>OX387387.1:9465112-10065112 GCA_947563715.1 Lycia hirtaria | reverse complement strand
GACCGCTAACTCGCCTGATGTTAATTTTGGTCTACGATAGAGTGCGTTTACCGAGAGGAAACGGAATCAATCGCAATTGAAAACGCTTAGATTATATCATACAGGCTGAAATGCTCCTTTTGATTTCGCTATAGTCGAAAAAACCGGCAATAGCATCGGGCAAGTCCAACCCCAATAAGAGAAAAAGAAACAAGTCTAAAGACAAAGAAGCAAGCAATGAGTTATTGAAGTGATTTTATAATTTTTTACCGACTTCCCAAAAGAAGGAGGTTATCAATTCGGCCTGTATGTTTTTTTTGTATGTTTGTTCACCGTTTACTCAGCCAATTGTGCATTGATTTTGATGATTCATTTTGTATTTTGTAGGTCATATTTCAGTGTTGGTCCCATATACATTTTATCAAAATCGATGCAGTACTTTGGTTTTTATAACAAAATAACAGGTTAAATATCCAAGTGCCTGTAGGAAAGTGAACAACAAGTCGCGTATGAATGCGTTGTATTGCGTATTTTGAAGTCGTTTTTTTTAAAAAGTTTTTTTAAACTATAATTATATAATCACCTATTAGTCCTAGTGAGTAGATTCCAACTCCTCAACTCCTCGGCCTCGAAGACAGACGTAACCTGGTCTTCTATAATCGACTCCATGCCCGCCTTCACTAGATCCATGCAGTGCGAGATGTGGAATTGAAGGTTTGTCTGAAATTGTGAAAAGATATTTCTCATATAGGAGGTTCCTGAAGTTCCGGTATTGCTACCACCACGATTAAAATATACTGTAAATAAAAAACTTACATCTAACATATACAATATGTATATCTAGAGTGTTTCCGCTTCGAGATTTTCAAGCTGGTACTCTTGTCGACACGTGTTTCACCTCTTCCTCGAAGATGCCTCGTGAAGAGGTGAAACACGTAGCGACAATAGTACCAGCTCGAAAACATTAAGAGTACATCGAAGCCGTCAAGAGTACCAGCTACAAGACACCGATGAAGAAAAGAGTACCAGCTTGAAGACCTCGAAGCGGAAACACACTAGATCTATTAGTTACATTTAAGTTTTTTGCATATGAATTTCCGCAACGTAACGCATGATTCAATATATTTTCTAAAATATACTATTTTAACTAGAAGAACGGCTATGTTTTAACTAGAAGGAAGACTATATTTTTATTTTAACTAAAAGGAAACTAATGCTTTATCTACAACGATGCCTGTTTCAATTAGAAGCAGGGATATGTTTTATGTAGAAGGAGCGCTATTTTAACTAGAAGGAGAGCTATGGTTTAACTAGAAGGAGTGCTATTATAACTAGAAGGAGGGTTATATTTTGACTAGAGGGTCTCAACTAAAAGGAATGCTGTTTTAACTAAAAGGAAGGTTATGTTTTGACTAGAGGGAAGACTGTGTCTCAACTAGAAGGAGGGTTATGACTCATCTAGAAGGACGGCTATGTTTTATCTACAAGGAGGGCTATGTTTTGACTAAAAGGAGAGTTATGTTTTAAAGTTTTAACTAGATGTAGCAAATCACAGTGAGCTCTAGAGTGGTATTCAATTAATTTATGGACTCAGTCAAAAACTCTAGCAGATTGAGGGGAAATAATCGAAGCAAAAAACTCCTGTAATAATCGAAGCAAAAGCAGTAGCAGTACCTCCCCTAATATTGGGGTTACTTACTCAAATGTTCAAAAAAAATCTCGGGTAGACCACGCACCACCAAGCACAGACATAAGGTAGCAGACGACCTCTTACAAGTGGCAGGAAGATGCTGGATGCCAGCCGCATGCCAACCGGTCTTTTGCAAAATTGATGGATGAACCAATGTCCAGCAGCGAATTTGACGTAGCTAAGATGTTGAAGACGACTCGAAGGTTCACTGTATCTAAATACCCTTCGTAAGGGGACTTCACAAGGCGTCTTACCTCTCCTTTAGTGTTGATTGCGCGATGTCCGTTAGCTATCCGCTCCTGGCTCGAACTGCGTTTATAATTCAGCTCTGGCGATGGACCGAGGATTTCTTCTCGATGTATCACTGTCATCTTTGTACCTGTAAAATAGGGAATCTTTAAAATAACTAGGCATTGTTAGGTTCAATAGTATTCAGGTCCGATAAATAATCAACAAAATTGGTTCAGGGGTTGTGATGTTTACATCTCGCACAGAATACACAAAAGACGTGAATAGTATTACATACAGAAAGATGACTCTCCACTTCTCGCCAATCTCGGGTTCGTCATCCGCTCTTCGCGCTCGCCATGTCGTTTCAAGGAGTGTCGTTTTTTGCCTACACTGCACATTTATTTTGTAAGTCGAGGCAAACGATGCGATCTTCAAGTGCTCGAATCTCAATTGACGTCACAACCAGACGACAACCCTAACTTCATAAGTGTGCGTGTGTTATATACAGACGTCAACTTGCGTATATATTATGTCACTAATTAGCGCGCCATTGTGAGTGGCCGACATGTGCTTCTGATAAGGCCATCCCACATTACGGCACGGCAGCGGCGCCGTGGTTGTGAATCTATGTTGGCGCAACGCAGTCTAAAGAGATTATAAATTCTGTTTATATGGTCCATTGCCGTTTTCTGGCATCAACGACACCGGGTCATTCACACGGTGCCGTCGCCGTGTAGTAGGTACTTTGCTACAGCTTCCCCATCTGTGTATACAGACGACGCAATAGGGAATATGCATGATATTTTTTATTGCTCATAAAAAAGCTAACCTTAAAGTTAAGATTAATTCTATAAAAACAAAATTAAATTATCTTTAAAAATTATTTTAAAGTTTAAAAAACTGAAAAAAACGACTTCTAAGAACGTTATTTTGTTTACTTGTAATATTAGTAAGGATAATAATTAAACAAGGCGCTCAAGCGTTGAAGTAACTGTATTTTCTCCTTATACACATTGGATGAGGAGTAAGTAGGTTTTACTTTTCAAGCGCAATAAATCCCTTACGATTGTAAACTTTTTTAAAGAGACCTCTCTTCACCCACTCGTTTCTTTTTCAAGAATGACATTTGTCATTGAATGTCAAATGCTTCGTCGTCGCAGATTATAAAATGTGCAGATGTTTATATGAAAAACCTCAACATTTGACACTTTTGTAAAGAAAAACGTGTCAGTGGAACTCTGCGATTCTATAATCTGACGCACTCACTCAGGAATCCAATGAAAATATTTTTACTTTTATAGAGATTATTCAAAAAGTGATAAAGCAATGTTTCTAAAATAATTATGGGACCAACTTGGGAGCTTTCTCTATATGTCAATTCACGAAACACAAAAATTGGTTCTCGAATGACGGAGTAATTCGTGTGCATACATAAAAAAAAAATACGGTACGAATTGATAACCTCCTCCTTTTTCGAAGTCGGTTAATAAGTTACAAGCAATTGATATAATTAAAAATTTAATGCTAGATGGAGACCACACCATCGCGGAAGATGCTGTCATCCAACAGCAGGAGTCTAGCAGAGAGAGAGAGAAAGAAAGAAAGAGAGAGAGAGAGAGCAGCTAGTCTCTTAGCGTTCCCTCCTAAAATGTTAAACGTTTATATCTTGGAAAATGGACTGATTGAAATTATTTTTTTAGCTTTAGAATTATTTATCCATTTAAACTCTCATTTTTAAGGATAAAATTAATGCATATTCCCTATTGTCAGTCGCTGCGCCCGCGCCGGTGCGCCGAGAAGCCAGAAGTCCTAAGAAATCCTTACCATTCCCAACTCCGTTCTCCTTGACGATGGCTGAAGGTGGTTTGTCATCAGGGACGGGTGGATCTTCATCTTCATCATCAGAGGAACTATCGCTTCTCTGCACCTTCTTCGCGACTTCGATGTGCTGTCTGCCATACTGGAACGAGAGAACACGGTTTTTACTAGAACTGTGGTAGTGACGTTCTTGTTTTTAGGGTTAAAGAAAAAACTAAAGGATTCGTTTTCCGTTTGTCTGGCTATTTCTCAGAAATGCATGGAGGTATCAAGTTGAAATTAACATAAAACGTAGGTATATGGTACGTTGATATATATGTACAAGTCAAGCTTCTAGGTCATAGAATTTGTCCGTTTGTCTGCCTATTTCTCAAGGATTCATGGAGGTATCAAGTTGAAATTGCAATAAATGCAAAAAAGACTTATTTTAAAAACTTCTTACCATTCTATGGTTGCTTGGATAGATTGAGATCGCCCTTAACGATAAGGCCGCCAATTGTTGCAATAATTTTTAAAATGTAATTATTAGCCTGTCATAAATTTTAAGGTAAGGAGGAAAGACAATAAGGAATTTATCTAAGTTTTGCATTATCTTTGTACAAATATAAATTATATTCAATTAAAACCATGTACTTTATAGTCCCACACGCACCTAGCTTATCAATTATCTTTTTTTTTATAATGTTCTTCAAACATATTTATCAAAACAAAGGCCTTTGTCTTACAACCCTACAAAGATATCAAGGCTGTCAAGTGATTTTATATGTTAAAAACATTTAATAGTTTCGCTATATCTCAACGGATTACATTCATCCAAAAGAATAATAAATGGCCAAGTGCGTGTCGTGCCACGCGCATGTAGGGTTCCGTAGTCACACATCGTAATTTATGTGAACTCAAAACAGGGTCTCTTGTTTGATGCTATGAACGTACGAATTAGATTAGATTTAATTACCAATTAGATTTTATTATACGACTTTTTCATGATTAAAATGTATGTCCATACCAAATTACAGCTTTCTAGTACTAATATCTTTGAGCAAAGCTGCGGACAGACAAGCAGACTCACTTGGCGGAACTATAAGAGTTCCTTATTTACTACGGAACCCTAGTCTTAAAATTCCAGTGCACACGCCAATAAACTTTAAGGTAAGGAGGATTCAAATATCTCTAGCGTGCATGAGCCTCATTGGCGAGTAATTTGCTTCTAACTACAAACGGCGCGCACCGGATTTCTATGAGAATAGCCTTCTTGATTTGTACAGAAATTATGCGAAGCTGACGATGCGACGTTTTCAAATACCTACTTACATATTATTTGTTATTATTCTTAGAAGGATGTCTGGAAGAGATGGCTTTTAGCGATATAGATCTGTTGTTTAATTTGTTTGTAAGCGCTTTTTTATTAATTTGTCTTTTAGTTTATGTTGTGCAACCAATGACTTTGGCGTAGCGAAAACATATTATGTCTGTGCGTGCAACAACAAAGAGGTTGTTTATGGAACAAGCAAGGACACAATTCGTCTGATGTCAAGCGTTAACGCATAATAAGCGCATATTTAATTAAAACAGTTTTGTTCAGTTTTCGCGGTATCAGTATCTATAAAATACAATTAACTTTAGAAAACTTAAAAACCCTAGACAAAAATTAAAATTAAATGAAATATTAAAATTAATTAATATTAATTTAATACTCTTATTCTCTTGACTTACTAGCCACGAGATGGACGAAAGGCCTAATGGCGAGAAGACGCTGGATATAAGAAGCCTCTTCCAGCCGGTCTATTTTTTGAGACTTTTTATGGCTGAGATGATGATGACGAATCTTATTTTATCAATATTTATTTAAGGCATAAAATAGCTATATAGTATAGTCACTTTATAGCTTTTACTTATACAGGCATAACCTGAAATAAATATTGAAGTTAAATCTAAACGTTACTTGCCATTTTTTTAAACCCCGACGCTAAAACGACGGGGTTGTTATAAGTTTGACGTGTCTCTGTGTGTGTCTGTGACATCGTAGCTCCTGAACGGGTGAACCGATTTAATTTATATTTTTTGTTTGAAAGGTGAATTATTCGGGAGTGTTCTTAGCTATGTTTCATCAAAATCGGTTCAGCCGTCTATATTTGTCAGGGGTTTTTTAGTTTCCTAAACTTATACTTGTTGTCGCAATAGTTCTATATCCAAACAGAATATGAGCCTATTAGACGTTTATAAATAATAAGGTAAGTAAATTTTTATAGAACTAGCTGACCCGGCGTACTTCGTATCACCTATCAATGAGTGGACCCGATATTTTCTCAGCGTTAAAAACCTTCCCTGGACTACGACAAACATTTCAAAACCAAAATCAGCTAAATCGGCCCAGCCGTTCTTGAGTTTTAAGCGTGACAAACGAACAGCAATTGATTTTTATATATATAGAGATATAGAGATAATGTCTATGGATAACTTATAAGATTCAATATAAAGGCACCTCGAAGCAACCGCATATATAACTTTGTTTACTTTATCAGCTACCAACGACGGAAATATAAATACACATTTATCTGCTAAGGTAAATAATCTTTCCACTCTGATAAGCTTCGAGCATATAGAATAGGAGATGCCAATTTTAATGACGTACCTCTGTGTCAATGTTTGGTCAATTACTATGCATTCTACTACTGTATTACATACGAATAAAAATACGACAGGTACATGATTTTTAGGGTTCCGTACTACAGGTTTTTTTTTTTATAATTTAAATTTGTGGACATTTCCTACAACACCATCTAGCCCAAACCAAACTAAGCAAAGCTTGTACAATGGAACTAGATGGCTGGTAGAATACATATATACTTTTTTTTGTTGTAAATATATACATAATACATATGATATATAGACACCCCAGACACAGAACAAACATCTATGCTCATCACACAAATGTTTGCCCGGGGTGGGGATCGAACCCACGACCTTACAGCTCAGCAGGCAGACAGACTACCACCTGAGCCACAAGGCCACAAACAATAATTCTTAGATCCCTGCGCTGTCCCTCTCCGACCTGATAATTCAATGTAGAAGTAATCGAAAGAACTAAAATTTGAAATTAATATATAAATAATAGTTGGGATTATTATATTGGAGCAACCTTATCAGGTACCGCAATAAATTATCCATACTATTATACTCAGCTGTCAACGAAATAATAAAACCTTTTCGTAAAGTACCTATCGTGTATATAGATGATAAAAATGGCTACTGCACGTTCAAAGTGAATCCTATAAAATTGTGACTTCCAGTTTTCCAAAAAAAAAAGTCTATTCGTCAGTGTATTGTTTTTTTTTTTGTATGTCTGTTCAGCGATTACTACGCCAATTATGAATTGTTTTTGATAATTCTTTTTTTGTTTGGTATGTACTACCTCAGAGGTGGTCCCATATAAATTTTATCGAAATCGGTTTAGTTCTTTGTTTTTTTTAACAAATAACTGAAAAAATGTCGTTCAAGTGAATGAATTGTGAAAGAGACGTCTTATCCGCGGGCTTGTAGGAGACCACTTGGAATCGACGTACGACGCGTGTGACGGGCGCAAGCACTGAGCCAATACGTTTTGAGTGTTCTAAAAGAGTGCGGAAATGTAGTCACTTGTGAGTGTGCAAAACGTAATCCCCTTAAACTGGCTCAATGCGCGCTGATTCCCCGCCCGTCCGGGGGGGGGACTCGTCCCGAGTACTGTGTACCGCCAGTACTGTCGCGACGCGAGTGGTCTGCTTCTACTATGCGCCGATGTGCGTGAAACGGCGACGCGACGTGAAGCAGCGATTAACCCGGTCTGACGATGATGATGATGATGATGATGATGATGATGATGCCGAGATGAGGTGTAGCCAAAACAAAATCTTTTTCTTGATCGCTTCTTTATTCGGAGAGAGGAGAGAGCTTACAATTCTTCGGAGTGTGCGTACCGGGCCTTGTAACCTGCATCGCTTACCTACGTCGAAGCTTTACCTTACAGAGAGCACCGTAATTTCGGACCGGTCCCGCGGTCCGTTTTCACTTTGCGAACCGTACATTTTCTTAAATATCTAGGGACCCATAATGCCTATCCCCATGTATCCTATATCCCTAGATAGCTCTCTGTAAGACCTATCTTCTGATGCAAGTTACAAAGCCCTTACAATATGTGTGTAAAAGTTATAACGGAAAGAGCTGTGAATTTACAACATAACTTGAACAAATATATCTTATTTTTAACTATTTATCCTACGAACTCTATCCTGTCTCTTGGGGAATGAAACTATGGTACGTAAAATATTATATTTTCGCCTTATAAGCTACTTAAACCTAGATTCTACCTAAATATTCCTAACTCTATATTTACATATACTATTTCTATCCCGCTCGCACCCGCAGTCGGAGTCGCTGGGGGCCGCCGTTCAGTAGAGCGCCGTCCTTATCTAATGCTGTCGCCGACATTCTCCCCTACGTGCGCAGCACCGCTCTCCTGGCCGGCGACGTTGTTCCTCGGTGATTCGTTGCTCGTAGACTCCCCTTGTGATGACTTTGGTGCGTCGACTGGAGCGGGAACCAATAGTATTGCTCTGGAGCTCGGGCGCCTCATGATGCCTCCGTTGGTGCGGACATCGATGACTCGTACTCTGCCATCTGGCCCGGGGTAGGTATTGACGACTTCTCCCCTCGGCCAAGTACCTCGTGGAAGAGTGGTGTCCACGAGGATGACGATGTCTTTGCACTGCAGGTCGCGGCTGGTGATCTTGCCGTCGATCTTCCTCGGGATCAGAGTTGGTAGGTACTCTTTCACCCATCTTGCCCAGAAGTGGTCCACCAGTCGCTCTGCCGTCTTCCATTCTCGCCGCCCGATGAGGTCACCGTCGCTGAACACCCCTAGTCGTGGTAATCCGCAGGATCTTCCGATGAGGAAGTGGTTGGGTGTTAGTGCCTCTTCTGCTCCATCTTCGATCTTCTCAACCAGTGGTCTTGAGTTGATGATGTGTTCGGCTTCAGCCATCAACGTGTGAAGAACTTCTTCCTTGGGATGCTTCTCTTTGAGGGTCACCTCCAGCGCCGTCTTCACTGATCGAACGAGTCTCTCCCATGACCCGCCCATATTCGGTGCCCCTGGAGCGATGAACTTCCACCGGACTCCCATTTTCTCGGCTTCACTGATGACTTCTTCTTTTTTGAGCTCTTCAAGTGCTTCTTTAAGTTCTTTGTTGGCCCCCACGAAATTCGTACCGTTGTCGCTATAGATGGTCTCGGGCATGCCTCTTCTCGCGGCCATTCTTCTCAGCGCTAGAATGGTGGAACTTGCGGATAGGGATGGCGCTAGCTCGACGTGCACAGCTCTCGTCGTAAGGCACGTAAATAGGGCCCCCCATCGCTTCTCGTGACGCCTGCCCACTGTGACTGTCATGGGCCCGAAGTAGTCCACCGCAGAACTTATGAAGGGGACTTCTCCTAAGCGTAGTCTCTCTCTTGGCAGGTCTCCCATTGGTGGTTGCTGCGGCGTGCCTCTGTAGACCTTGCACCATTGACATTGGTGTGCCGTCGCTCGTACCGCCGCTCGAAGTCCCAAGATCCAAAATCGTTGTCGTATCTCATTGATGACCGTAGCGTGGTTGCCGTGGTTGAAGAGCCGATGATAATGCGTGACTAGAAGTCTCGTGATGGGATGCTTGCTGTCCAGTAGTACAGGTCGCTTGAAGCTCTTTTCTATCCCTTGCGCAGCGTCGATTCTTCCTCGTAGCCGGAGTAAGCCGTCGTCCAACGTAACGTCGATTTTCTTGAGCTTGCTGGACTTCTCGAGTGGCTTGCCCTTTCTCATGGCGTCGATCTCATCTCCGAAGCTTTCTTCTTGACATCTTTGTAGAAGAATCTTCACTGCAAGGTCCTTATGTTCGTCTTCTATAGGTAGAAGTTTTCTTTCTTTTTTCACGACGATCTTGTCAGACTTCTCTCGTACTTTCTTCTTGTTTCTTTTCCACGTTGGATCTTCTCTCTCTGTCTTCCGTGAGATGTTCACTCGATGCTTTCTCCTGCACAAGTCCACGAATTGAAGGACTCTTGCCGTCGCTCTCCATAGTCGGTTCCAGCTTGAGAAGCGTGCTGGATCAGGTGTCGGAAACTTGTCGATGATCTTCACTGCAGCGACTGAGAGCGTTTCCTTCTCTTCTCCCGTGGGCTCTGTTTTGAAGTTGCGGGGTGCGGGCCATGTTTCTTCAGGTTTTCGTAGAAATGCAGGCCCCATAAACCATCGATGCTGTCCGTTGAAGTCCTTAGGGACGTCTCTCGTAGCGTCGTCGGCGGGATTGTCTTTCGTAGAGACCCATCTCCATTCCTGTGGCTTCGAGGTGTCTTCGATCTCGGCGAGTCGGTGGGCTACGAAGGGCTTGAACGTTCGTGGATCGGACTTGATCCATGCTAGTACTGTGCTCGAGTCCGTCCAGTACACTTTCTTCCGTGGCTTGACGTCCATTTCTTCTTCGATGGAGTGCGCCATCCGAGTCCCCAGTAATGCGGCTTGTAGTTCTAGCCGCGGAATGGAGACTGGCTTCAGAGGAGTAACTCTCGCCTTTCCTGCTAGCAGCGTCACGTCGAATCAGCCTTCGTCGTTCTCTTGTCTCCAGTATGCTGCACAAGCGTAGGCGGTCTCGCTCGCGTCAGTGAAGACGTGCAGCTCCCCTTCGTGACTGGAGTGACGAATGCAGCGCGGGATCCGTAGCTCCTTTAGCAGTTGCAGGTTTTGCAAGTATCTCCTCCATTGCTCTTCACTTTCCGGCGTAACTTCATCGTCCCATCCGATGCCACTTCTCCAGATGTCTTGCAGAAGTCTCTTCCCTTGTATGAGTACCGGTGATGCCAACCCCATGGGATCGAACGTGGACATCACGGCGCTCGTGACTTCTCTCTTTGTCGGAGTTCTTTCTTGAGTGACGACCTCTTGTACGTTCCTTAGGCAAGTGCGGAACCCCATTTCATCCTTTTCGGTGAACCATCTCAGGCCCAACGTCTTTTCTTCTTTGGAACCCAGCTCGACCTCTTGACTCGTAACGTCTTGAGCTAGCTTCCGGAGAACCGTTGTGTCGTTAGACACCCATCCCCTTAGCTCGAACCCAGCTCTTCGGTGAATGGCGTCTACTTCGCTGGCGATCTTGATAGCTTCTTGTTCTGTTGGCAGGCTGTGCAAGTAGTCGTCCATATAGTGGTTGCGTTCCACCGCTTGAACCGCTGCAGGATACTTGTTCCGGAATTCCTCAGCGTTGCGGTTCTTTACGTAGATTGCGGTACTTGGTGAACAAGCTGCGCCGAATATGACGGACGTCATTCGGTACTCTTTCGGCTTCCCGTTGCGCAGCTCCCCTCGCCACAGAAATCGCAGGCTGTCTCTGTCTTCCTCCCGTATCTTGATCTGAAGAAACATTTCCTTGATGTCGGCGACGACTGCGATGGGATGTTGCCGGAACCGGAGTAGTACTCCAAATAGTGATTGGAGCAAGTCCGGCCCGGTTAGCAGCATGTCGTTAAGACTCTTCCCGGCAAACTTGGCAGCCGCGTCGAAAACCAGCCTCTTCTTTTTCTTCGTGGGATGAGTGACTGCGAAGTGCGGCAAGTACCATCTCTTCTTAGATGCGGATGTCTGGGGCGCTTCCTCTGCGTAGCCGCTGTCCAACAGATTCTGTACTTGCTTCTCGTATTCCTCTTTGAAGCCCTTGTCTTTGTCCAGCTTCTTCTCAATGCTTCGTAAACGATTCTCGGCCGACTTGTAGTTGTCCGGCATCTCTATGTCTTCTTGCTTCCATAATAGGCCGACTTCGAAGCGTCCATCTTCACGTCTTCGAGCGGTCTTTTCCAATATGTCGAGTGCCCTTCCTTCAGCGTCTGTACTAGGACGGCGTGGCTGGACCCCCAGCGACTCTACGGCGAAGTGTTCCTTGATCATCTTGTCCCATTCTTCTTCACGGGCGAAGACGTGCGCGCAGGTAACGAAGTTCACTTGCTTGGCTGCCCCCGAGTCGTATCCGTGTAGCACCCATCCTAAGTGCGTAAGTGATGCGACGGGCTGATTCTTCTTTCCTTTGCGCGTTCCTCTTGACACGATGAGATCCCAGTTGTCTTGCCCAATTAACAACTTCGGCCGGTCCTCTTCATAGTACAGTTGCTCTACCATCTTGCTCAGGTGAGGATACTCTTCCAACTTCTTCTTGTCCATCGCTTGAGGCGTAAGCTTGAGTTCGTCAATGGTACGCGCCTCCCTGATGGACCTCTTCTTGTCTTGATGGATTCCTCGAAGCTTCATATCCATAATCCTCATGGAATCCTTTTTCGTGATGAGCTTCCCGCCAACCGTCTCGATCGTAAGGGCTTCCTTCGGTCCGTGCAGCCCTAGTTGGTTGGCAATCGACGAGTCCAGGAGAGTCACTGTAGAGCCTTCATCCAGTAGTGCCAGGACCCGGGTGGTCCCTCTCGGTCCGTAGAGCTCTACCGGCACCATCTTCAAGTACGCCCTTGTTGTCCTCGCGGTGTTCACCGTTAGTACGTTGTTGGTGACTTCCACGCTGGACTTCTGTTCGTTCGGCCGCGGTTCCTCATGCAGCAAGGTGTGATGCCATCTCTTGCAGACCTTGCATGGCGGCTTCTTGCAGTTTTGCTTCCGGTGGCGCTCTCTTAAACACTTGAAGCATAACTTGCTCTTGAGTGCTATCTCCCAGCGATCCTTAGTTGGAGCTTCCAAAAACTTCTTGCATTCCAGGAGACGGTGACTTCCTTCACAGTGAGCACAACGTTCTTCCTCTCGATCCATTGCGGCGTGTGAAGACTCTCTCCTTCCTCCCTGAGGTTTCTTCGTTGCTGCTTGTTGGGCGACATATGGACTACACCGGTCCGCTTCCCTGTCGAGGAACCTCCCCAGGTGCACCAGGTCCGGATCTTCGATGCTGTCGACGAAGTCAAACCAACGGTAGCGAAGAACTGCAGGCATCTTGTCTACGATCGTCTTGATCATCTTCGGATCCTGAAGATACTGCGGTTTCTTCAAACTCTTGACTGTAGCTACTACGTTGTTGACCTCGCACGCAAATACGCAGACGTCCCGTGCATTTTCCGTAATTCTGGGTAGAGCGTTCAACTTGTCCATCTCGACGAGTACCAATGTGTCCGGCCTCCCGAAGCGTCGACGAAGTGCTTCCATGATTTCCTCGGGGCGAGGTGTCGGAGTACAGAGAGCTCTTGATTGCTCTCCTCGCTTCCCCGGCGATGGCCTTCCTTAATCTTGACATGTTCTGAACTCTTGAGAAAAACTGTGCTGTGTCTTCATATACTGTCTTGAAAGCCAACCACTCGCTTATGTCTCCGTCAAAGCGTGGTAGCTCGTGCATGTAGCTGGGTACGTTGACCTCCCTTGACGTACTCTTGATGGCCCTGGTGATGGCTTCTGACATGTCCTTCGCGACTTGGACGACTGCTGAGTCTTGAGGCTTGATGGGTTCCTCGGCTTCCTTCACCGCTTGTGGTCCTTTCCTGGACATACCGTCCGCGATGTCCTTGACCCATTGTTCCACGTGTTCCTCTCGATCAGACGGATCGCTGATCACCGACTCATCGTCATCATCGTTGAGCTGACACATCTCCAGGCGTGCTCGAGCCAAGGCGGTCGCTGCTTCAGCCTTCTT
The DNA here is from genome assembly GCA_947563715.1 of Lycia hirtaria. Classification (NCBI taxonomy): domain Eukaryota; kingdom Metazoa; phylum Arthropoda; class Insecta; order Lepidoptera; family Geometridae; genus Lycia; species Lycia hirtaria. Next base: position 10,051,714 of record OX387387.1, on the reverse strand, counting down.
GAGTTCTTGTTCGTAGAACGCAGCGCGTGCCTCCAACTCTTTCCTTCTTGCCGATTTCGCAGCTCTGGAGACTTTCTTCGGGCTCCTGCCCTCTTTGCTCGTGCCAACACCCATATTCCTCGGGCCCATGCTCTCCGGCTCTCCTCCCGTAAGCGTTCGTTCCTCCGGTGCGTCACCCGTTTCATACGATGTACCCGACGGAAAGGTGCCCTCCGTAGTGGTGCCCGACATTGACGCACCCTCCGTCGTAGTACCGGCGCTCCCGGATGCTTCTGGCGGCGTAACTTCCCTTTGACCGCCTTCCTTTTGGCTTCGTGTCACCGGCATCTTCTTGCAGTCGGTTAATCACTCGGCGCGTAGGTATCTTCCAATACTCGTAGAGTCCTATCCGGCTTCTCGAAGGACCAGTTGAAAGAGACGTCTTATCCGCGGGCTTGTAGGAGACCACTTGGAATCGACGTACGACGCGTGTGACGGGCGCAAGCACTGAGCCAATACGTTTTGAGTGTTCTAAAAGAGTGCGGAAATGTAGTCACTTGTGAGTGTGCAAAACGTAATCCCCTTAAACTGGCTCAATGCGCGCTGATTCCCCGCCCGTCCGGGGGGGGGGACTCGTCCCGAGTACTGTGTACCGCCAGTACTGTCGCGACGCGAGTGGTCTGCTTCTACTATGCGCCGATGTGCGTGAAACGGCGACGCGACGTGAAGCAGCGATTAACCCGGTCTGACGATGATGATGATGATGATGATGATGATGCCGAGATGAGGTGTAGCCAAAACAAAATCTTTTTCTTGATCGCTTCTTTATTCGGAGAGAGGAGAGAGCTTACAATTCTTCGGAGTGTGCGTACCGGGCCTTGTAACCTGCATCGCTTACCTACGTCAAAGCTTTACCTTACAGAGAGCACCGTAATTTCGGACCGGTCCCGCGGTCCGTTTTCACTTTGCGAACCGTACATTTTCTTAAATATCTAGGGACCCATAATGCCTATCCCCATGTATCCTATATCCCTAGATAGCTCTCTGTAAGACCTATCTTCTGATGCAAGTTACAAAGCCCTTACAATATGTGTGTAAAAGTTATAACGGAAAGAGCTGTGAATTTACAACATAACTTGAACAAATATATCTTATTTTTAACTATTTATCCTACGAACTCTATCCTGTCTCTTGGGGAATGAAACTATGGTACGTAAAATATTATATTTTCGCCTTATAAGCTACTTAAACCTAGATTCTACCTAAATATTCCTAACTCTATATTTACATATACTATTTCTATCCCGCTCGCACCCGCAGTCGGAGTCGCTGGGGGCCGCCGTTCAGTAGAGCGCCGTCCTTATCTAATGCTGTCGCCGACAAATTGTGTATTATGAATTCGGTTTTCTCCGTTTTTTTTAACTATAATTATTTATATGTATGAAATTGAATAATTTTCCTCAATAAATATGTGTAAATTATCGACGTCTCCAGGTGTACAAGCTCAAGGCACTAATATTCGTGTTTATCTATTTAAGTATTATCTTTCTACTCTGATAACGCATGTCAAGGAGTTAACTGTACCGAGTTAATGATCAAGAGAATTATTTCCTAACGGTGTGAAATCAATCAGAGCACTATTTTCAAAGAGACTTTCAAAACCTGGTGCCAACAAAATTTTCTTGAAATAATAAAATATAATAATAACAAAACTTGTACTATGTCGGTCTTGTGGCTCAGTTGGTAGTGTGTTTACGTTTACCTGCTGAACTGGTCCTGGGTTCGATCCCCACCCAGGGCAAACATTTGTGTGATAAGCATGGATGTTTGTTCTGTGTCTGGGTTTCTATGTATCATATGTATATATTTACAAAAAAAAAGTATATATGTATTCTATCAGCCATCTAGTTCCATAGTACAAGCTTTGCTTAGTTTGGGCTAGATGGTGTTGTGTGAAATGTCCACAAATATTTATTTATTTATTTGTTGTTTTTGGCCACAGTTCTTCGGGCATGCGGCAGATGTGTCCAGCCCAATTCCATTTTAGACTGACAGCTTTTTGTCCTACATCCATGATTTTTGTTTTGGAGCGCAGCGCGGAATTCCTAACTCGGTCAATTAGTTTAACTCCAAGTATACTGCGCTCCATAGCTCTTTGGCAAACCCCAAGTTTGGGCTTTTCATGTTCAAGACCCCTAGGCAGGCCCAAAAAACGATGGCGAGATGAGCTTGACTCCCACTGTAGCGGCTGGACTAAGGAAGCTCTTAACAGAAGAGAGAGAGAGGCATTTGCCCTGCAGTGGGACAGTAATGGCTGAGAAAAAAAAAATAAGAAGTGTAAGTCTAGAAAACTTAAAACCTCCAACAAAAAAACTGGCTGAACCGATTTTGATGAAACATAGCTAAGAACACTCTCGATAAAATGCTCTTTCAAACAAAAAATATCAAAATCGGCCCATTCGTTTGAGAGCTACGATGCCACAACAAGACAGACACACAGATACATACGTCAAACTTATAGCACCTTTCTTTTGGGTCGGGTGTTAAAAAAGTATATTAATTGGAATTGGTTATAAAACTTTGAAATTGGATGAGATTTTATGTGACCACATCTGAGGTGTATGCTTTATTCGATGTGGTAAGCCACGCATATAGTCTAGTAAAAATAAATCCGTTTGTATGGAGCAGATCGCAGTATTTGCAACTGGGGGGATTCTTTGAAATTATGATAGGAGAATAACTAAAAATCATAGATCAACAATAATCCCCGATTTAAAGATTAGCTGCGTTCCGCGGTTTCACTCGCGTGGTTATGAAAAACGGTGATGATTATGATGATGATGAGTAGCTTATGTCCGTCTCCAGGTCCAAAGCTATCTCTATACTAATTTTCATAACGATCGGTTCAGCCGTTTGAGCTTGTAGAGGTAACAAAATTAGCTTTTATAATGTCATTATGAAATTGTTTCAAATTTATTTCAAAACACCAGTTCATTTAAATAACAATATACTTAGGTGTCTTTTATGTTGTCACAAATCTTATTTTTACTAGACTAATACGGCATAATAAACTGACGTGTTAATAAATGATAAATATTAATAATAGATTGGCATAAACATTTCTATCCTATCATTGCAAAATTGTTATAGTGATATTTTTGTTATTTTAGTTAAAAGATTAGATGGAATATCAGTTTGCCAATTAAATGTTTTTCTTTACATTACCAGAATAATTTCATTGCCGAATGTAGAAATTCAGGAGATTTTCTATTAATTAAAGCATGTGTTTACATTTTAACAATTATTTTGGCAACAGATAAAGACATATTTCATCGGTTATTGTATGTTCTTTATATCCTTTGGCTATTTGGCTAAAACACATAATACGATATCGTAACGTAACGTGTCGTGATTTGTCGACGTGTAACGATTTTTACCCGACTGCGTAAGGGGGGTTATGATTTTCAAGTGTATGTCTATTTTTATGTAAGTATAATATTTCTCGCAAAAATAAAACTTTTGGAGGTTTTTTCGTAACCTCCAATGAACTTTTTCAACTAACAAATGATTTAACTATAATTATTTTAAAGAATGCGCATTTATAAATTTTTACAGCGATTTAACGCTTACTTTGTCACAACAAAGACACTCACAAAAAACGTACACTCAACAGCGTATCAAGCGTAACAAAATCGTAAGTTAGACTGCAAAAACTACTTTTCCGCAGTCGGGTATTTTGTTTTTCTTTTTATATATAGATACTTGTTACAAAACATCCCGTACTTTGAGTTTATATATATAATACTTATTTATACTCAAAGACCACGTAGATTTCCATGATACTACACCGCATAGCGACACGATGTCGCCACGTGCCACGATGCGACATCATATCGTGTGTGCGTGTGTGTTTCGATCCAACTAGCTTTAAATAGTAGATGTTTTATACGGAAACCTCGGCGCAGGAGTCAAACTTGTCTTGGCCGGCTCTTAAAAGACTTCAAAATAATTATTATAGTTAAAATAATTATAGTTTAAATGACTGAAAAAAACCGACTTCAAAATACGCAATACAATATATACATACGCGACTTGCTGCTCACTTTTCTACAGGCGCTTGGATGACATTTTACCAGTTATTTTGTTATAAAACCCAAAGTACTGCATCGGTTTTTATAAGGGACCAGCTTATCAGAGCTGGTCCCATTGGTAGATCATATATCAATATGATCTACCAAATACTAAATCATCAAAATCAATGCACAATTGGCTGAGTAATCAGTGAAAAAACATCTATTTGGCAGTCGGTTAAAAATGCATGCCTCACTACAAAATAGAAAGAGATAGCGCTTTCAAAGTTCCGTCAGTTTTACGTGCTATGTGCCCTGCCCCCTGCCACTTCAACTTGCTATTCCGCTGTGCTATGTCGGTGATTTTGTACGTCTACGGATCTCTTCGTTCCTGATACGGTCTCGCAGAGAGTCCCCGATTGGGTATTTTGGCGGGAACGTCTTAGTAACATGTTGATGCTTTGTAAACTTGTGTATTTTGAACATTAATGCTATAAAAATGGTGGTGTTTTATTCATTAAGTGTTCGATCAAGTGCGTGAGTGTGGGCAAGTGAAGTAAAGCAGTGAAACGTGTGATTTTACGTTGTCGGCAAAACTCCATAGAAGTTTCTAGTAAAGTCGCCATCACTTTACTGAGAAGTGCGAGACTTAAATTTGAAAATGACTGTTAACGTGACTTAGACTGTGACTAGAACACTATACAACTTAAGTATTATTCAAGAAACTTGAAAATATTTCAATACGTGACACTGGCAAATCGCTAATCGCGTGGTCCAATACAAAAAAGAAGAAGAGTCCACGATCATAGCCTTATCCACAGCTCGTTGCGTGACTTTGAGCTTCCTACTCGTGATATTAATTTTAGGTAAATAAACTAAAATAATGTACTTGTCGGATTTACGATATTATTGATATCGAACGATTACGATATCAAAGCATCCAATCTATAGTTTTTATTGTTAGTACATGCGCGCGCGACGACAATAAAGATTGCATGTTTATTATTGTTACATAGTTGTTATCTTAAAGTCTAAATTTCACGATTTTTATCGAATTAAGTTTGTACTTTTAAACTCGGCAGGTGGTATTGAATTTATAAACAAAGAACATTAATAGAAGACTTGATATATTAAAAGTAGAGAAACTTAATAACCCCCGACATAAAAAATGACTGAATCACACAAAGCTTGACACAACACAAACACACAGGCGTGTGTGTACGACAAACTTATAAGACCCCTCTTTTTGGGTGGGTGGCTTAAAAACACTAACTCTGGCTCGCGGTTTCAATCGCATAATGATGAAAAACTTATCTGTATTCCCGTCCTCGCGCGGTTGGCACATTAGCCATTTCCTAACTGAAACTTGATGTCTAACTAAAACTAAACTCCGTCATAGCTAATGTTATTTTTGTCCGTATTTCTAAATTCCAGTTTACGTACCTAACCTTTGTACATTTGCGTCACAATCACACATCACAACAAAATTACACACGTGAAAAATATTAAAGAAGGCATTTTTTTAAATTTTCTTTTAATTTATATGGTCCGAAGTACAAACCTTTGACCCTGGTTTTTTTTATTAGGAATGTAACAGGTTTTTTATCCACTGTAAATTTGGAGCCAACTTTTTAACCCCCGACGCAAAAACGACGGGATGTTATAGGTTGACGTGTCTGTGTGTGTGTCTGTCTGAGGCATCGTAGCTCCCGAACGGATGAACCGTTTTTTTTTTTTTTTGAAAGGTGAATTATTCGGGAGTGTTCTTTGCTATGTTTCATCAAAATCGGTTTAGCCGTTTTTCTTTGCCGGGGGTTTTTGAGTTTTCTAAACTTATACTTGTTCTATGTGCGACTGTATGTTTTTTGTGATGTCAATTTCCTCTTCAATTATGGGCCGGTTTTAAATATTATTTTTTAGTTAGTTCCAATAAAGCTTCGAGGTAGTCCAAACCATAATCAATTGAAATATAAGGTGCGCCTGGCGGTGTCAACCGTGTAGTAATGACAACCGGTGATGATGATGATGATGATAAAAGTCTTATGTATTTAGTACTTATGTACTTATGTAGCCTATGTCTTTCTCCAGGTTGTAAAGAATCTCTGTCCTAATAAAGATTGGTTCAGCCGTTTAGCTGTGAAAAGGTTACACATAGACAGGGAGACAGACAACAGACATATTTACTTTCGCTTTTATAATATTATAGTTAGGATTATTTTGTTAAAGTTATTGCGCCATTTGAACTCGACTCTTGCAGTTTTTTAAAGAAAATACTTGTTATGGTCTAAGATCGCGCTGTAGGACGACCTTCACCGAGCTGGTTAATGGATGAAAAGTATTTTATATTCAATTAAATATGTCAATAAATATATTGCAAAGGGGTTGTCTAAAAAATTTCAGAATGATTAATTAATTTTTTTTATATATTTTTTTAACTTTTCACTGGTTTTTGTTAATAGACAAATTCCATACCAATCGACTGTATGAAGCCCATAGAATATACAAACGTTAGGTTGACTATTTTTTCCCCGTTACAACTCTTGCGTAGGCAGGTATACACAGGTAAATCGATACTCTAGTAACTTGCACAAGTCTGGTATTAACCAGACAAATAATTGGTATTTTAATTTAACTTTAATTCATTAGAATTAAAGTTAAATTAAAATAAAGATTACTTACACATAAATATTATATTGAATTTGTCTATTAACCAAACCAGTGAAATATTAAAAAAAAAATTTATTAATTAATCATATTCTTGCCTGAATTTTTTTAGACAACCCATTTGCAATATATTTATTGACATATTTAATTGAATATAAAATACTTTTCATCCATTAACCAGCTCGGTGAAGGTCGTCCTATAGCGGGATCTTAGACTATTAAGTTTAAATCTCATCACACAGATACTTTGTTTCCTAAACAAAAACAACGACACTACAAAGGTTTTGGAATTTTAAATGAATCTCGGTCTTTTGGCAAACTGTTTGAACTTTTGCCAAGCTCTTTGTTCTCAAGTCCTTATACGTTTACATTCTTATAAGTCTATTTTAGGACTTTCAAACTAATTTTAATAATCATTTATATTAAAAAAAAGCCGTCATCAACCAACAACGAGCGCCCGAAGAAAATGTTCATATCATTGAAGTAGGTTTAAAACACTACACAAACGAAGTATAGCTACTGTCAAGTAAAAAGAACGAACAAACCAGCGTTCTTTTCAACCGACTTCAAAAAAGAAGGAGGTTCCCAATTCGACTGTATTTTTATTTTGTTTTTGTTTGTACTTTTCACCACGTTCAATACAAGCCAAGTCGTGTTGTATGATATCGCAAGTTCAACTAGCAATAGGCTGACCTTCCGCATCTTCAAGGTGGTATCTCTTGCAGTAATGATAATACACATGTTTGTGTATATTTATATGGCTGTACGTGATACGTACTGTGTATTTCGTGTTAGTTCTCGAACATGTATCAACCAAAGGTTAATCTGTGTTAACAAGCTAAACCATTTAACTCCAATTAATATTGGAGTTAAATGATTTACTTACGCACTTAGTACGTATTTAACATTTGAGACAACAAAGACATAACCCTCCTTATTGTGAAGCCGGGTAAAAATTGAACCGGCTGACTTCAAAATACGCAATTTCCTTTACTTGGACGACATATTTTTTTCAGTTATTATATTGTAAACAACTATTGAACCGATTTTGATAAAATTTATATAGGACTAATTTGAAAGTGTATCCTTTCTGTCCTTTAAAAAAATCGGTTTATAAATGACGGAAGTTTGAATGAGGTAACAAATATAAGGAGAAGCAAGTTACTCAGTCCTTCTTTTTTAAGTAAAAAAATGAAAAATCCGGCCACGTGCGAGTCGGACTCGCGCACGAAGGGTTCCGTACCATTATCTATATAGGATCCCCCTTAATTACTTATTTTAGTCTGTTTTTGGGGTTCTGTACCACAATAGGAAAAAAACGGAACCCTTATAGGATCACTTTGTTTAGTATTTGTTGTTATAGCGGCAACAGAAATACATCATCTGTGAAAATTTTAACTGTCTAACTATCACGGTTCACGAGATACAGCCTGGTGACAGACGGACGGACGGACAGACAGACAGACAGCGCAGTCTTAGTAATAGGGCCCCGTTTTATCCTGGGTACGGAACCCTAAAAAAATAAGAATTTATCATCATTAAATTGCTTTATTTTTAACTCAAAAGTATTCAACAATAAAACACTGTTATTATTAACGGGATATTTACCCGTATTTTATATTTAAGTATATATATATATATATATTTTATAATAACAGTGTTTTAATTAATGACCGTGATAGTTTAAAAAAGTTATTCAACAATACCTCACATGGAAGCAGCGATAATCCTTCTTTTGACGCAGTCGGGTTAAAGTTAAAGACAGCGCGTTAGCATGAGAGCCGGGACTAGTAAAATAATGCAATACATTATTGTCAGCTAATACAGACGTAGCGTAGGTATAAGTACTGTATGTACGAGGTAAAGTTATTGATAAATATGATAACTAAAATCCTTGGTTTTATACTAAGGAATAGGTAATTATATGAAAATTCGAAAGTTTTTATCAGTCATTGTTACCATTTTATGACTCACTATCGCAGGCGGGCGACACGCACGGTTTTTATCCGACTGCGTGAGAAGGGTTGAGTTTTTCGAGTGTATTTATGTATGTTGGTATGTATGTTTCTTAAGATCGCTTACAGCCTAAACGGCTTGTCCGATTTTGATATGCGAGGTGTCGTTAGATTTGTCTTCACTCCTCGAGTGTCATAGGCTATACTTTTTGTAATAATAATAATACATCTCTCGGAAAAATTAAAAAATTGTTTTTTTCGTATCCACGATCTTTTTCGTAATGAACAAGTGATTTTACTAGAACTATTCTAAAGAATGCCCATTTATAATCTTTTACAGCGATTTTACGCATACTTTCTCACAAAAAACTTATACTGAACAGCGTATCAAGCGTAACGAAATTTTAAGTTTGACTGCAAAAACTGCTTTTCTGCAATCGAGTATTTTGTTTTTCTTTTAATATAGACTTGTTTCATAAATCATTGATAAAAGGGGTAAATTATATTTCTTTTTTATATTTTTTGTTATAATCAGAAATTACACATAGTAAAAATAATTAAAAACTAGTTTTAGCTTGTGCTAATGAAGCTCTTTCTTATGATACCCTACCCCACATGATATAATTAACGTACTTTAAAATTTGGACCCTCAATCCTTGCATAAAGACCCTATTTATGTGATTAAATTAAAAATGTACAGTTTTCGGACTTTTTCCTTTATCTGTACTATAAGACAATGCTTCTTGCCAAATTTCATAGTTATGTAGGTCAACAGAAAGTACCCTAAAGGTTTTGATTCCTTTGTAAATGTCGAAACATGCGGTATTGTACGATCTCAAACGTACAGGGCACATTCCTCAGTTGCCGCTTATCTATAGGTACGTGCTCCTACCGCGGAAGTGATAGTTTTTTTTTTTTTTTATAAAAGTGGTTTGAGGGTGGTATGAGAGGTTTGATCCTGGCAGCAGGGGTTCAGCGCTATTGGTATACACATTCCCTCTGCTGCCAGTGATGAGTGGGTTGGATTGTAGTGATTAGTGATGAGTGTTTTGTGTGTACTTCTCATCCTATCACTAATTTGTTTGGTTTCGGAAGTGATAGTTAACCTTATAAGTAATTGTACATTAGTTTATTGAGTAGACATTAAGGCGTACAACTAGCAACAAGTTCGTACAAATATACGTCTTAAACCATCGAGCAGAGTTTCCATCTTCTACTCCACAATTAACTGCAAGACGTCGTCACACTACACGAAATATACGGCTGTAACTTTTTCTTATGATAACCGAGACATTTGATTTTTTTCACAGTTTCAAGGGACTACAAATCTGCGTATATGGTTTAATTTTAAATCGATACCTCCACGCATTCCCGAGCCTTTACAACAAAGTGATCCTTTATATATATTTCTTCTTTTTGCAACTGGTTGCGAAACTCAGTTCCCAATACGGACGAAGGGATATTTTTTTGTCGAAATAATATACAACTATGACATCTCATATGTTGAAATCCTTCAATCGGTTTAGGTTAGGCTTAGTTTCAAAGAACAAAAGTATTCATTCGTAGCTTAGGTTAGGAGAAAGACAAAGAAAAAAAAATTACTATGCGTATAAAATTTTACTTTTTCCCCCCCTGTCATGTAAAACAAAGTACGTCAATTTCACCCGACTCCCCAAAAAGGAGGAAATATTTTTCTTGTGCATGTTTATATATTACCTCCGGTGGATTAAATTGCTTGACCTATTTTGATATGTGAAATCGTTAAATCTATCTTTACCTCTTGAGAGTTATAGCCTTACATTTTGCAGTCAGGTGTTTTATTTTTCTTTTTACTACTCGTTCACATAAACTCAAAGCGTAACAAATGCTAAGATTGACGTGATGTAGAATTTACTATGTTATAAAAAAAACATAAGTGAAATCATACATATATATATATTTATATATAAATCATAAGATTCGCTCTTTTATACCTACATAGTTCATATTATAATGTACAGAGCACACTTAGAAATTACTATACTAGGTACATATCATGTTAGAGCGTTGCAAGCATGAATTTCAACTAAATATTTTGACATCTCAACTTTCAATGTTTATACCTCGGAAGTTTATTGACCGAATGTTTTTTTAAAAATAATAAATAAATATTGGTGGACATTTCACACAACACCATCTAGCCCAAACTAAGCAAAGCTTGTACTATGGAAACTACATGGCTGATAGAATACATATATACTTTTTGTTTTGTAAATATATATAAATAAATAAATATTTGTGGACATCACACAAATGTTTTCCCTGACAAACATTTCAAAACCAAAATCAGCCAAATCGGCCCAGCCGTTCTCGAGTTTTAGCGAGACAAACGAACAGCAATTGATTTTTATTTAAATAAAGATAAACCTGCGTGAAAATTTTTAGACTCTTGTCTTTTTGGATATCCATGGGGGTGGCCTATGTCCAGCAGTGGACTTCTTATGGCTGAGATGATTATGACAGTACTTTTAGATTACGAAATAATGCAAGTTTTCGACAACGTTCGTTAACCTTCGATTATCCATTGTTACCACTTAGACATCTGATAAGATTCTATCAATGCACTGTAGATTGCGTTTTTATCGGATCAGCCGCAGTAGGTTATTAAAGAACGTAACAACGGATTTACATAATCAGAAATTAACGTAATATTCTGATGGTTGTCAGGGTGATATTGGGTAACCTATCAATGATACGAAATACATCTTGTACTAATCTTACATACAAATACTAAAATACAGAATAAAATAAATATTTAAAGGGGCTCCCATACAACAAACGTAATTTTTTTGACATTTTTATAGATAATGGTACGGAAACCTGCGTGCGAGAGTCTGACTCGCACTTGGCCGGTTTTGATTCTATACTATTTTATAATAAACTCAAAATCTCTGTTTCAGTCTAAGCCAGGACAGAGAGCAAGATAGCATATAAATAGGTAAACTGACAGAGCAATGTCTGCTCTGCCCCCGTTATGATAAATACAGTAAGTCCAAAAAATGTAGTTTTCGGAAACTGCAATTTTCTGTCAAATTTTTTAAATTGGTGTATCTTAGTAATCATAACAGATAATTCAGATATTCAAATTCATAACAATAGGTAATCTTATGTAGATTAATCCTGAATATGATTTATTTGTTTAATATGAATAGTTTCTTTTTAATCTAACGAAATGTATTTACAATTACCACTTCTATCAGCTCAATTCACACTTTCTTAAACATATTTACAGTAAATGGGTAACATACTGTAAATATATTTAACGAAATATCCTGTCCCTCTAAGTTACTGTGACTATGTTTAGTGTAACCTCTATATAAATATATGAATGTCAAAAACTTACTATCTATTACCGCAATTTTCACATAATTTTGAGCCATATTTTAATCAGAACAGTCAAATAGTTGCAAAATTTGCTCACTTCTTTAGTTCCTGAGAGCATGGAGACCATAATTTCTGCCTAAGAGTTACAACGTGGGTCTTTTCAAAGTCAGGTGTCTTAATCTACGTGCTTCATCTCCAACCATCATTACTTGCCAACAGGCGAGTTGGGAGTCAAACGCGAACTTATTCGCTTTAAAAGAGATCTCTGATATAATTTCCTAAAATACTATTGAGTAAAATTAAATTAAAGGGCAGGCCAGCAAGCTACAGTAGTGGACTCTCCTTACAAAAGTTTTTTCTTTAGCTTGTGGGTGGTTTTCACTTACTATTGTTACTTACACCTACTAATTGAGAATTTAAATAAGTATACTCATACTTATGACTCATTCGTATTATATAAAAACCGTAGAATGAGTGTGCAGATTGGTCTATCCTTAAAATATCATGTTTTACTGACATTGGGCAGAAACTAAGCTTTGTAAATAGTAATTTTATTTAAAAGCATGGAAATAATTTAAAATTACGAATGAAAAATTTGGTTTATAAAGAAAAAAAAAATATATATTTATTTATTTACAATTGCACAGAATTTTATTATAACTATCTGCGTGTTAATGATTTTGAGGTCTTACAACAATCATATTAGTAGAAAGAAGTTGTTGTCTATATAAAGACAAAAATACTTGTAATATAAAATAAAAATTATAAAAAAAAATTAGATTAATTAGTTGCTGTCTTATTATCAACCGATTTTTTTTACAGCTTTCATAAATGAATGCAATTAAATATTGGCGGACATTCCAACCATTTCAACAACACCATCTAGCCCAAACTAAGCAAAGCTTGTACTATGGATCAAACCTACGACCTAGGTACGGCGTAGCAGGCAGGCATACTACAAACTGAGCTGCAAAGTCAGTCATTTATCAATAGTATAACCTTAGATTAATTACCTAACCTTAGATTGGTCTCGCTGCACCAGCGAGACCAATCATTAATCTAAGAGTATAACTAACAATAACTCAAGCCTTCGAACAAGTACATTCTCAATATCATTAAAATTCAGGTTGCACCAAATTGTACCCGAGTTAAAATCTCTCACTTATTTCCGATCATACGAAAACAATAATTATAGCGCAATCGCATTCGGTAAAAATATATATTATAATATTAAAATTAATATTGATACAATCTTATTTAATCTTCAAGAAGATTAGAAGTTGGTATATTAAACCGAAATTTCTATTTTCAGACACTAATAGGTTTTACTAGTTATTACCAGTTTTTCTAGTATTTTATTATTTTTTTGTGTGTAACCTCTAGAATAATACAGTTCTATTTTAAATGTTTTAACTGGTGATAATATCAAATATTATTTTGAACCCATTTTAACTCATTCTTGAAAAATAAATAAGTAGGAAAAGCGGTATTAAGGATTGGAATTTATAGATTCTCTAACTCGCGCCATCCCTTGCGCTTAAGTACGACGGTAAAAACATAGACATATTTACAGTAACTATTGACTTTACTGCTAGATTGATAAAAACTTGATTTTCATTTAAATGATGTATTTGGCATACTTAAAGTAAACAGTCTTACCTTTAAAAAAATGCAAATTGTATTCCTCTGTGGTGCAGGCATTGTTACAGTAAGTATATTTGCTTAACTACTTACTTGAAATATGCTTACGGATTGGTTTCATTTTTTATTAAATATAGAAATTAGAACCAGTGCAAACTATACTTACTGTGAATATGAGTAGTGGAAATACTCTATTTGAATAAAAATAACCGAAAGCAATTCATGTTACTGTAAATATGTTAGAAAAAATATGGAATAAAACACAATTTTAATACAGTAAGTCTACTTACTGCCGTTATTTTAACCAATGGTTGAACTTTCATAACACTTACTGTGATTAGGCTTACCGTATCTTTGTCAATAATAAAGATATAGAAAAATTTAAAATAGTGTCATGTAGGTCTTGATTTCAGGATCACGAAACTATAAAAAAAGTCATAACACCAGTAACACGACTTACTATAATTATCATAACGGGGGCAGTGCTAAACTCACACAGTAAAAAAACAAGCACACAGCATAAACATAAGTATAAACATTTCAAACAAATTATTATTAAACTTATTTATTTCATTAGAGAAAATCAGCTGTAGCTAATTAGTAAATATATCTGAGCTTATCAGTACTATAATAATCTATAATTAAATACGTATATGTTTAGGAGCTTATCGCAAAGGCTAGAAGTTAGCACTCAGGGCAGTAGGTCACTTCCAATCGTAACTAAGTAGGTATTATGGATACAAAGGTTACATGGAAAATAATTGTGCACAAACGTTTTCAGATCACGGCACCCTTATAAAGTTAAGATTTTGTCATGAGGTAAAAAAATGCTACAATTGAAACACTAATGAATATTATTATGACTATGATAATATTAGTCTAGTAAAAATAAATCCGTTTGTATGGAGCATTTAATGTGATCACATTACATGCAGCTTGAGGGATTCTTTGAAATTATAATAGGAAAATACCTAAACAACATATTCACAATAATCCCCGATTTATAAACTAGCTGCGTTCCGCGGTATCATCCGCATAGTTATGAAAAACGGTGATGATTATGATGATGATAAGTAGCTTATATCCATCTCCAGGTCCACAGCTATCTCTAAACTTCATAATCTATCGGTTCAGCCATTGGAGTGTGTAAAGGTAACAAACTTCGAGTTTATAATATCATTATAAAATTGTGTCAAATGTATTTCAAAACACCAGTACATTCATTTAAATAACAATAATCGTAGGTGTCTTTTATGTTGTCACAAATCTTATTTTTACTGGACTATATGGAGTAATAAAAATAGATAAATAGGAAAGAAACTACACACAACTTAATCATAGTGATCTGTGTGTGGGTGATGTTTTTTTTTAACCTAAAGATCTATGATTGACCATCAACTTTTTTCCTATTGTAATTCTAAAGAATTCTCCATGTTGCATTTAATCTGATCTGCTGAACAAATGGATTAATTTTTACTAAACTAGGATCTCTTCATTTTTGATTCAACCTCACAGATAGACTTCGAGCACAGTCCTCTTCATACCTTGTTGCATGATTTTGAGCTTCCTTGTACAGCCCTAGTGAGTAGTCATAAAGCATATTATCTTTATATTAGAGAGAATGAGTCAGCGTAAACAAATGACCATTATGATGTGTTTTTTGTGACAATAGGTGATTACAAAGAACACTATATCACACTGATAGTATAAAACAAGCAAGGTAGAGTATGGCCGCGTGCAATGACATTGACCTTGACCCTAGGAGGGTCAAGGTCATTGCGCGCGGCTGTAGTGAATATGTGCAAAATGTATGAACATTATACAATTAGTAATACCACATACGTAAAATTACGCCTATTTTTACTCAACTGCGCAAGGCGGGTTATATTTTTCGAGTGTGTTTGTTTGTAGGTATGTATGTATGTTGCTATATTACCTCCTACAACAAATTGAAAAATGGATTTCGCACACCCCCAATGTTATTTAATTACGTATTCAAAGATACCCCACACGATAGGGTAGATGAGAAAAAAAATATTCATCACCACTTCACATATAGGGGAGAATATTTTTTGCAAGTATTTATTCTACCATTATGTTGGCATGATAAATATGTATACTCATACGAAACTATAAGGGTTCGTAGTTAACTACGGAAACCCAAAAATGAATGAAATGGACAGATGACCTCATACAAGTGGTGGGAAGACTCTGGCACAGAACATATAATAAGCCCTGGATGCAAGATGGTTCCAATCAGTCTTTTTGGAAGTCCATGGGGGAGGCCAAAAACTACTTGGAGAATATTTTTTGTTTAGACTACTTTGCGATAAGGTCAATGACCCCAGTACTATAATGATTGAAGTGTTTTTTTATTTATTATTATTGGTTTAGAAAATTGGACATAAACAATAAAAACATAAATAATATTACTAAATGGAAAGATACTAAATGCATACGCCCTTCTAGTTGTAAACACTGCATGGTATGTTATATGTTTATAAATAAAATATAGATGTATCTCGAAAAGTTGTAATTACAGAGTGTTCAAAATATTTTTCATTGAATGTATTTAATATGGTCTACTATTATGATTAATCATGAATTTCTGGTCCAATAGTTTAGAAATGCAGGTGGGGACACCATTTTCTCACCTTTGGCGGACTATATTTTGTACACATAGTATCTGAGAAAAAAATTATATATTGCACCTTGGTCTTATTTTAAAGAGACCTATGCAACAATACCCAGAGATGCGATTTATTTGAAATACTTCTATTTAAAATGCAAATACAAAATGCAAAATACCTATTTTGTATTTTGCATTTAAACGCCTTTTAGTAAAAAACATTTTGTATTTTATTTGAAATACCTTTCGAGATGTATTTTGCATTTTTAATATTCATTTCAAAATGCAAAATACTTTGTGATTAAGTTTAGCCAACATTACCAGTCAAACAAAATGAAATGAACGAATGGCGCTTGTATTGCCGAATTTGACCGATAGAGGCGCCTGCTAGCCATGCGCGCCCTTTTTATCTTAATAATAAAATAAGAACTAGATGTACAATCAACCGAAATAAATGGCCACACAATTAACAAAATGGAGCCATGGCTCTCTTTTCGTTAATCTAGTTTTTTACATTATTTTAAGTGAGTATTATTATTATTATTAATAACTCAGAATTTAATGAGACGCGTACTGATAAATATGACCAAAATGTCAAGCATAGGGTGCCATGTTATTAAACGTTTTTGTTCGGCTCAGCATTGTGTCTCTATTTATCATGATAAATACCTAAAATAAATAAAAATATCTGAGAGTTGGTCAAAAGGTATTTTATTTTGAAAATACCTATTTTGCATTTAGAATTTGAAATACAAAACGCAAAACTATTTGGTATTTTGCATTTGAAATAGTAAATCTGAAAGTATTTTGCATTTTGTATTTAAATGCTTTTTTAAAACCATTTTGTACATCTCTGACGATACCCTACACAGTGGGGTTAGGTTGAATAAAAATATAATAAAAAAATGTAAAAAGAGCTCGTAGTTACTAAGGAACCCAAAAAAGGTGCCGCGTTCGAGCGAGACAGCGGCGCCACCGTACTTTTTGTCTGAAGATTTAGTTTTGATTTATTTGGAACATTCAAATTACATCTTAGATTGCCTCAGATTAGCTTCAATTCTTGCAGATTTACATGTATGTTTAATATTAATATCACTTTAATACCTTCACGCGTTCCCGAGAAAAGAATTTTATGTATTAAAAGACAGTAAAACAATATGTTTCTATTATATGGGTACATATTATTTTTCTTTTAGAGGTATTGGAAATACTACTTACAAGATATTATAACATTTCCATAAATTGCACTGCAAGGAAATACCAGTATATACAAGGAAGGTTACAGAAAAACACGTATTCATGTGACGATCTCTGAGGTATGATGTACCTAGTATAGACGAAACCTAACCTAACCTTGCATAACAATAAACATCTTATTATTACCCATAAATCTATTTCTAACTGCACAAAATCAATTAACATATAAATTTACCACGTTCCACAACTTTTTACAGCTTGAAATGTGTAAACAAATGTCACAATCGATTAAAAAACTAAGACGAAGTTCTTTTTATTTACGCAATTGTAGCACAGGTGACTTACCTCAAATAGCTTGAGTAGTATGTTAACGTATAATCGTCGCACTCCCAAGGATTTACCGATAGACGCGAGGAAGATAACACACAGAATTAGTAGAAGAAACGGCGTGTATAATATTGATACCGCGACCGACACAAACGACATGATTAACGCCATTTTGACGACTGACTGATTGATTGATTGTCGATTGGCCGTGAATGAATCAGCCGGGCAGCCATTCTTTGTCGAACAGCTGTCAGTAATGTCAAAGTTTGCTTACCTTACCAGGTGAAAAAAATACACATTTCATCTTACGCAGATCATAAGTATCATCCGCTATCAAAATGCAATATAAATAGCTATACATATGCTTTTATAACTAGTTATCTCCCTATAAATCTCCAATAAATGTGAAAATATATTAAAGTGAATCCATCAACAACAACAAAGAAGTACTTTTAGGTCTGTATTTATTGATCGTTTTATTATTTTTTTATGTTAGCAACACCAAGGATTTTATTTTTTTAATAACCTCTAACCTCTTTCTCAATCGCATAATTTCGGGATTTTTCTATAAATCCTGTTTGGATTTTAAAGTCCCAATAGTAATTAAACACAATGTCTGACCTTCCTTACGGACCTCCTGTGCGAGTGTCGCCATTGATTCGTGTAAGTTTTTAATCATTAGTTTCCTTGAAAATATTATTATGTAACAAATATTTTTCACAAATGGCTTGTATTCTTGTTCACGTTATTTTTTTAACATAAGTTTTATTTGCAGCCAGCTCAATTGAAATGTTATCTACCTACTGCAATTTTTTTTTAAAAGTTATGTACGTAAACATTTTGACATAACCTCTATGTCTACTATGTAATGTTTGTTCTTTTAGCCTACTACCCTAATCAATGATACAATAGATCCGCAAGGGTCGCAGCAACGGGGAGTCTTATGGCTCTCGAGTACAATTTTCTTTATTATGGCTTCCACCCTACCCTCCCCAAACAAATTACACTTTGCTTTTCTGCCTCAGAGTATGACACCCTCTTCTAAATTTAATAATGATAGTTTAAAAAACTGAAGCTACCGACTTCTCATGGATGCCATTGTCAGAACTGGACCAAATTGAAATGAGACCACACGGGAAGCACCAGCTTTCAAATAATAAAAAAAAACATCAAAATCGTATCACCCAGTCGAAAGTTATGAGGTAACAAAGATTAACAAAAATAGTCGAATTGAGAACCTCCTCCTTTTTTAAGTTGGTAGTAAACAAAGAAATAACGTGCTTTTTAGATATACTAAATTTGACATTTGAGTTAATATAGCTTATCATGAGCTACTATTAGAGAGACAGATTATGTGAAAATGATAAATACAAAATTGGATTAATATACTTATGGATTTTATGGATATGGAAGTATATTCCTCATTTCAGTGGTAACGAAATCAATGAGAAATAAAAGCCTTTCATTGGTATTGTAATATCTGCCATTAAAAAAAATAGTTTTTAGAACACTAAAAATTAATACTACAAAATAGATATTTTGTAGTATTAATTTTCTTCACATGAAATACAAGTATAATAGTAGTAAAGCAAAGAGGAATAAAATCATGTATTTCTGAAGAACAAGAAATACAATCCTCTTTAATAGTTCATTCTGCCTAATTTCAGTTTGGCCGCTGGTCTTTCCTCACCGCTGGTGTGCTGTACGGAGCATTCCACCAGAGCAGGCTTTCCAAGAAAGAGGCCAAGTTCCGTGAGGTCGAAGCCAAGGAAAAGGTGATCAGGGATGCCAAGCGGGCTGAAGAGAAGAAGATCGCTGCTGCTGGTAAATTTTTCTCATTCATAGTTGACCTTTATCTGGTGTGAAAAGAATGTGGGCAATGTTTCATATGAACAGAATTAGAGCTGGCTCTATAAGACCATAGACATTTTAATAACTACTTGTATGTAGATATGAAAAATTATTGGTTAATTTGTTGCCTGCTTTCTGTGGAAAAGAAGATTCATCTGGTGGAAGTTACACAGGATAAACAAATATGTGCCAAGAAAGACATTTTCTTATTCGGCAGTTATCTTTGTACAAAATTTAGGTATATGTATACATAGTAGAATTCATATGACTTTGCTTTTAGCAACATAGGTGTGTGCTCACTTTTGATTCTACAGTCACTCCATTTAGACAGATTTCAGTATGAACGTCTAACCGCTTTGAGTGATGTATTTCCTTTTTCTAAGATTCAATAACAAACTTCTAGAAACGTAGGCTACTATGATCCACTCCCATGATCCTTTCTTTGTCCCGTGTAATTTACTGTCACATGCAATTGTTGTCACTCTTTCAACAAACCATAGCAATCTCTCGGCCATGAGAAAACTTTATTTCAGGCATTACTTTGTTTTTTTTTTAAATATAAGATAATGAAGAAACTATTTTTACCCAACTATGCAAGAAGGAGGGTTATGTTTAATTCTAAATTATCAGAATAAATTATACATCTATGTGGGTTATGTACATATCTAGTCTGCATATCTGTACTTTCATATGATTTCAATCCAGTGTTACTTTCGAATTCATAGTAATACTAGCTAACCTATCTTTCTGCATTTGAGCTACTTTATAAATTAAATTTCATGTTGATCTGTTAACATGTTACTTGTTAACAAGTATTTATGTTAAAAGAAAAACAAAATACCTGACTGCAGAAAAGCAGTTTTTGCAGTCTCTTACAAATTATTTACGCTTGATACGCTGTTGAGTGTACGTTTTTAATGAGAAAGCATGCGTTAAATCACTGTAAATGCGTATTCTTTAGAATAATTCTAGTATATATCACCTATTTATTTTCGCAAAGTTCGTTGGAGGTTACGAAAAAACGCATTTTTATTGTTTTTGCGAGATATGTATTATTATTATACCAAAAATATGTATATAGCCTATATTTACACTCAGGAAGTGAAGGCGAATGTAACGACACCTTGAACATCAAAATCGGTCAAGCCAATTAGGCTGTATACATACATACACTCGAAAAACATAACCCTCTTTACGGAGTTGGGTAAAAAGGAGTTTTTTTTTAAACTAATATAATGTATTAATACCGGGCATGATCATTTGAAACCCTCAATATCAACACAGAGTAACCAGAGAAAAATCTCCAATCCTGCCTGACCCCTAAAACTTTCTATTTATACTGCAAAATCACTGCTAACAACTACTAACAAAGGGAGTAGAATTAGTGCTTATTAATATCACTAAAAATACCAACTTCTAAGAGTAAAATTCTATTTTAATATAATTATTTATAGTATGACAACATATTTTGATATACTCAAGTGATATCGGTCCATGTTCTTGATGTGTACTGCATAGAAATGGAATTCTTTGCCGCCATCTGTTTCCTGAGTACTACAATCTTGGAATTTTCAAGGCTAGAGGGAATAGATATCTTCCAGACGACAAGCTGCATCCTAGGCCACACTGTAGCTTAACATGAGGCGAGTTGGTGGTCAATCATAGATCTTGCATAAAAAAAATATATAAATCCTAGAAACAGATGCACTTCCTGTTAGGCGCCAGAACATTTGTGTAAAAACGTGGACCAAATCTGCTAAAATCACAGGATCCTGCTAAAAGGGTAAATTTGGATGTTTATTGACATTTGCAAATTATTGTGTCCAGTATACTTAAGTTCCTTGAGTGCTCAAGAAATTGGGTAGTGTTTTCGGTGTATGTGTGTGGTTTATTTAAACCATATTACCTAAATATAATTCCTAAATAGGCTATCCAATTTTGAGTTTGTTCTATGAGATGTAATTTAATTAGATTAATAAATATTATTTCAGTAGAGAGGGTATACTTTGCAGTCTAGTGTTTGGATTTTTCTTTTGATTATGAAACTTTTTGACTAATATTTTGTTCTTTTCATGTTTTTCAGCCGAACTCAAGAACTTGGAAGAGATGGTCTCACCCAAGAAATGAACACAAACAGAACATGTTTAGTTTTAAGTAAATAGTGTACGCCATCTTAAAACGTTGTCAGAACTAATTGAATCAAGTGTTGCAACTATTCCAACAATATTACGTTATTTATGAATTATAGGTGATTTAATATAATGTTGAGTATTTTCTTTACGTATATACAAAAAATTTAGTCTTGCTTATCAAGAAACTTCGGGATGAATAAATACCCTGTGTAAACGGGTATGAGATAACAATATGGATACCTCTTTATTGTTGAATCAGACATAATTATACATATAAAGCCGGTTATTAACTATTTTAAATTGATAACCTATTATAATCGCATTTTTCGGTGTTAACGGGCAGCTACACGCATTTTATGCGACCGTCATCATATTTAATCGCTATGCTCTCAGAATGTCTTTGAGAAATATAATAAAGGTAACTATGTCGTATCCGGTCACATGGACATTCATCCATGGATTTCTTGATCCTTGACTACTCTATAAATCCTCCTCTCCTATATATCAATAGAAAACGTGTCTTCTAGCGAACATAAATCAAAACTTACATTTTACATACATCTTGCTTCATAGCATATTGCAACGAAAATGTACTTATACTAGTTTTATGGTAATGGGTAAATCTGAAGAGCAGTCACTACTGTAATAAAACAAAATAATATCAAAAAAAAATAATTTATCTAAATAAACGTCTTAAGCATTTAAATACATATTATTAGATATATACCTAATTTCAGTAACAAGTTACTAATGACAAGCAAATACTTCAGATAATAAGTCAGCCAGCTGCTCAACAGAATATTAAAACAATTTAAATATGTTAAGATATTACTGAACCGAAATTTATTAATTATTAAGGGGCTATCCCTTAATACGAAAGGAGGTCCTTTGAATGAGGCGTTAATTGAGGCGAATTCCAGCATGCTAACTGTTCATAATCGGAAAATCTATTTTTCTTTTACTAATATCACTTGTGACTTTAAACTATTTTTGCGAGAAGGTACTGCGCCGCTAAACAATTTAATTTGCTAAAACAGGATGGTCCACTATTAAAAAGATCAGTAACTTTAGTTCAGTCATAGTTAGGCTTAGGTCATAGTAAGTTCTGTAGTTCATACTGACTGTTGAACTACGAGTAGTTCTAATCATATAGATATATCATTGAAGCCTGGTTTGCATTTTTTTTTAAATATATATTTGATTTCAAAACTATTAATAACGGGTTTCCTATCTTTAATCTAAAACATGACATAACAAATATAATTTCTTCCAAGACAAACCGCGGGGCGCAACGCAACTAGTTTATAAATCTGAGTGACAAGCAAGTCATTCACCCTGTGTAAAATGTCACGCTTGCCCATGACAATCCAATGTCAGTCATACCTGTTCACAGTTGAAAACCCTGTATGATGTACTGTGCTCGTCACTCTCACATACTAAGTAGCTTCGCTAGAAACATTCAATGAGGATCATGCACGCAAGAGATATTTGAATATTAAGGGTCTTACCTACTGAAATACATTATTCAAATTGTTCAATGCTCAACACATTTTGTCAACTTCTTTGCACACTTGCGGAAAGAAGACAGAAAATTTGAGACGTTGATCAAAGTGTCATTTTTCGGTTTTTATGAACGTCTTAAATTCTCCGTCTTCTTTCCGCAAGTTCATTACGCGTCAACAAGAAGTTGGCAAAATTTGTTGAGCATTGCTAAAATAGGAGTACCGCGTCTATACAACAAGAGAACTCGATTTCTAGCCCCAAACATGCGATCTGGATGATTTTTTTATCTGATTTGAATCATGAATGACATATTTTTTTAAATCATTATATCGTGGATGAACCATCATGATCATGAAAAAAACAAATTACAGAGAAAGCTATTCATAGTAACAATTACATATAAAAAATAACGAGTTCAGATAATGTTTAGAGGTAGAAATTTATGTTGTACGAAAAAATACGCGATATAGAAGCAGCGTTTGCGCGTCCCACGTGCTCTATAAAGTGTCACTATACTTTAACTGCCTTTATTACTTTTATTATCTAACTATAGGTACTTTAAATATTAAATTAAACTTAAGAAATAATAAATACACTGACTTCAAGCAATAATCTCTAAACGCTCATCAGATTCTAGAAAATTCCAGTAATTTTTTTAATGCACTTTATTTTATTTTAGCACTTCCAAAAGTACTAAATGCACACCAAGTTCGGATATATAGGATATCTGCGTCAGCTAAAGTTAAATATAATTTTGCAACTAACGAGATTAGCAAATCCACAAAGTAAAAGCAAATCACTCGCCTGATGGTACGTAACGATTGCCCACAACCACAATGTGCTACTAAAACCAAAGTTTTCAGTAGCACATATAGAACCGGTCAAATGGGGTACCTATGTAAAGTAATTTTTTATTTATACTTTTATTTGAAACTTTGAATTATTTAATGGAACTAATTCAATATTTTTATGATTGATGTTGTATTAGAAGATTTTATTTACCTGCACTGTCCATAAGTTATTCACTAAAAAAATCAAAAATTGCACACCGTTTTTTAATTAATCATTATATTTAAATGTTATAGTGGGGTAGCGCGGTGCCGTCTAAAAATTCGCCTATTTCGTTTGACTAATCATCCCATTTAGTTCATTTTTACACTTTTGAGATGATAAATCTTTTTATGTTAGTTAAACATTCATACAAAATTCCGTTCACAGATGAAATCGAAAATCTATATAACTGTGAGCATATGACACAAACCCGAGTGTTCGAACCATGTTTCAAGTGGGTAGACATTTATGACACAGTTAGAAAGCGACGGACAAAATGACTTACCCAGCCTTAAAGTTATTTCACTGAGCTATAGGCGCCTTGCATTTTATACATATATTACTTCTATGTTTTATGACGACTAATTTTCCTGGAATGTTCTTCGATCCGGAAAGTAATAATGCTTGCACACTACTGTTTCGCGATTGAATAGCTTATACGGTGCACTCTGGAGGAGAGTCTATTGACAGACAGTCACAGAGTAAAAACGGTGATTGAAAACTTAATACTTCTAAAACTTTCTAGAATCTCAAAATCACCAAGCACTTATTTCAAGCACACACCAAAGTTTACTGCATACTTGTCCATACAAAAGGAGAAACTGATTTCTACCTCTAAATATTATTTGGTTCTGATGTTTCTTTTTTTTATCTGATTGGAATCATATATGGCCAGGTTTGTATTTTTTTTTTATTTGTAATGTATTCGATGTTAAAAACTAATAAGTAAATATTGTATAGTTAAAAAAATGAGAAGCCTAACCGCTAAAATGGTTCAAAGTAGTAGTATATAAAAAAATCGTCGAAATCAGATTAGGGTTAAAGTTAAAGTCCGAGATGAGCCGCATGCAGCCTGTACGTAACCACAGTCGACCGCATTTCCACCTGCAATTGCGGAAGTTTTTATTCCGAGATAGACTGCAGACTGCACGTCCCGTGGCTTTGTCTCACTCGATTCCGTACCTTTAGGTGAGATAGACACTATTCGTGTGAGCCAATGAGCGATCTGCAGTCCACGTCACCTACGATCCGGTGCTGCGGCCGGATCTGCGGTGCAGGCTGCACGCCGCAGCCGCAGTTTGCGACTTACAGTCCATCTAAGACTCGTACCTTTACGATTTAGGCGTATAAAACAGTTTTCTCCTGTTTTATGAAAAAATATGTGCAATGTATTGGCGAAATTTGTGGTCACAGCGATTCTTACAGAAGTGTGTTTCGGCAACCTCACATAAAAGTCAAGCCTTTGCTAAAGTCCAGTCGCGAATCAAGAAGAATTTCGTACGTTAACCGTTTTCTTTCTTATACGATTGCGTAAGGAGAGTTATTTATTTCGAGTGTATGTATGTGGATATGTATGTATGCAAGTTTTATGCAAGTTTCTATATGAACGCCTACAGCCTAAATGGCTTGAATGACCGCCGCTTATACCACTTGCCTACACACGCACTTGCTCGATCGATTAATGAATAAAACACCACCATTTTTACACCATTAACATTCGAAATAAAACAATTTTAGGAAAATAAAACAGTGATGACACTTTTCCTACGTTCTCGTCTTTTCCATTGTCCCTTGCTCTCGCGTAAATGTATTGCCGTCATGCACACATAGATTGGATGACCACCCAGTCTACAGACATAATAGGCGACGCATGAGACTTCATTTTTATGAAAACCTCGCGTGCCACATGTTTGGTATCGATTGTGACGTCACAAAAACGATTTAGTGATGGAATGTTCCATCGTCGCGAAATCGATTCAATTCAATGCATCTGCGCGCTTGCACGCTAGGAACTAGTTGCCAAAATATCGAATCGAAACTATATATCATCTGAAACTAAATAAATCTTAGGACGTCAAGTGTGTGTTTTATCTTCCTATTGACACGCTAGGTACATACACTTGGAATATCTAAAGAAGTCTATGGCCCGGTCATCCTGCCATTCCTGCTCCGCGACCGGACTTTAAACGTGAATTTAGCCCACACAGTCACTTAATTTAGATGAGCTGCGGTCAAATACCTAGTTGTGTGCACATAAAAAATAATTCCGGAACACTGTAGAATCGTAAATTGATTTTCGCACAAAGCAAAAGTTCTTATTGACTTTGATCAACAATCTTGTAAAGTATATATTTTTTATTTAGAGTACATTGTATCTTACTTGTCCAAAGTTGTAAATAAACGAGCTGTATAACCAAATGCAGGTAATTTAGGTAATAAAAGTTCTCATTAGTCGTAAGGCCGCCTTAATGGCGTCCTACCAACTACCAATCATGGTGCATATTGTAAAAGAAGAGCTCTCATTGGTCACCATTCCGCCATTGTTGTTTACATTATTGGACACGTATAGGAGATTTTTAGAAAGTCTTCCTGTGCACGGCCCGGTGTCCCTCCTCGTCGTATTCTCGTTTCGAGACCCACATCTTGCGGAATGTGTCGAGCGAGGCCAGAATCGACCCCCCGATCCATGTAGAATAGAGGCGCTCTTGCGGCGCTGAGATCTGAAATTGTACAAATATACATTTTACAAGCAGAAGATTATTTCTATTTAATGGGGGAATACCTCTAGCCATATGGGCGCTTTCCGACGAGGGAAGGGCGATGACGGGGGATCAGTGGCCTCAACCTCAGACGAAATTATTGCGTGTGTGTGTTAGACATTTTGCTATTGACAAGGTAACCTATTAATAGCTTGTCACAATAGATCTGAAAAGGTCGCAGTGACCAGCCGGGGCTGCCAGAGCCCATTTAGCCCCCTAATGATCGAATAAAAAAAAACCTATTTATAAGCCGAAATACATGTTTGAATCTTACTTGCCCGATTCCGTTTAATTTATTTAATTTATTTGACTATGATCATACAATTGTATTTTTTCATAATAATGTAATTTTTATAAAAACATATTTTGCATTGTGTACAATTTGACGCTCATAAGTGTACTTTTATGTACCCATATTTGAAATAAACGAATTGAATTGAATTGAATAGAACTGCCTGATTCCAAATGTTTTACTTGACACGAGTATCTGATTCCATAAATTTATTTTGCCCAAACAGTTATTAGGTTAGGTTCGTTTGGTTTCTATTTTTTTTTTATCTCCACAGACACCAGGGTCCGTGACATTTGTCATTATTACAAACTATTGTTTAGGTTTCTATTTTACTATATGCAAAAACTTACTTATTATTTTATAATAGTTAAATTATCAGACAAAACGTCATTCGAAAAATTATATTTCGTTTTCGGGGAAATGAATCGATATTTCGTAATTCCGATTATAGATAGATAACCTAGTACAATTTTATTTTATATAAATAATTCTTATTTTTGTGACAATTTAATTATAAATGTAATAATTTGCAAGTAAATAAAATAATTATTATCCTAGTGGAAGATGATAGAGATATAATATAATTATATATTTCAAACTAAGTGAACATTTAACAGACATCAACAATTTTACTATGGAAATTAACGTGGTTTTCACACATTTTTAAATAAAAACTACGGGTCGCTCACGTCTGTTTTGAGCCGAAATATCCGACTATAGTTTCAACCGCATTCGGCGGTCTTTTTCAAAGGAGCAGCACACACGTCACGCTCGGTCGGTGACGCGCCTTGCACTCAACAAGTGTCTATATTAAAATACTATAGTATTTTAATAACAAAATACCCGACTGCAGAAAAGCAGTTTCTGCAATCTAACTTACGATTTCGATACGCTTTATATAAAGCGTATCGAACAGCATATGCTGTTGAGTGTACGTTTTTTGTGAGAAAGGATGCACAAAATTGCTGTAAAAGATTATAAGCGCGCAGTCTTTAGAATAATTGGGTATGTAAAGTTTTTTTTTTGGTATTTTTTTTATATTTTTATATGACAGAATGGATCATTTAGAAAAACTAATTTCAATATTTTTTTATTCTGTTCAGTACTTATTTTTTAATATTTTTTTAAAGATAAAATCGTCAGTAGGAAGGATGACGTCATCGTACCTACTGAATAAGATGTTGTGATAGCCAACATGAACTAAAAAATACATATACGTCAACTTGACATTGACATGTATATATTCGTTTTTGTCTCTGACTGATACAAGAGATCATCGGTTTTTGTTGTGTTTTGAAAAAACAAATACGTTGTGTAAACACAAAGAATGAAAAAAAGAATAATTAATATTGAGCTCGTTGTAATTAATTAATGTTTTCTAAGGTCTTCGCGATTGTGTTTGCGCATTGAAATGAAACAAATTCACAATATTATTCAGAAACTACAACTGTGAAATGTTTCTACTTTCGTGCCAAAAATCCTAATAAACTGTTTTTTTCAAGTAAAGGAAACCTTTAAAAGACTGGTGTGAACAAGTTAACGTAGAATATGTTCCTGGGCGAAGCATTGATGCTGCAGTACAATGAACCAGATAAAGGAACCAGAATAAAATAAATAATGTATAAATGTAAATAAAATAATCCCTTATATAATTACAATGAAATTGGTATATAATTAAACACAATAAAATCATTTAAAAAAATAAGTTATGTACTGTCAATCACTTTTATTTCATATCCTGGCATTGTTCATAAGTTTTAGCTCTTTAGCTCCTCGGATTTTTGCGATTTTGTTCTTGTCGCTAGTTGAGATGAACTCCAGAATGATAAGATTCTCAACCTTAGGTAAGTTAGCAGAGTCGGCACGTACAAAATTATCCATAATTTATCCAATCAGTAGGCAAACAGTTCCTTATAACAAAGCAGTGGTCAACGTAAATGCAGTATCAATCAAAACGGTAGGAAAGCAAAGTCGTCGTAAAGATAATGAACAGAATTAATTTAATACAAATGAATAGAGTAGCAGAGCACCAAACACACAAAATAATTATTTTCTTTGTTTATTTATTTTGGTATGACTGTTGTCATAGAGATATTGTCTCTCTTGTCAATGCCAATGCTGTCAGTTTCATCTTTTTTTACTAACTAAACTACATTTCATTTTACATTTTAGAGGTCGACTGAAGGTCAAATATTTTTCATATTTTCGCAAAAATTTGCGCGATCTCATCATTTTATGTGCCCTAAATAAAAAAATATGGTTTATAGACATATAATCTCGAAATGGTTTTGGAATCAGCATATGTTACATTTTTCTTTACATACCCAATTCTTGTAAACTCATTTATTACGAAAAAGTTCATTGGAGGCTACGAGAAAACGCATTATATTATTTTTGTGAGAGATGTATAATTATCATTACAAAAAAATATATCCTATGTATGATACTCAGGCGTAAAAACGAATCTAACGACATCTCGTACATCAAAATCGGTCAAGTATTTTATATTTATTTATATATACACTCAAAAAACATAACCCTCCTTCTTATGCAGTCGGGAAAAAGGAGAAGATTCTAGGTGGTCCGGAATTGAAATGATTATTGTTTTTCTAAACTTAGAATGCTTAACATATGCGTAAGTAAACCAGTAGTTTTTTTTTCGGCGGCGTCGTGTGTCGGTTTGCCCTCTTCCCTAACATATGGTTGAGGAGGGCGATGGCTGGCACATGCGTCATACTCGTTATCGGGTGCTGCTTGCGGGTCGCTGGTTTGCTCGTG
Organism: Lycia hirtaria; assembly: GCA_947563715.1. NCBI lineage: Eukaryota > Metazoa > Arthropoda > Insecta > Lepidoptera > Geometridae > Lycia > Lycia hirtaria. Next base: position 10,021,743 of record OX387387.1, on the reverse strand, counting down.
GTATACACACAACATAGTAATAAGTTGCTTACATTTAAATAAATAATCTTCCCGTAACGATAAGTAGTAAATAATAGTTTTTAATAATCATGAAGGTCACGGACGATGGTGTCCGTGGCAAAAAAATTAAAAAAAAAGTTTTTTATCGTCAATATTTTTAGATTTACTTACCCTTATGTGTTACACTGACTCCCGATTAATATAATATTTACTAATATTTTTAAAATAACCTACCCTAATCTTTTAAGGCCAACTTACCCTAATCTTCATGTCTTTTGGCGCGAGCCTGCGTATCTCCGCCAACAGACGGTCACCGAAGCCCCGAAACAGCGTGGAGCCTCCACTAAGCACGATGTTCTGGTACAACATCTTGCGGAGGTCCATATCGGACTTCTGAATGGCGAACATTAGTACTTCGTGGAGTCCTAAAAAATAACAACAACAAAGCTCAAGTTAAATTAAAATAGAAGAGGACACTAGCTGTGACGAGCTGTTTCACCCGCGTAGTGATGAAATATGGTGCTAAGATGATGATGATGATAAAATGTAGTTTATGTTTATCTCCAGGGTCATAGCTATCTCTTTTCTGTACCAAATTTCATTACAATCGGTTCAGCCGTTTGAGCTTGAAAAGGTAACAAACAAGTAGAGAGTTAATTTCGTATAATACTAGTTTTTTTTTACGCAAATAAGTCCGTGTTTGACCACCAACTCGCCTGTTGGAAAGCGACGATGTGGTCGAAGATGAAGCAACAGTTAAAATAACTTTATCAAACATCCATACAGAATAACTGAAGAATAAACGTTATTGACAGCTCAACGTCAGCTTTATCGCAAAGAGCGATTTCTTCCAGGCGACCTTACGGTGGATAGAAATTATAATAGACTAGCTAGGGCGCCGAGACATGTCCTAAATCTTTAAAGTGCGGCGCAAACTGAAAAAGTTTGGGAACTGAGCCCTGATCTAATATCAATTAACTATAGGGAGATATAATATTCATGAACCATGTTCTTGATTATGTCAAAATCAAAAAATCAGCCCTGTTTGTACAAACTGTCCCACTGCGGGCGCGGGCCATGTGCAGGTTGGCAGACCTTACACTTTTTCAAGATCATGGAGAACTCTCAGACATGTAGGTTTCCTCACGATGTTTTCGTAAAGACAGCGGTGCGTGCCGCGGGATTCGAATCCAGGACCTGCGGATCGTAAGTCGGACGGTCTCCTGACTAGGCTGCCGGAAACTTGATTGATTATGTATAGGTTTTTAAAAAAAACTTGATTATGTATAGGTTTAAAATTAGTTGCGCCTCTCGGTTTCACTCGTTTTGAGTAAGGTAAGTAAGTAAGTAAGGCTTCATGTTTTGTGCATTTTCCAGTGTCCATGGGTTAAGGGCACTACAATGACGACGATGAAAAAATTATACATATGACGTGTAGGCATTCTAAATTAGATTCACCTTCACATTCTTCGCCAATGAGATCCGGTCTAAATAATACTTCTGGGGCGCGAAATCTGGCTGGACCGATCTGGAAAAAAAAAAAACTAAATCAAGATTATTTGCTTTCGCAAAGAATGGAGAGATCTATTTTTTTTATACAACTCGGCGACGAGGCAAGCAAAAGTTTCACACTTGCTCATAACAGTCCAGCGCCACCCACAACTTTTGTTGCTCAATTAACTGCACCCGTCACCTCACTTTGAGCGATAGCAAGCGCATTCCTTTATCATTCACTAAGTTGATGGATATGCGAATACAAACTCTGCAACAGTCATTATCCTCAACAAAGCGGTCATTATATCATCATCATCATCATTTTATCATCATCAGTTATTTTGACTGGCCTTGTGGCTCAGTTGGTAGTGTGTCTACATCTACCTGCTGAACTGAAAGGTCGTGGGTTCGATCCCCACCCAGGGCAAACATTTGTGTGATGAGCATAGATGTTTGTTCTGTGTCTGAGTGTTTCTATGTATCATATGTATATATTTACAACAACAAAAAAAGTATATATGTATTCTATCAGCCATCTAGTTCCATAGTACAAGCTTTGCTTAGTTTGGGCTAGATGGTGTTGTGTGAAATGTCCACAAATATTTATTTATTTTTTATTTATTATCTCAACCATAAGAATGGTGGTGACATAAGACTGCTGGACATAGGGCTCCCCCATGGATTTCCAAAAAGACCGATTGGAAGCGGCGTGCATCCAGCGTCTTTCCGCCACTTGGTCATTATATCCACAGCTGTAAAAATGGAGATTATATTGGTTTATCAACATGCTGTCGGGTCAGCATGGTACATAGACAAATAATCTTTCCGCCGTTTTATCACCTTTCAGAGGAAATAAAATATGTACTGATATAACAACGTGAATAAAAATAAAATAAAACCGGACAAGTGCGAGTTAGACTTGCCCACCAAGGGTTCTGTACAAATTAGATAAAAGATCTACTGGGCGAAGCTAATCATTGATAAAAGGGGGAAATTATATTTTTTTTTACATTTCTGGTCATAATCCGAAAATTATACAAAAATAATTAAAAACCAGCTTTAGCTTGTGCTAATGAAGCTCTTCCATATAATATGGTTAACACACTTTAAAATTTGGACCCTCATTTCTTACTTATATTTAATTAGAAACACGGTTTTTTGCGACATATACGGCTGTAACTTTTTGCGTAGCTTGTTACGATAACCGAGAAGTTTAATTTTTTTCACAGCTACAAGGGACTACAGATATGCGTATATGGTTTTAATCTCAACTCCCGATGTGATGCAATCCCGAGATAGAAGATCTTGACAGATGGACAACAAAGTGATCCTATAAGGGTTCCGTTTTTCTTTTTGAGGTATAGAACCTTAAAAACGGTGCATCTACCTTTCATACTAGACCAGCAGCAGTTAGATCATTATATCCACCAATATGTTTTTTTATTTTTTTATTTAGTGGGTTGTATGGAAAATGTGTTTAGGATGGTCGGGTTGGTGAAGAGGAGGTTGTAGGCGGGGAACGGAAGGTGCTAATGGTATACTCGCTACCGTTCCCCGCCGTATGTGTTCATTAAGGGGGGTGGAAGGGGTGAGGAGTGTAGGGTTGAGAGAAGGTAGTAAGTTTGTTGGTAGGGGTGTAGTGTATATACTATAGTCGATTCATAGTGAGTCAGTGATTAAGTAGTCAAGTAAAAATTCTGTCAAAAATCTGAGTCAGTAGGTTGGGGTGGAAGGGGAACCTAGCATAACCTAAACACTGCCGAGCGCACCTCTACCCCCCCCGGCTCGTCATACCCGAATAAAACTCTTTCCCATTCGAGACGGGGAAGAGTCCTAATCGCGCATGAAAACCCAAGGCAGAGCCGAGACACGTCCAGAAGTGTAAGTCAGTCAGTCTGGTCAATGTCAATGTAATGTGTGTCAAGTCAGATTCGAGGTCGAAGCGGGTATAGCAGATGCCAGGGTAACACGTGCAGTTTGTTACACCAGACCATGTCACACCGACATCCACCACACCCACCCCCAATATGGTTATTAACTTACCTCCAACTGTGTGCCGTCTGGCAGAGTGTACTGTGCTCGCTCAGTGTCTAATGTTTCCTCCTTGAGCGGGTTGGGCGAGAGATAGCAAGCGCGCTCCTTTATCGCCTTCACTATTTCTAACTCGGCAGACGTACGGAGGTTCACGCCCTCTTTGCGCAGGAGCAACCTGTTACATAAAAAATATTGCTGATTTAGCATTTAATTACGTTTTATATTCGATAGATCTACGATTGACCACCAACTCGCCTGATGTTAAATAAAGAAAAATAATATGTTATTAGACATAGACATATATTTATTCGTGGAAGACAAAAGCAAAAATAATAGTTTAAAAAACTGATATTCGGTTCTAAATGCTAAGTTAAATTGAATAATCCAAATAGTTAAATTGATAAATAATATATTATAAAACAATTTAACCTTTTTTCGAAAGGTCTTTATTCCAAAATGATTTGTAGTCAAATGAACTAGCAGTCGGTTTGACTACTAATCCTTTAGGGAAAAAATCAAGAAACTTCAAAAAAGGCTTAGTACAATGTTTGACACGGAGTCAAAATGACCTACGTGGACAGTACACAATATGGCCCTTAATTACCTGAGGTATCTAGTGACGTCTCTGCCCGCGACGTCGACACGCATGATGCTGTGCGGCATAGCGAACCCCTCATATATGGGGACCGCGTGTGTCACTCCATCGCCGGAATCTAGAACGACGCCTGTCGTACGACCGGTCGCGTATCTGAAAATGAATTAATTTACTGTTTTCGAACGCATTTTTACTATACGTATTGTCAGTGAACATTGCGAAAGTAGTGGACATTTTAACACAATGTAACCTTTGTATCGATATCGATATAGCACAGAGGATTAGCAAGTTGAAGTGGCAGTGGGCAGGGCACATAGCTCGTAGAACTGATGGTCGGTGGGGCCGAAAGGTTCTCGAGTGGAGACCACGCACCGGCAAGCGCAGCGTAGGAAGACCAGCCACGAGGTGGGCAGATGACCTCATACAAGTGGCGGGAAGATGCTGGATGCAAGCCGCTTCTAATTGGTCTTTTTGGAAATCCATGGGGGAAACCTATGTCCAGCAGTGGAGTTCTTATGGCTGAGATGATGATGATGAACCTTTGTATGTAACCTTAAACTAAACGGAACTGGTAATATGGGAGCTAAATATAAATAATGCTTATATACATTTTTTTTGTAAACACATCCATAAGATAAAATATAAACACCCAAACATCCATATTCATCATACAAATGTTTGTTCTAGGTGGGGATTGCACCCAGAACCTACAGCTTTGAAGGCAAACATACTACCAATTGAGTTTGTAAGGCCAGGCATTGGTATCAATAGCAAACTTACAAACTTAGTACTGCCTGCATAGACAGAAACAGTGCAGGTACATTAAATGTTTCAAAAAAAACTTCAGCTGCCTTCTCTCGATTCCTGCGAGGGTTCAGTGGAGCTTCCGTCAGCAGCACTGGATGTTCTTCGGAAAATGTCGATAATTGGTCCTGGAATATGTGACACAAAGAATATTATGAATATGTAAAATTTAGTTTTATTATGTATTGTATGTACATATAAAATAATATTTAAACCAGCAATTCTTTCACATATTATGACGAATCTCAGAAACCGCTCCTTTCATTTTTTATGAACCCGGGTTTGCCCATATTTACGTGTGATTAATCAATTCTCAATTGACTTTTGAAATTCACATATGGAGAAGTAAATTATAAAGTGAACAATGTCCGTGTTGGATCATAAAATTACCTAAAATATATGCGATACATCCATTAAAAATTGTTTAATTCAATGAGTAACAATTGCAAAAACCTTAAAAAACATAATGTCCATGTATTTCATTTTTTTTTTTTTTTATTAATGTGTTTCATATCAAATGAAAGATTTACCATTGCATGACCAAATGGCTGAACTAATTTTTATGAGACTTGGAGCAGAGGTAGCTGCAAACTACTAGAGATTGCAAACCAGGCCCGGTTTAAGACACCCACCGGGCTTGGCCGGGCTGGACCCAGCCAGCCCAGCCTGGTCTTTCTTACCGAGCCCGGTTACCAGACCCGGTAGGTATGAAAACCGCGGCGCGGGAGGGAGCGCGAAATCATAGAAAATTCGCATGACAACCGCTGCGAGCTGCCACGTTGCCGTTCTGACGCGCCAATAAGAATTTGTTTTGTTTATACCAAATATTACCAAAGCTACCAAAGTTTATCTATCTATCTAATCTAAGTTGTTATGACAAGTTTAGTGCTTTAAGCTTTATTAATTTCTTATTCTAATACTATGTTTCAAATGGACACTATAACGAGTAAAGAGAAAGACCTGCTTGCTTAAACTTATAAAAATTAATAATTACTAATACTAATGTTACTATTTCGTCCATAAGTAAAAGTAATCAATTCTGTATTAAATCAGAGATTTTGTGACTTTGAGTGCGACTGATTATTGTTGATTTGCTAGTTTGAAATAAATATTAATTCGTAACCTTGAATCATTGTTCTTTTCCATTCTTATATAGCAAATTTTCATAAAATACTTTAACGGTTTCATCGCTAACACATCAACCCGCCAACCGCCAATGGTTGAGAAACATACCAAGTTGCAATCTCTACTAACTACTGCATGATAACTCATATGATAATGGACATAGTCTTCAACACCATTCATCACTCTGGGCTTCAATAACCGTTTTGATTGGTTTATTCCATGAAGTTCACCAATACTCATTGGCTATTTGTTGTCAAGCAATGGTCATGAAGACCAGTGTTATATAAGTTAGCCAATCAGGCAGCTTGAGACAGATATAGGCAACTTGTTATCGTCAACATCAGGGCCTGATTAACCCTTAGGCTAATTAGGCTGCAGCCTAGGGCGCGAGGATCGGGGGGGCTGAAATCGTGTCTTCGCATCTAGCATCATTGCATCTATAATTATCATTGTCTTTTTATAATATAACAACAGAAGTGTATAGATTTAAAAAAACTTCCAAGCAACCAAGCAACTTAGTCCAAGCAACTTATTTTACCATAGAAATATTGTGGGCTCACTAATACGAGAAATAAAGCAGACCACGACCCCCCCCCCCCCCCCCCCCCCCCATTGTCCATTGCTGAACACACCTGGGTTGGCGTGCTCATAATTAGCCTAGGGTGGGTAGAACTCTTGATCAGTCGCTGATCAACATTGTTTTTCATCCCTGTGTTCCTTTGTTGAATTCAACAGCTGCAGCCAGTTCAAAATAATTCTATCATGACTTTAAATGTACAAAAAAATAGATTTAACCTGACTGTAACAAACCCAGATGAAATATCACATAAATAGAAAATAAAAAATATAAACCTCTTTTGCTAATAATATTTTTTATCTATTAATATTATTATATCATTTGCTAACTGTAGTTCTTCGGTATCTTAAAATAATGTTAGTTTTATATTGTTAAACAAATAAAAAATAAAATTATATACCTTACTATAAATATAATTCCACACACGTTCCATATCATTCCAATCTGTTACAATACCATGCTCCATAGGGTATTTGATAGTAAGTAGACCCCGATGTTCCTCAGCTCTCGGGCCAACAAAAAGCTCCCCTTCTAGGGCTCCTGCCATGACTCGGACATGCTTCGGACGCCCAATACTGGAAAACCACACTATTGATAAGATAATATTAATAAATAAGATTATATTCAAATTCAATATTATATAATATACACATTAAAGTTCCCTAAAAAATAATACCTAAATTTCAAAAGAAGCTAAAAAAAAAAAAAAAACATTCACTTTATTTTGAATAATTAAAATTCATACCATGTTTTTATAGAAGTGTCTATTTATTAAATTACATTACATTAATACAATAAAAATTAAATGTCAATTAGAAATTATAAAATTTGCTCAGAGACAATGTGCAATTTTAAGCAATGAGCTATGTATGGGCAGTCAAGCCTCTCTGCGATCATGGCCAGCATGGTGTTAGGACTCCGTCGCACCCGCCGCACAAAGGAAAAAAGGTATATTGATATATTATATACGTACCTAGATATTATAATTTAAACTATATTATATGAATGTAAAATTTTTGTAATTCAATCTGCACTGAATTCATAAGATTACTACACACTACACTAACATACTACTGAAATAATTGAATACCAATGAATCTGCTAAAAGTTTCAGTTAAGAACTGGGAGAAAACCTGCAATGATGTGGGTTTTACTGGGTAAAATAAATGGCCAAGTGCAGTTGTGCCACATAATATTAATTATTGACTATTATACTTTTTAACCAACTTCCAATAAGAAAGAGGTTAAATAGTAAAGTACATATGATACATATAAACACCCAGACACAGAACAAACATCCATGCTCAGCAGAAATGTTTGCCCTGGGTGGGGATCAAACCCATGATGTACAGTTCAGAGGCTGAAACAACAGTTCAGTTCATACAACCACTGAACCAGAAGGGGAGGAGGAAGGAATACTTAACTCTTAACGAAAATTATTACTTCAAAGCTTAATATTTTGCAAACAGATCCCTGTATTGAAAAATGGTATTTGTATACTTCCAATATCTTTTGATTAGTTATAGTCTAAGATCCCGCTATAGGACGACCTTCACCGAGCTGGTTAATGGATGAAAAGTATTTTATATTCAATTAAATATGTCAATAAATATAATATTGCAAATGGATTGTCTAAAAAAAAATTTATCACTGGTTTGGTTAATAAATGTTTAAAAATAATAATTAATTAATCATATTCTGGACTGAAATTTTTTAGACAACCCATTTGCAATATATTTATTGACATATTTAATTGAATATAAAATACTTTTCATCCATTAACCAGCTCGGTGAAGGTTGTCCTATAGCGGGATCTTAGACCATTAGTCAACGATGGCCCATATTATGGGGTTGATAAGAAAAAATAATTCATCCTCACATTACATGTGGGGATGGACACCAAAAGTAAAATTATTTTCAAGATTTTATTCTACAACTTTTTCAGGCATGTGTCCATACCAAATTACAGTTTTCTAGTACACAGACAGACAGATGGACATGGCGAAATTATAAACATAAAAACGGCTTAAAGGTTTTATTAAGTGCTTTTTGCTTTAATAAAAAATTTGACACTTACTAGTTTGGAAACCTGCATTTTGGTATCTGATCGCCGGCGAAGCCCGCTTTGATGACTCCAGAGCCCTAAAACAGTACCAACCGGCATGAAAATAAACTTACTTGTGTTGACGTAAGTACGAATGAGTCATATTTTGCATAAATTAAACATCAACAAACAAAAGTATAGGTCAATTTACGTGGGAAACTCTTAGCAATGTAAAGTTATAATTTTCAATGCTTTTGTGACAATTAACAGTAAGAATTTCATAAATTATTATGTGCCCTAACAGAGACACATGAAACAATGTTTGCTTGGAATTTATGAGATACTTACATTATCTATCACTACAGGTTGGTTAACTATTACGTCGTTTAGTTCCATCTTCATTGGTATAGCTTTAGTATTGGTTTTATTTTCTTCTACTGCTAGAAAATCTATTTTGCAAAACCCACATTCGCTTGCTTCCAATTTTTTCCAGCGATTAATGTTCCAGATTCCAGAATTAATATAATTCAGTGACGTTTAACGTGTCAATGAAAAAAAAAACGATAATAATCTGTCTCACTTACACATTTTGAAAAATATTTCGCTTTATCTTACTTTAATGATACAAATATTTGCCAATCATGACCCATGGAACATTTAAAGTGACACATTTTTTTTTTCTTCGCCATACATTGTGTACTGGCCGGCAAAGGTCATTTGACCATACAGCCTCGTCTGATTTCATCTCAATTCTATTAGAGTAAGGCCAGAGCCAAGTCTTCAATAATCTTTTTAGCGATATAGCAGTAAGGCCAAAGCCAAGTCTGTAACATCAATTTCATCATCATAATCAGGGAGTTTCATCATTGTTAAATGGTTGAATAGTACCTATATCCGGTGGAATTAATAAAGTCATAAATCAAGGTATAGTTGTCAGAATTTGCCAGCAAATCTTGAATGTCGCGCGGGATGATTGCTGGAGGTTTATAAATTGTTTTCCTTCACCGTTTGAAGTAGGCGGCAATCAACGATACACACATAACTTCGAAAAGACAGAGGTGGGTGCCGCGGGATTCGAACCCAGGACCAGAGGATCACAAGTTAGACGGTCTCCCGAATAGGCTGCCGGAAACTTCGCCACCACTTTACTGAAGCAAAACTCGAATTTGAAAATGACTGTATACGTGTCTTGAACATTTATAACTGGTTTTATTCAAGAAACTTGAAGAAATATTAATACTTGAGAATGGCAAATACTCTATGCTGGTCCAAATCCAATTTAAAAAAAAACAATCACGTTCCAATTTGGTTTTAATGTCATTGTTTTTTTGTTGTAAATTCAAACTGCAATTTGTTTTGAAAATTAATTGAAATAAACTTGCAAAATATGGAGGTAAAAATTATATTATTACTAATATTGTGCGTTAATTTTTTACCCGTATTTGCTGGTGAAGCTGAACTTAATGGACAGTGTCAGATAAACAAGGGTTCCTGTGACTCAGAATCGGTAACCCGCGAATTAGCTCGTAACAAGCTGTTATTTTACGATGTGAATCCCCCTGAAGGGTTCAACTTACGACGTGATGTCTACATGAGGTTTGCTATCATGCTTGCTGAATCCCAGAAACGCAGAGAAAGGAACTGGCACTTAGTCTTACCTCCTTGGTACGGTATGTACCACTGGAAATCGGAATCATATCGCAGCCCTCCAAAGCCTTGGAGCATGTTTTTCAATGTTACTTCACTTGAAACCTACGTACCAGTACTGGAATTGCATCAAATAATGCAGGGTTCAGGTCAATATGGCTTAAAAATAGACTCTTTATATATTCTACAGAATTATGATGATCCATTTGAAGGTGGCGAGTTTAGAGACAAATGGAATATTCTAGGCCAATGTCAATACGAAGGTGATTTTTGGGGATATCGTAATATAACTGCTAAACGAGTTATATGTGTTCAATTTCAAGGGAGCATCACACAACTATGGGAGATTATTGATCAACACTCTGGAGACAGAAAAGTAATGTTTGCACATGGAGAAATACCCTTACACAGTTCCTATGGGACAAAATCTTATTGGAATTGTCGGAAAAGCATGCAATTTAACTCTGTGGTTGTTGAAGAAGCACACTCATATATTATGGATAAATTAAAATGCATAGATACATTATGTTCAAACTATCTTGCAGTACATTGGAGAAGACAAGACTTTTATCGAGCCAATCGTAGTACATCTATCAAAGGAACTGCAAATCAAATACATGAAACAATTAAAAACAAATCTTTAGAACTACAACACATTTTTATTGCTTCAGATGGGACACATAAAGAACTAAAATTATTGGAAGCAGAATTAAAAAAATTAGGTTATAATGCTCATTTTTACATACCAGATGTTAGCAAATTTACTGATGGACAAATAGCTATAATTGAGCAAATTATTTGCTCTCACAGTGCATACTTTATTGGTACACATGAAAGTACATTTACATATAGAATACAGGAGGAACGAGAGATCTTAGGGTTTAATAGTGACACTACTTTTAATAGACTTTGTCCTGATATTGGACATTGCGAAAGACCATCAAGATGGACTATCATTCAGTAGTTATAGCTTTGTTTTAGCCTCATTGTCATCAGTATAGTTTAGTCAACTTCTAGATTTAGATTTCTCCCCTATATTTGATTGACCCTATTGAACAGCCTCATCTTTAGTTTATAGACTTTGTATTTAGGAACATTTGACTAAATGGGTTAGGAAATATTTTCTAAGTAAAAAAATATATTAAAAATGCTAAAGATCCTCATGTTTTACTGAGGGGCTTAACCTACAGGAAATTTTCAGTAAGAATTATTTATTTATGTATTAAATTAAACATGCCATAAGTGGGAATTATGGGTTTTCCCAATCCACCCACTATGGTACTATCATACTTATACAAATATATTTAAAGAAATAATAAATAATAATAGTTAAAAAAACTTAAAAAAAGCACTTCAAATTGTCAATTCAATTGTATTGTATTGTCTTCGGTCCTTGATAAGTCTACAAAATTTGAATGAAATCTGACCGTTTGATGTGGGTCAAAATTAAGTCCAAAGAAGTCGGTTACAAACAAACAAACATGCATACAGGTGAAGCAATAAAAGCGTGTTATTGAAATGAAAATTATTTACGCCAGATGTAAATCCATACCAATTAAATCAAATCAGTAAATTAAATTAAATAATTATTTATAAGAATAAATAAATGAATTAAATTACGGATAATAAATAAATAAATTATGTGATAGGCGCGTGATACGCTCTCCACTTCCGATGAAGGAGACTAGTGTCTTACGGTAGCCACCTGTGAGTTGTCGGAGCGGTGCAGGGAGGCGCGCGTACCGGCCGACCGGATCCGCGGCAGCCGGAACATCGCGCGCCACTCGTCGTACGGCACGCGCATCTCGCTCATGGCGGCCTTCGTGTAGTTGCTCCACAGTTCAGTCGTGTAAACACTTGTGCAGTAACTAATGAAGAGCTGATTCTTTACCGCCTCACTACAATGGTTGAACCAACATATTGGCTCGCACTGCGATCGCTCGTCTCTGTCGCTGTATGTCGGCGTGATCCGATAGGTCGGAGGTCATGTGGCTGAGGTACTTCGTCAACTTTTTCCAGGACGGCGCCACCCAGTGTAAGTGGAGGCAGGTCTTCTCGGCTATTAGCACTTTTAAAAATCATGTACACCGATTTGTCAGCGTTATACCTACGAGTATATCATGTTGTGTTCGTCCGCGTAGGTAAGTCTCGCATATAGCGAGTAGTTTGCGCATCGCCGATATCGATGGTGCCAATAATGCTAGCACGACGCGTGACTCGTCACGCGTACGAGATGTGATTTGTCATGACCCCATTGACTGAGCAGCCTACCCCGGATCGCACGAGTTTTTCTGATAGGCCGTCCATGTATAAATTAAAGAGGGGCGGGGACTTGTTCCCTCACTGCCTCACCCCGCATTTAAGTTCTGTCGGCGCGGAGTAGTCATTCTTCCTTCGTACTTGATTTCTTTGCTGTTGGTACAATTGTCTAAGTACTTTAATTATATGTTCTGGTACATTGCGATCGTACATTTTCTGCCATAGCAAGTTGTGGTTGACGCGATCAAAGGCTTTGCTAAGGTCTAGATAGCACGCTATCACAGAGGTCTTCCTGCTCTTATAGTAGCCTACAACTTGTTTTAGCACGTAGATGGCGGTGTTGGTCGACGTTCCGCTCTTTAATCCGTACTGATAATCCGACGATTGTATGAACGGCGCGGCGTATATATATAGCACCTTCTCCAGCAGCCTGGCTACCATGTTGGCGAACGCTTTTGGTTGATAATTACTGGAATCGATGTGTTTTTTCTATGGTTCTTACATATAGGATCTATCACTGTGTTGTTAACTTTGGAATTATTTATTCAATACACAATTACTACTACAAATAACTACACTACACATATTTAACTACACTACTACATATTTATGCAACTTCAACCAAAGAATTAAGTAAATGTAAATTGAAATAAATATTTATGCATTTGTATTATTTTTGTTCGTTTTTAATTACATATTATGAATTATACAAGTGAGCAACAGAATCAGTATGCAACAAGCATGTGTATTAAATGAAATATATACCCGACTGCAGAAAAGTAGTTTTTGTAGGATAACTTAGTACGATTTCGTTATGCTTGATATCAATGATGTTCTGTGTACGTTTTTTGTGAGAAAGTATGCGTAAAATCGCTGTAAAAGATTATAAATGCGTCCTTCCTTAAAATCACTTGTTTATTACGAAATAGTTCGTCGGAGATTACAAATAAAAGTAATTTAATAAAATTGAACCGACTTCAAATAGTTCAAATCAATCTATAGTGATAACTCGTCGGGTAGAATAATAAATCTTCCGTGCGTGCAATATTAACTTTTATTTTCAGTTTTTCATGACATTCATCGTCTCAAGCAGTGATGTTCGAAGTCAATTTTGGTGTTGCCGTATCTCCGCCTTATAATAGCCGTATTTTCGGGGAAAACCGGAAAAAACGGCCGTATACTAAAATTTTATTTAGTTTTACAAATTATGGGTACTATATGACTTAATTACACTAATTATTTACTTATAACTAATCTCCGTATAAGTTTTGAATGGTATTTAATACTTCAGAATCAGTTGGTGAGAGGTCTCTTGTTTTCTTCTCCTTCATTTTTTTCATAATTTCTTCTGGTACTTCAAATTGCGTGCAATTGCCTTTCTTTCACACAGCTTGCTTCGCTCAAAGCTCCAATGATAGTGGAGGTTATTAGTTTATTTTGTTTTTATGTTATTCAAAACAATCTAAAGATTTAAGATGTTATTTTTGATTTAGCACACAAAATTCTAAATTCACTCGGTGAACAAAGATATATATTGTTTTGGCTCTATTTTTGTAACATCTTAATTTTTCCGTATTATTCATACGCTAAGTGCAGGGGAACTCCCAAACCTTTAATACAAAGTACTCTTTGTCCCAAACCTAAAACCGTTTCCGCGTTGATGCGTTCCGTTATACGAAGAAATTATTATTTGTCGATACTTACGATATCAGCCGTATACTTTCATACAAATGTTATACGGCTTTGGGATGGCTGCCGTATGCCGTATTTTAGATACTTAGCATGCCTAAAAGCCGTATATTACGGCAATAGCCGTATCAGGAACATCACTGGTCTCAAGTCTTACTGCCGATTAACAATACCGCCATCGTCCTCTGTATTTTACGGCAACTGTATACAAGTCATTTTGCCATTCCTTTTGACAATTAATATTATACAGAGGACGTTAAGGTATTATCTACATGCCAGATTAGTTTAATTGTATACAACAAATATGGATAATCACATAGTCAAGGCAGAGGTTTCTAACAATAGTTTGACCGCCGGCGCCGTAAAGTCGACCCTCCTGATGGTATGCGGGATGCGCTCGACCAATCAATCAGTCGGGTGTAGGCTGCTGACATCGAATGACATTTCGCAGTTCGAGTTCGTGCGGTTGTAGGCCGCTGCTCACGAGACTATTTCACGTCTGCATCCAACAACAAATTATTATGGAATTACCGAGTCTGTGTAATTAAAAGTTAAAAAGTCAAGCTAAGATAATACTATTAAATGTAGCGAATTATTTTCAAAGGAACAAACTGAAATCGGCGTCTTCGTCCTGTGATTATTATATATTTCATTTTCTAAATTATGTTAGTAATACTTTTATTAGTATTTTCGTTGTGTCTAAATATTATTTAAAAATAAAACCGGCCAAGTGCGAGTCGGACTCGCACGCGCACGAAGGGTTCCGTACCATTGTCTATAAAAACGGCTAAAAATCACGTTTGTTGTATGGGAGCCCCCTATAAATATTTATTTAATTTTAATTTAATTATTTATTTTTAAAGTTAATAATATAACTCAATATTCAGTGAATATTTCAAGCGTCTAACCTGTTGCCGTTATCAATATCTAGCAAAAACAAGCAAAAAAATCACGTTTGTTGTATGGGAGCCCCCTTATTTTATTGTTTTTTAGTATTTTTTTTCTACACTATAGATCTACGATTAACCACCAACTCGCCTGATGTTAAGCGACGGTGTGGCCGAGGATGGAGCTCGTCGATCTAGAAGATATCTATTCACTCTAGACTTGAAAATTCCAAGATTGTAGGTCTCAGGAAACAGAGATGGCGGCAACGAATTCCATTCTTGTTCAGTACGCAACAGGAATGTGGATCGATATCGCTGAGTACGGATTTTTGTTATTTCAACGAGAAATGGGTGGTAATTCGCCGATTTTCTGCTAGTTCTGTAGTGAAATGGGGAGGGTGGAATTAGGTCGTGAAGCTCTTGCGCACATTCCCCGAAATGAATCCTGTAGAAAATAGACAGACATGCTACTTTACGGCTGTGCTCGAGACTAAGTAGCTTCTTGGTAGCTAGTTTAGCGTCACCGATTAACCTCACAGCTCGCCGGTCCACTGATTCTAGAGCTTCCAGCTGATACTTGGCGGATCCATCAAAAAGGTGGCAGCAGTACTCCATACACCATCGGACCTGTGCTTGATACAGATGAAGCAGTTGTCCCGGTGAGAAGTATCGCCTAACCTTATTAATGATGCCAAGCTTTTTACTAGCCAGTTTAGCCTTAGATTCAAGGTAGCCCTTAAAGTTCATTGTTGGGGTTAACGTGAGTCCAAGTAGTTCAAGACGGTCTGTCAATGATAAGAATACGTTTTGGAAAGTGGGAGACAAAAGAAACTCACTCTTTTTGGCGGAGAAAAGGCAGGCTTGAGTCTTGTTGGCGTTGAATTTGACGAGATTTTCGTCACCCCAGTCGGACACAGCTCTTAGAGCTTTATTCATACGCACAACCATATCTTCTCTCAACGCCTCGATTTCCGCCTTTTTGGCTCTTGGACCAGAAGTGTATCTTTCCACAACTGTGCTGTCATATGCATACCCTAAGATTACAGGTTTCAGCAGGTCATTAATATGCAGCAGGAAGAGAGTAGCGGAGAGTACAGACCCTTGAGGTACGCCGGCGTTTATTGCCATTTGATCGGACGAGCACCCGTCAACAACCACTCGAATCGATCGTTCTCTCAAGAAGTCTTTAATCCAAGAGCAAAAGGAGGCTGGTAGTCCATAAGAAGGGAGCTTGTTAAGGAGACTGTCGTGCCAGACCCTACCAAAGGCCTTCGAGATGTCGAGAGACACAGCCAAGGCCTCACCGTTGTTCTCAATGGCCTCGCTCAGAATGTGTGTGGCATACACGAGAAGATCCCCAGTCGACCGATTTCGGCGAAATCCGTACTGTCGGTCACTGAGGAGGTTATTGTCTTCAAGGTATGCCATGAGCTTCCTATTCAGTACACGCTCCATAATTTTACACAAAATGGACGTAACCGAGATAGGCCGATAGTTATTAGGATCGGCACGACTACCCTTTTTTGGAACAGGTTGGACGTTCGCAAGCTTCCAGCACTTAGGGACTATACCAGTCTCCAAAGAATAACGGAAAAGACGAGTCAGAATCGGGGACAGCTCAGGCGAGCAGGTTTTCAACACAATAGCTGGTATACCATCAGGACCACTAGCTTTGTTCACGTCTAGACCTCTAAGTGTCTTAAGCACCTCCTTTTGATTGATGCGTATGTCCTGCATAGTTGCGCCGTAATGAGGTATACTAGGAGGCGTTTCTCCTGAGGTATCTAGACGTGAGTTGTCCGCAAATAGACCTGCGAATAGATTCTCTTTTTCTACTGCAGTGTGAGCTAGAGATCCGTCTGGTTTCAACAGTAGAGGCAAAGATGTTCGACAGAAGTTCGATTCGATAGACTTAGTCAGGGACCAAAAAGCTTTGCTACCCGTCGGGTGAGAAGCTAATTTAGCCCCAATCCGGCTTATATGCTCAAATCGAGCTCTTCGTATTGCTTTTATGCTGGACTTGGCGGCTTTGTTAAAGGCTCTCTTCTTTTCACGTGCATCCATGGACTTGCGCATTCCAGCGTCAGCCCAGGCCAAATATGCGTCATGCTTACACGCTACAGCGCTGTCACATGCAGCATTAAACCATGGGCGAGCTGCGCCAGAAGGTGAAGCATCAGAAAATGGAATGAAGTATTCCATTGCCTGATTTATCACCTCCGAAATTCATGATGAGTGCAGCACTTTTACAGCTGATGCATATGCCATTTATCTAGCCCTAGTATGTATCCAAAATATTCCCACTCACAGTCAATTTTTATTTATTTCCGATTCTCTTAGCGTTTTGCTTAGCTTGCAAAGTACTAATATATCTTATAATCAAAATTATTTAGCTACTACTTAAAATTAGAGACCTATTAGGTAAATTATTTTCAAATAAAATAGTTATAGAATTTAAATGGGTGCCATCCCATCAAGGTATATCATCAGGAAATGAAAAAGCGGATTAAGCAGCATGTGGAGAATGGGATGAAGATCACAGAGATATCATGCCTATCCCGTTCACTGATTTGTTCTCTATATTTAAAAGAGAACCATTTACTTAGATAAATTATTGGAATCACATTACAGAAGATTATACCTAGCAACCCATGGTATCGTAATGAAACACACAAGAACTACTACAGCAGAAACTTTACCTCAATCATCACTAGAATGAGAATCAGACATTGCCTTACGCCAGCTCACTTAGATAAATTAAGAATAGTTAGTAGTAAAGCCTGTTCTCACTGCAACAATGAAGAAGCCAGCTTAGAGCACATTGTGCTGGAGTGCTCAGCTTTTAATATCAAGAGATTAGCAACCTCGTTGGATATTAGTCATGATTTCAGAAATGTCGGATACTGTACAAGATATTCCCCACCATCTTCAAGACTTAGTTTCAAATCAAAGTCTATTTCGGCCACTCTACAACTATATACTGAATAATGTGGATAAAATATAAATACCTACTATTTAATAAATTAGGTAAATAGCACAAAAATAGACAGACAGGCCAAATAATCAAGAAACCATTGGAAACTTTAGTTTCCACTATATAAATGTCTACTTCAACTTTTGGATTTCTTCTTCTTCTTTTTTGTATTGGACCCGCATTAAAGCATTTGCCAGTGTCAAGTATTAGGATTTTTTTAAGTTTCTTGAATAAAACAAGTTGTAAATGTTCTAGTCACAATCTAAGTCACGTATACAGTCAATTTATAAGTCGAGTCCTGCTTCAGTAAAGTAGTGGCGACTTTACTAGAAGCTTCTATAGAGTTATGCCGACAACGTAAAATCACACGTTTTACTGCTTTATTTCACTTGCCCACACTCACGCACTTTATCGAACACTTAATGAATAAAACACCACCATTTTTATAGCATTAATGTTCAAAATAACACAAGTTTAGGAAAATAAAACAAAGCAACAACACGTTACTAAGACGTTCCCGCCAAAACTCACTATAGAAATGTCTTCTTCTTCTTTTTTGTATTGGACCCGCATTAAAGCATTTGCCAGTGTCAAGTATTAGGATTTTTTCAAGTTTCTTGAATAAAACAAGTTGTAAATGTTCTAGTCACAATCTAAGTCACGTATACAGTCAATTTATAAGTCGAGTCCTGCTTCAGTAAAGTGGTGGCGACTTTACTAGAAGCTTCTATGGAGTTTTGTCGACAACGTAAAATCACACGTTTTACTGCTTTATTTCACTTGCCCACACTCACGCACTTTATCGAACACTTAATGAATAAAACACCACCATTTTTATAGCATTAATGTTCAAAATAACACAAGTTTAGGAAAATAAAACAAAGCAACAACACGTTACTAAGACGTTCCCGCCAAAACTCACTATAGAAATGTCTTCTTCTTCTTTTTTGTATTGGACCCGCATTAAAGCATTTGCCAGTGTCAAGTATTAGGATTTTTTCAAGTTTCTTGAATAAAACAAGTTGTAAATGTTCTAGTCACAATCTAAGTCACGTATACAGTCAATTTATAAGTCGAGTCCTGCTTCAGTAAAGTTGCGGCGACTTTACTAGAAGCTTCTATGGAGTTTTGCCAACAACGTAAAATCACACGTTTTATAGTTCTCGTCACGTAAAAAGAACACTGGTTTGTTCGCGCTTACGAACACGTTTTCTTTTTACGTGACGGGACCTATACTGCTTTATTTCACTTGCCCACACTCACGCCCTTTATCGAACACTTCATGAATAAAACACCACCATTTCTAAAGCATTCATGTTTGTTACAATCTCATTCAGTACTACAGACCTCCATCAACACTTTCTCATTATGTCATCCGTCATATATAAAACTCATGTCACTCATACTATTTTGTCTAATAAGTCTGATTTTCAATTAAACAACATTGTATATATCAAAAGAATATGATTTATTTAATGTTCAAAATAACACAAGTTTAGGAAAATAAAACAAAGCAGCAACACGTTACTAAGACGTTCCCGCCAAAACTCTCAACTTTTGGATTTGGATATGAATATAAAAAACACTTGAGAAATAAGCAAGATACGGCTAAAAGGACTATGTTTCCAAGCCGGTAAAACTTAAAAAAAGAAAAAAAAAACGCGCATTCGTTCAAAGGTTCAAAGCCGTATATAAAGGTACTCTGTGGTTCAAAGTGTTCAAACATTCGTTGTCTGTGATTCGTTGGCTTGGCGTCGTTCGCTTCGTGCCACAGCGTTTTGTTTCCTGTTTATAGTACATTACTCTTTGGTTTTGTACTCAAAACAAATTACCATTTTGTGGTGGAATCAAAATATCAAATATTGTTCTGTGGGTGGAATTCGGTGCATAGTTGCGTATAACTTTATAATTTTTGATTCAGTGCTTTTGTGGAGCGATTAGTAATTGGAACAATGAACAGGTATGCAATAATATTTATAGATTTGTTTGTATTGAAAATATTCCAAGCCGTGTGCTAACCGCCGCGTAACTTCAGCAAAATAATTATACCTACCATCAATATATATATCTAGTTATGATTGTATTCCTAAACACTGCAACATAAAATAAAAGAAGTACTTCTCACATTACTTTATTGTATAGGTATGTATGTACATAACAAAAAGAAATATAACAGATACAAACAACAGCACTGATTTCGCTCGACGCTCACATATACCTACAAGCGATATCAGCAACGTTGCTTCCAGAATTGCCAATATATCATGTTTAAATTTCAATAATTTACCATTAAATATATCTATCGATCTTTAAATAATATACACTAAGATATACCTAGTTATATTTTAATATAGATACTTGTTTTTTATATGTTTTTTAGACACATTTTTAAATTAAAAGTGTGGGCATTGTTTTTTTTACTGACTTCAAAAAGAATATTAACAAGTCAGTTATTTTATGTTTTTATATTAACACCGATTCGACGTTTTTTTAACTCTAAAAAGAAGGAGGTTATCAATTGAGTCTTTTGAGAGTTTTTTTTTCTGTTTGTTCACTGATTACTCAGCCAATTATGTATTAATTTTGATGATTATTTTTGTATTTGATAGATCATTCTTCAGAGGTGGCCCCATAATTATTTTAGAAAGATTGCTTTACCATTTTTTGAACAATATTTAAAATCGCAGAGTATGATTGATACGTTTTTCTTTGCAAAAGTGTCAAATGATAAGGATTATCATATAAACATTTGCACATTTTCTAATCTTCGAAGACGAAACATTTGACATTCAATGACAAATCTCATTCTTGACAAAAAAATAAACGAGCGGGTGAAAAGAAGGAGACCTCTCTTTAAAAAGATTACAACCGTGAAGGATTTAGTAAAATTAAAACTTTCTTTCTCCTCATAGATAGATAGATAGATAACTCTTTATTAAAAGACCACATTGTACAAACACATAAAAAAGACAATATTACTATGGCTAATCTTTCAATACATCCAATGTGTATAAGGTGAAAATGGAGTTACTTCAACGATTGAGCGTTTTGTTTAATTGTTATCCGACTGAGCATGATGATAGTCACAGCATCGGCTTGCATCGATATGTGCAATCGCATTGTCATCATCATCATCACTTTTTATCATTTCCATCTTCACCACTGGAGCTAGTACGTCAGCACCCCAAGGCCTCGCTACATTATTTTAAGGAGCTAGGTTGGCTTGGATAGATGCCGGCGGGAGGAAATGCACAATACAGCCCAAGTGGGACGTCAGTGCAGGACTTATCGCCCCCATCTCGAATAAGAATGATAACTGTTTGATGTTTGATTATGAACTTTATGTATCCTAATTATTTTTAATATTACAAGTAACGAAGTAGCATACTTTGAAGTAGGTTGTTTCAGTTTTTTTATTATAAAATTATTGTTTAACTTTTAGGTTGACTCTATAAAATATTTATTAATATTGGTTAAATATTTTGGTTTTTGAAACAAAATTGTGTTTTGAAGTCGGTTACATATAATGGTCATTCTAAGTTAAGAGCTATTTTCAACAGCAATGATAAAAAATCATATACACATTTAATTTGTTTGAAATAAGTATGTTGTATCTTAAAACTTACCGTATTTTATATGGTCACTTAAATTCTCCAGGTAAATGTATTTTTTAGTCAAAAGTTAGTTTATTAGTCAGCGCCTCAAACATGAAAAATGTCTCCCCTGGTCTGTCACTTTACCGATTATGTTAGTCAATCAGTAATTTTAACTAACTTGAAATTATGTAATAAATTAAATTCCGTATAAATTAGAAACTAGATTAATTAAGCTAATGCAATCTAAGAATAAACAATTACTATCATGTTCTTTTTCATAAAAACTACAATGTCTACATTTGTCCTTCGTATTTAGAGTCTCTTCCCCTGGCATTTTGTATTTGTTCATAAATCACGACTATTTACTTTACCGCGTAAATTGCGACCATAAACACAAAGCATCCAACGTGCATTTAGCAGCTAGCCTTCACGACGCAAGCGTGCGGACATTTTGCCCGCCATTTCAGTGAAATCACTTACTGAGAGTAGCTCTGAATCAGTGTTCTCTCCCCTGGGTAAGATTTTTTCGTTTCTTTTTATAATTACTGTAATTTATGCATAGAATCGGACTCTTATTTGTTTATTACGTATTAAAACTTTGACATTTATACCAGTTTTTAACAGAAAAGTATCTCCTCTGGCTTCTTTCCCCTGACTTCTAAGGTTCCAGGGGAGATACTTACTGTCCAGGGGAGATAAAAATATGTCGTATTTAAGTATCTTTACACATGTACTTGTTGTTCATGATTCAGTCAATACATCTCTTTTTATTATCATCATTATAATCTTACTCATTTCACTTTTTTCTTAATATTATAATTTCATTTAAGATGGAACGTTTCAGTTTACTTTTCATACAAATTATAATTAGCAAAATCTTCGAAGTTGTGATATTATTTTTAAAAGTTATTATAAAAAATCCTAATATTTATAATCAACTTTTCGCAAGTTAACTAAAAGATAACGATATCAAACGTTTTATGTATTTATTTATTATTGTAAGTTTTTCATACAAAATGAACATAAATGAAAAAGAGTTTGAGAAAGTTCATTCTTAGTTATAAAGTCCAAATATAAGTTTATCCTTAAACTACCACTGCAATTTGTTTCATAAAACAACATAACTGTCTCTCTCCTGTTCATAAAGTATCCTACCCTATACTTCATGTCGCTCCAGCTTTTCAGATATGAAGATAAGATAATAAGTGTTTCAAACAGTTTTGATTTTCTTCGAGTTATTTCTTTCTTTTCTGTTTGAAGTCGGTTTAATTTTTTAATATAATCTACACCTTCTTCAACTTCAACCAGTGTCTCCATATCTAAATTAAGAATTACCGTGTTGCAAGGGTAAAAATACCGTGTTTCTAGGCAAAATTACCGTGAATCTGATAAAAGAGTACCGTGTAAAATTTTGCAAAAGAAAAATTAGCTTTAAATTAACGATTATTCTAAAATAAAGCTAGAACTTAAAACAACTGGATTTAAATGCTTACAACGTATTTGTAACACGTAAGTAGGTACATAGAAGAAAGAAAACAACTTTTTTTACGTGATTCACTCGTCGCACTACCAAATTTCACTCCTCCCACTATTTAAATAAGAACGGGAATAGATTGCCAAGGCTTGTTGGTGGTGATACACTTATGTGTGTGTGGAGATAGACGTTCAAATAATATTGAGGGATTCCCCGGGACTTCATGGCAATAGGACCAGTGTTGTCATTACTGTTGGCTGACTGAGATTCGTTTTACACAGTACATAATTAAATATTTACAACAACTTTATTTTTAATGGTAATATGGGCAATACGGTGATATATGACACGGTATTACGGTGCATCTACGGTAATTACCGTGTTTATGGAGACACTGACTTCAACTTTTGTTTTTATGGCTTTTACGAAGGTGTTTCACTTCATGACTCCGCCAATGTCACGTTAAATAGACCATCAAACGCTGAGAATGTTAAAGTTTTATACGCTATTGACTGGACTGCAAAGTTTCTGTTTTTCCCATCTAAAAAAACAATACAAATATATTTCAATTATTTCATAGACAGTGACATGAGCGCTGATGAGATTTGACGACCGTTTTTAACCGACTTCAAAATAATAAATACTATTAAAATGAATAAATAATAGTAATTTAAAAAAAAATAACCAACTTCAAACTGAAAAGAAAGAAATAACTAAATTTTTTTGATTACTTTTATTTAAACATTTTTATAATTACTAGTTTTGTTTGAAATTGTATTCACAATACAGGTCGAATTGATAACCACCTTTTTTTTGAAGTCGGTTAAAAACGGTCGTCAAATCTCATCAGCGCTCATGTCACTGTCTATGAAACAATTGAAATATAAGGTGTAGACACTGCTCTGCAGTTGCAATAGTTGCGATGAACGAAGTGAGTGTTCAAAAGCCCATATCTTGAAACTACTGAACCGATTTTAATAAAACTTTTAGTGACTCCTAACTTTAAAATTACTTTATTCAAAAAATAATAATTAAATATGTGTTCTAGTTTCTGCGTAATGCGTGGACAAACCTACAAACATACATACACTTATGAAATTTGGCACACATGTTTAGAAGCTGGTATAGACTAACATTTACAAAAATTGTGCAATTCTGACAATATTACAAACATACAGGTCGAATTGATAACCTCCTTTTATTTGGAAGTCGGTTAAAAAGGAAAAAGTGCAACGCAAGCCGCGAAAAAAAATTGTAACGTTTATGGACCTAATGCGGTGTCAGTAAGAGTAGCAAAAGTTGGTTTAAACGTTTTCAATCTTGGAATTTTGATGTCAAAGATGCATCTCGCTCTGGTCGCCCAGTCATGGATAAAATGGACTCCATTTTTGAAAAAGTGGAGCAAGATCGGCATATCAATAGTTACAACATAGCTGAAGATCTGGGAATTGACCACAATACAGTTTTGACCCATTTGAAAAAGCTCGATATTTGGGCACTGAGCTCACAGCTCACGAGCTCACTGAAAGAAACCTAACTGAACTGTGTACTAATTTGCGATTCTTTATTGAGACGTAATGAAACCGAACCTTTTTGAAGAGATTGATAATTGGTGATGAAAAGTGGACCACGTACGATAAGAACGTGCGAAAAAGGTCGTGGTCAAAGGTCGGTCAGGCTTCACAGACTGTGGCAAAACCCGGGCTATATTAATAGGGGTCCGAAACTCGGAAGCACTTCGAGCCATTGGGCCTTTTTGTACTTAAAACCCGGGCTAACTCGCAATAAGGTGATGCTATGTGTATGATGGGATTGGAAGGGTATAGTTAATTATGAGCTTTACCGCCGGGCAGAACCATCGATTCGGATCTCTACTGACAACAACTGATGAGATTAAAGCTAGAAATTGAGAGAAAGCGGCCAGAATTCATCAATAAAAAGGGTGTGGTCTTTCATCACGATAATGCTAGACCTCACACATCTTTAGTCATCATCATCATCTCAGCCATAAGAAGTCCACTGTTGGACATAGGTTGACATAGGCCATGGACATCTTTAGTCACTTAGCAAAAAATTAAGAGAGTTTGGCTGGGAGGTGTTAATGCATCCGCCATATAGCCCTGACCTTGCACCTTTAGATTTCCACTTGTTTCGGTCTCTTCAGAATTATTTAGGCAGTATCAGGTTAACATCAAGAGAGGACTGCCAAAACTACATGTCTTGTTTTTTTTGATCAGAAGTCCCAAACTTTCTACAGCAACGGGATCATGTCTACCTACAAGATGGCAGACAGTCATTGAACTACAAGCTCCTATAATTTTCTCATTTAAAAATAGTAAAATGGCTCAGAACACCGCGGAACCAACTTTAAAGGACGTAATGAAAGTCGTTAGTGAACTTGCTCGGAAAATCAGTACAATAGAAACGTTTATTATGAACCACGGGACAATAACAGCTGATCAGACCGAAGGTATTGTGTTATCAATTAAGAAAATGCTTGAGGGTAGTTCGCAAAAGCCTACACCGGTAGATGTGAGCAGCCCCAGCGTGACTCAGCCGCACCCGCCGGCACTGACACAGCGACCCGTGCGCCCGCGCGTGTCGCCGCCACCATCGCGTTAACACAGCAGAGCAAAAAGGGTAAATCCGTGTCGACACAGAAAACTACTGGAAAACCTACGCCGATGTCGAGCGACCAAATTAAAAAGCCGGAGGTTACCCGGCGAAATTCGACACCTCCAACCGACGACGTTATAGCAACTGAGACGACGGCATCGGGTAATACGTGTGCGGCCACTAAACACGCGATTATATCCAATGAAAAAAACAAGGAGGTCAACATCTGCATAACAAGAGCTGGAAGTTAGAAGTACTTTTACAGAGTGATATTAGGTGCGATATTTTGGCTATCTCGGAGCATTGGCTCACCGGAGATAAGCTAAAATGCGTACAAATAGACGGTTATGTATTGGCATCGAGCTAGTCGCTAGTCGCTTAATATTGGCATTTTTCGCGCGCCAAAGCGAAGCGATCGCTCGCGCATGCCCATATTTTTGAAGATATAAAACGACTGAATGAACTTATAAAAAGATCTTCGTTCGTAAAACTAGAAAATAACATCGCTAAATATCGGGCGAGTTGGAGATCAGTCGTAGATCTATCTTACGTAAAAAAAAACAGACAAGTGCGAGTCAGACTCGCCCACCGAGGGTTCCGTACAAACTAGTAGATAAAAGGGGGAAATCATATATAATTTTTTATATTTTCCTTCATGAACCGAAAAATATACATCGTAAAATATTTAAAAACCTGTTTTAGCTTATGCTAATGAAGCTCTTTCATATGATACCCCACATGATACGGTTAAAGAACTTTAAAATTTGGACCCTCATTCCTCGCTTAAAGACACAATTTTTTGTGATTAAATTAAAAATGTCCAGTTTTCGGATTTTTTCCTATATGTGTACTCTAACACAATGCTTCTTGCCAAATTTCATAGTTCTAGGTCAACGGGTAGTACCCCATAGGTTTTGATTCCTTTGTGAGTGTCGAAAAGTGCGTTTTTTACGACATATTCAGCTGTAACTTTTTTTTATGAAAACTGAGAAATTTGATTTTTCTTTCTGCAGCAAGATACTATGGATCTGCGTATATGGTTTTAATTTCAACATGATACCTTTACGCGTTCCCGAGCATATAGGTCTTGACACCCTGACAGATGGACAGACGGACAACAAAGTGATCCTATAAGGGTTCCGTTTTTTTCTTTTGAGGTACGGAACCCTAAAAATCACAAATATTCCATGAAAAATTCAATTCGATCCAAGCCTAATTTCGAAAAGATCGAACAAGACTCTTAAAGTGCCGTGCTTAAATTTGAAATCAATGCATTCAAATGGTTATATTTATATTTTTTGATAGCGTAAGTCAGTCTTACTCATCCAGTCGGATATTTCAGTTTTTAAACACTTTTATACTTGTTTGGCCATTTTCTAACATGATCAATGAATTAAATTATTTCCAAGATTTAATATTAAAAACCTTAAAAAATTTCGCATTATTAGGTACTATTTTGTCATGGAAATATTGCGGGCTCACTAAAGAAATAAATCATATTACTATAAAAACACTACTAAAATGTTCTGTGTAGTGCTACGCCCATGCATCATGTGTCTCATTAACACCAACCCTCCAGCCTCCGGCATATTGGTTTTAGACGCCATTCATTTAATTGTGATTAAGCTAATTGTGATTGTTTATTAAATGTAACGAAATGTACCAGTTAGACAAGCGCAAACAGACGACACTAACTGGGGCATCGAGTGCATCGACCAGCCGGTACATATGAGTTTGTCAGCATTATTCCTACTGAGCCGGCAAGGTTACCGTGTTTTTAGGTCATTAGCGTATTGTGTGATTGCAATTTATTATTTTATTGTCGTTTTTTTCTTTTTTAAAGGGGGGAGTAATGTAGCCACATAGTTTAGTGTTCGTGAAACGTGATTATATGTAGATAATAAGAGTATGACTGATATAGATAGGAGGCCTCTAGCACGTAGTACTTTGTATATAAGCTTAGTTATTTGTTGCAATAAATTAGACCGATACCATCATGTGTCTCATTAACACCAACCCTCCAGCCTCCGGCATAATGTTGCCGCAGTGGTTACGGCACCCAATGTGGACGTTCTGGAGCAGAGGTTGAACGATACGACCGCCCAACTAGCGTCGTGGTTTAGGGTGAATGGACTTGCGCTCAATCTATCCAAGACCCATTTCGTTCATTTCTGCCTTTCGGGACACAAGGTACGGCCTCTATTAGTGAAGTAGAGGGTAAACAGATCGACCACGCTGACATTACGACTTTCCTCGGCTTCGAGATAGACCGGGGCCTGACCTGGGAAAGTCACATCGATAAACTCTGCAGTAGGTTGGGAAGCGCTTGCTTCGCTCTGAATCGAATCGCTAAAGTGGTACCTATGGAGGCTGTCAGGTCGTGCTATTTCGCCACGATCCACTCCCTCCTACAATACGGGGCGGAACTGTTCGGCAGAGCAGCGGACTGGAACCGCTACAAAATTCAAGCTACAAAAGCATGCTATTCGAGCCATTGTCAGAATCCCGCAAGATGAGTCCGCGCGCCCACATTTCAAGAGGCTTGGGATCCTGACATTACCAGCACTAGTCATATTTCAAGTGGCGGTATATGCTATATTAAACCGAGCCTCTTACAAAACCCTGTACAGTAAACGCAACGGGAACAAACTCGCCGAAGTGACCCGTAAGCTGGAAAAGTCTAGCAAGTCGACACACGTTATGGGTCCTGCGGTATACAACAGGTTGCCGCAGCACATCACATCAGCACCCACCATAGTCTAGTAAAAATAAATCCGTTTGTATGGAGCAGATCCCAGTATTTGCAGTAAGAGGGATTCTTTGAAATAATGATAGCAAAATAACTAAAAATCATAGATCTACAATAATCCCCGATTTATAATACATATTTCCTTAGTAATTAGCAACAAAATATGTTTTATTTGATTTTAACTATTGTAGGTTTAATATAACATACGATTTTAATGTGATTCGATAGCATTAATTTCTGTTTATCAGAAATGACAAGAATTTCCAATAAATCTATTGAAGGTTTTTAATAATTCAGTAAAAACACAAAATCTCGCGGATGAATACACAAGTACATAGCCATATCTAAGTAAGTATTTACAAACCGCAGCGCGAAGCGGCGGCGGCTGGCCGACGCGGCGGCGAGGTGGTGCGCGGGGCAGGGGAGGCCGGCCGGCCACCTCATCCTCGCGTTTATTTCAATTTCGCATTTTGACATTTTTACGCAACTGCTCAAGAAGAAGGATAAGTTTTAACTGTTTTATCTGCTTATAACATACTCGTAGTCGTCGATACCATATTATTAATTTCCTATGCAGAAAATAATGGAAAGAAAATTTGTCTATTTTTCGTAGGACAGACAGGCAGTTATCAAACACACGTTTATTGTTGCGTAATTACTTATCAAGTATAATGAGTAGATTTAATAACCCCCTCCTTTTATGAAGTCAGTAAAAAATAAAAGAACAACTGCATGCTAAGCTGATTTAAAAAGTTTTAATATGATCCATCGTTCAACTTATGATAGTCATAGTAAAAAAATAAGTATTTTTTATAAACCAGATATTTTTTTACTTATACAGGCACAAAACGATGTATGTGTACAAGATAATATTGGTTAAGTACATATATTGGACGTAGGTAGTATAAAAACACAAACATACACGCTCGAAAAATAACACCTACTCTTTTTTGTAGGTGAGCAATTAAGACCTTGGTGTGATCTTCATTTGTATTACTAAATATGTAGAAATTAGAACAGTGCATAAAAGACAGAGCTGCGTCCCGCGGGATTTGAACCCAGGAGGACATGCGGATCGCAAGTCAGACGGTCTTCCGACTAGGCTGCCGAAAACTTGAATTATAATTTTATCATTTAATATTTTGGAGTCAGTTTTATCAGTTTTTGGGGTTCCGTAGTAATTACGAGGAACCCTTATAATTTCGGCATGTCCATCTATCCGTCTCACAGTGATCGGGAAATCGAGGCACCCTTATTTCATAGGTTTTTTTTCTAAAATTCGGATTTTGGTTGTTTAAAGTATGTAACTTTGTTAAAACTAGCATTTTATTGGATGATTTACTAATATAAATTCTTTTATCACGCTTAACCAATGTAAAAAATGACCTTGAATATTTCAAATGTATGGAAATTAAAATTATTTCTGAAGATGTAAATCTGAAACATTCAGATATTAATGACTAAGTACTTATGCAGCTATAGTAGGTTTGGACTTAACTTATGACGTCCCCGTTCAAAAGATATAAAGGATTGAAAAGTTCAAATTTTAAAGAAATTAAAAAACCACGTCATCAAGATATTATATGTTATATATACTTAAAATGTAACTTTTCCGTTCTTTTTCTTACAAAGTTTTCTTACAGTCGTTATTTTCTTTACTCTTAAGTGAAATAAATCTTCATTTAATCAAAAATATCTAATGAAATAAGCATAAACGTGAACTTTCATAGCTGAAATATATGACTTTCAGAATGATAATTGATGATAATTATATCTTGATGACATGGTTTTAACATTTCTTTAAAATTTGAACTTTTCAATCCTTTATATCTTTGAACAGGGACGAGATAAGTTTAGGTGAAAGTTAGTATGGATGCGTCAGCAATCTTTTAATGCCTAAAGGTTTTAGCTTCTAAGTTATATGCTAAATCAGCCGAATAGTCAGATATCTCAAATATTAAAGGTCATGCTTAGGCTTATTTCATTAGATATTTTCAAATAAATGAATATTATTTTAACTTAATGTTAAAAATATCAAAGTTCTTCAGCAATTGTGATAAAAAAGATCGATTAAATTATATTTTAATGTAATTACCTATAGCTAGATGAAATTTTCGCCAAAATTTGCTTTTCAATCATTCATATCATTTGATAGGGGACACCTTAAGTTAAGCCCAAATCTAGTATAGCTGCATAAGCACTTCGTTATTAATCTCTGAATGTTTCAGATTTACATCCTCAGAAACAAAAAAGATATTGGGAAAATAATTTTCATTTCCATACATTTGAAATATTCAAGGTCATAAAAGGATGTATATTAGTAAATTATCCAATAGAATGCTAGTTTTAACAAAGTTACATACTTTTATACAACCAAAATCCGAATTTTAGAAAAAAAAAATACTATGAAAAGTCGTCTCGTTTTCCCGATCACTGTGCGTCTGTCTGTCTGTCGGTACGTCACAGCCATTTTACTCGGAATTTATAAGCTCTACATACAGATATTTAGCATGAAGGTAAATCACTACAAAATACCGTAGTCAAATTATCAAAAAAATTAAAATAGGGGTACTCCATACAAGTAAAGAAGGGATGTTTTTTTTTTCAACCCCTCCCCATAGTGTAGGGTATCGTTGAATAGCTCTCTTAAAATAAAACTAGGTTTCGATTTTAGTTCTACAACTTTTTGAGATACAGCGATAAATATATAAAACACTTAAATCATTATAGTACTGAGGATATAGACCTTTTCGCAAAATAGAAAAAAAAACGTAAATATTCAATATTATTTTTCCGTCAGTAGGTCAAAAATGTACTTTAACATCATAATTTATTGCATAAACCGATCCAGCGCCATCGCTACGCGCATGCGCACAGTTCCCCATTGCGGCAGTCGGTAGCGCGCGGAAATTCAAATATATAATTAATGTAAAAAACTCGTTTTATCTATGTTTTTACAAAATGACCCCGGTGATTATAAATTAAGTATATCCTTAAGTATATGTAATTCTTAATTATCAACCAATATGAATGTTTTGTTTAACTATAAACTTGAAAAGCACAACTTTAGGTATTTCCATGGTTTTTCTCAAGTTCTTCACATCTCATAACTATAACATTGTGACAAATGTACTTCAAAACACCGATACTATCACATAAATAACATTTTTTTATTATTGCTTTTTATGAGGTCAAAATTTTATTTTTACTGGACTACCATGGCTGGTTTCAAAGCTAGGCTTAAACACTGGCTTGCTGAACAGACATTCTACAGCTATGATGATTTTATTAAATTGAAAACATGACATGAATATTACTGACATTATTATTTTTTATTTATTATTGCATTCAACATTGGCATATTTTAAATATGATTATTTTTATTTATTTTGACATATATTTGTAGTTTTAGTAATTTGAATTTAATTATAAATTTTTGGTTTTTAAGTATTTTATATGATATAAACGAATTCTGTGGATATAAATTTAATTATTATGTACTCGATAGGCAAAATGTAATAGGGCGAATTCTGTATCAATAGGTACGATATATTATAAGAATTTAGATAACTAATTATAAAAAAATATTGACTTGTAACGATTGTTATAAATAAATAAATATGAATATGAACAAAATGGCACATAATATATATATTGTAATTCAATGTAAATAAACTTTAAAAAATAATGTCTTGAGTTTTCATATAAAATGCGAAGAAACTTTTCCCCCGACCTATTATATTTATTTGCTTTTCACTTTATTCATATATTTATTTGCTTTTTTGTGGTTTTAGCCCATCGTCTAGGCTACCACGCACCCGTGGAGGACTGCGTGGACGCGGAAGGGGAGTGACCACACGAGGCGGAAGAGATGTGCAGGGACGGGGCCGAGAGCGGCCCACGGCAGTCGACAAGTTGGTTTTATTTGCTTTTACAATTATATAATTATATTTAATGATTTACTATGATATCTTCTGTCCACCTTGTGGCTGGTCTTCCTACGCTGCGCTTGCTGGTCTTTCTGGAAATCCATGGGGGGAGGCCTATGTCCAGTAGTGGACTTCTTGTGGCTGAGATGATGATGATGAATGATTTACTATGTGTACAACTCTCAAATCTTGTTGTTATTTGTTTTAGCATCGTGTTGATGTCGATTGATACACTGCCGTTGGGCACTCCGCTAGAGCGCCCTCTCCACGTTAAAAAGAAGCGGACGTGTAGCCAGTAAGTTCTTGACGTTACTAATTATTAGTTGTTGATGTTATTTTATATTGTTAAATCAATTGTCATTAAATTTCAGTAGACTGTCACCGCCGTTTGTGCCGCCGACCATTGGATCCTGCTCTGGTGTTGTTGCTCCTGTCGCCGCTGCTGAGAGCCAGGGGGTCCCGTTTGGGTCACCAGCGATACCCCCTTCTCCATTGTAAGTTTGAATTGGTTTTTTACAGACTTAAAAAAAAAAAGTTTACAAATTATCAGTTATTTTTTAAGCTTATGTTTTTATATTAACACCGATTCGAAGTTTTTTGTTTCACTTTTAAGTTGACTCTATAAAAAAAAATGGATAAGTATTTTGGTTTTTTGAAACAAAATTGTGTTTTGAAGTCGGGTACATATATATTTATTTGATTTTCACTTTATTTATATATTTATTTGGTTTTTTGTTGTTTTAACCCATCGTCTAGACGACCATGCACCCGTGGAGGGTTGCCTGGACGCGGAAGAGGGGTGCGCACACGAGGCGGAAGAGGTGTGCAGGAAGGGGGCCGAGAGCGGCCCACGGCAGTCGACAAGTTGGTTTTATTTGCTTTTACAATTATATATATTTAATGATTTACATTGATATCTTCTGTCCACCTTGTGGATGGTCTTTCTACGCTGCGCTTGCTGGTCTTTCTGGAAATCCATGGGCCTATGTCCAGCAGTGGACTTCTTGTGGCTGAGATGATGATGATGATGATTAATGTTTTACTATGTGCACAACTCTCAAATCTTGTTGTTATTTGTTTTAGCATCGTGTTGATGTCGATTAACGCACTGCCCTTGAGCTAGTTGTTGATGTTATTTTATATTGTTAAATCAATTATCATTAAATTTCAGAAGACCGTCACCGCCGTTTGTGCCGCCGACCAATGCATCCTGCTCTGGTGTTGTTGCTCCCGTTGCCGCTGCCGAGAGCCAGGGGGTCCCGTTGGGGTCGCCGGCGATACCCCCTTCTCCATTGTAAGTTTGCATTGTTTTTTATCGACTTCAAAATTTTTTTTAACAAATTATCAGTTATTTTGTAAGCTTATGTTTTTATATTAACACCGATTCGAAGTTTTTTTTGTTTCACGTTAAGGTTGACTCCATAATTTTTTTAAATTAATATTGGTTAAGGATTTTGGTTTTTTGAAACAAAATTGTGTTTTGAAGTCGGGTACATATATATTTATTTGATTTTCACTTTATTTATATATTTATTTGGTTTTTTGTGATTTTAACCCATCATCTAGACGACCATGCACCCGTGGAGGGCTGCCTGAACGCGGAAGAGGGGTGCGCACACGAGGCGGAAGAGGTGTGCAGGGAGGGGGCCGAGAGCGGCCCACGGCAGTTGACAAGTTGGTTTTATTTGCTTTTACAATTATATATATTTAATGATTTACTATTATATCTTCTATCCACCTTGTGGCTGGTCTTCCTACGCTGCGCTTGCTGGTCTTTCTGGAAATCCATGGGGGAGGCCTATGTCCAGCAGTGGACTTCTTGTGGCTGAGATGATGATGATAAATGATTTACTATGTGTACAACTCTCAAATCTTGTTGTTATTTGTTTTAGCATCGTGTTGATGTCGATTGACGCACTGCCGTTGGGCACTCCGCTAGAGCGCCCTCTCCACGTTAAAAAGAAGCGGACGTGTAGCCAGTAAGTTCTTGACGTTACTAATTTACTAATTATTAGTTGTTGATGTTATTTTATATTGTTAAATCAATTATCATTAAATTTCAGAAGACCGTCACCGTCGTTTGTGCCGCCGACCACTGCATCCTGCTCTGGTGTTGTTGCTCCCGTCGCCGCTGCCGAGAGCCAGGGGGTCCCGTTGGGGTCGCCGGCGATACCCCCTTCTCCATTGTAAGTTTGCATTGTTTTTTTATCGACTTCAAAAAAAATTTTTAACAAATTATCAGTTATTTTTTAAGCTTATGTTTTTATATTAACACCGATTCGAAGTTTTTTTTGTTTCACGTTAAGGTTGACTCCATATTTTTTATTATTAATATTGGTTAAGTATTTTGGTGAAACAAAATTGTGTTTTGAAGTCGGGTACATATATATTTATTTGATTTTCACTTTATTCATATATTTATTTGCTTTTTGTGGTTTTAACCCATCGTGTAGACGACCATGCACCCGTGGAGGGCTGCTTGAACGCGGAAGAGGGGTGCGTACAAGAGGCGGAAGAGGTGTGCAAGGAGGGGGCCGAGAGCGGCCCACGGCAGTCGACAAGTTGGTTTTATTTGCTTTTTACAATGATATATATTTAATGATTTACTATGATATCTTCTGTCCACCTTGTGGCTGGTCTTCCTAAGCTGCGCTTGCTGGTCTTTCTGGAAATCCATGGGGGAGGCCTATGTCCAGCAGTGGACTTCTTGTGGCTTAGATGATCATGCTATGGCCATTAAAATATATAATAAGTTGCCACAACAATTACTATAAATTGAAAATGAACATGAGTTTGCCCAAACCCTCAAAACTATATTAATTAATAAGTGTTAATATACATTAGACGAGTTTTTTAATGATAAAAAAATTATCGAATAAACTGTTCCGCTCCGTACCAGTTGCTACACTCTACCAGGGTCATTATATTACTAAAAACAAACATGTACTGTAACATCTCCATGTAACTTATAATGAATGCAATAAACTATTGACTATTGAATTATTTACTATGTGCACAACTCTCAAATCTTGTTATTTGTTTTAGCATCGTGTTGAGGTCGATTAACGCACTGCCCTTGGGCTCTCCGCTAGAGCGCCCCCTCCACCATAAAAAGAAACGGACGCGTAGCCAGTAAGTTCTTGACATTACTAATTGTTAGTTGTTGATGTTATTTTATATTGTTAACACTTTGAGTGCCAACCCCGCGCCGGAGCGGGGTGATGAGGAAGGCGCGGGAGGCCGGCCCCGCCTCGGAGCGGGGTCAGCACTATTCCAATTCCTATATAAAAAAAATTTGGCTCCCGCGTGCCGTTTCCTCTTAGACAGGTGGCAGTCAATGGGCTAAACTAGCTGCCCGCTAGAAGAAAATCGTTCATGGCACGCTCCTACCTGCACTCACTGCACCCCCGCCAAGCTAATGCTCCTGTACCGCATCTGCCCTGTCCGTGTTTCACTCTTAACTCAATCTCGCCGCACTTCCGTCCTGCATCAAGCGAACTTCCGACTCAATCTATTAATGTCGAGTCAGCGGTATAACGTAGATTTATGCATTTCAATGAAAAATAAACTCTAATCTCTTTCTCGCTCCGCTCCAACCCTGCTCCCGTTCGGCTCCCAACTTGTTCCTGTTCCGTTCTTCTCGATCTCAGATCGCTTTCACTCCATTTCCACCCTACACTCACTTGCTATTCTGCCTCGCACCTCTCCCACTCCCACTTTATTCTCATTTTACTTTCTCCTCGCTCCCACCCCGTTCCGTTCCGCACTTGTCCCGTTCCCGCCTCGCTCCAGTCCTACTGCCCGTCTCACTCTCATTCAACTCCTTTTTTGCTCTTTACGCATACCTATCCGCCCCGAGGGGAGCGGCGGATTATGTCGGACTCGACACCAGAGTGGTGCCCCTACCGACTAAAATCTCACGGTTCCACCTTTAGCGCTTACGGCCAGATAGTGGGCACTCTCCCAGACTCTTCCACCATCTGGCCACAACTCTCATTCAACTCCTGCACTCATACCGTTCACACCTTGCTATTCTCCCGCTCTTACCTCGCTCCCACCGCACCCCACCTGACTCACCGTTTCTGCACCCCACCTGACTGACACACCGGCACCGTTCCGCTTCTGTTTCGCTCCCACCTTGCTCCCAGCCCGTGTCTGTTGATCCCTTTTCACTCCCACTTTACTCCTGCTTCGCACTCACCCCCTCCCACCGTAATCCTACCCCTCTCGCTGCAATCCCATCCACTCCCACCTTGCTTACGCCTTACTCCCACCCCACACTCTCTTTCACTCTCTCTCACTCGCTTTTTTATCCCATTCTCGTCCCGCTCCCGTGACGCTCTCATCCATCACACTAATGCCTCACTCTCGCCAGCTCTGTTTCCTCCTGCCCCGCTCTCACCCTAACATTCAACCCTGAAACTTACGTGTGATCTTTTAACTCCCCTCCCCCCGTGTCTAACTCTTAATTCATTCTTGTTGCAAAACTATAATGGCAGTGTTCGTTTATATCTATTAGTTGATCTAAATCCTACATTTCATGTCCCTAACATTAAAACTCTTGAACTTTCATATAATATTTTACACCTTGTTTCAACTCTATAATCCATCCCTGTCGTTATGAAACTATAATAACAGTATTCGTTTGCATCTGATAGTTAATATAAATACTGGAATTCATATCCCCAAAATTAAAATCTTGGAACTTTTACACAATCAATTACCCCCGTCTCTTACCCCTTAATTTATTCCTGTCGCAAAAATATAATAGTATTCGTTTATATTTAATAGTTAATCTAAATTACTACAACTAAATTTCGTGTCTCTAACATTAAAACCACGGAACATTCATACAACCTTATACTCCCACCTCTTAACCCTATTATTCAACCTAAGTAGCAAAACTATAGTAGCAGTTTTCATATATACCTGTTGTTAATCTAAATGAAAAAAAAAAAATTCATCCCATCTATTCGAAAAGGACGACTTGGTTTGGCTTTAAGTGCACCCAAAGGTGGTGTTTTCAATAAGAAACTTAGCGGGCAGTAATGAGTTTTTAATCCTTTTTATAAGTGCGCCGCAATTATCTTTGCCGCGCACTTTGAATTTGGAACATCTTAGGCAAAACTCCATAGAAACTTCTAGTAAAGTCGCCATCACTTTACTGAGATTTATAATGAGATACCATACATAAGACAAGGCAGTATGGCCAAACGGTCTTAGCCTGCCCGTAGGGAAAATTAAAACAAAAAAAAAAGTGTTCAGCGCCAAAGAAATCGAACGTAAATAATGTTATATTGAATAAAGACTGGCTGGTACGACGGTCCATAGTCGCGCCGTCGCGCCGGCTGAATAAAAAAAAACAAATTAAAAACGCGCGAACTACAGCCCGCGTTTTCGTAAATTTTCACGGATTGTTAGAAATTCATGGGTTTTTTTTAAATGAGTTCTTCAAGTGACAGTGAAGTATAGAATTAACTCCTGGGCCCTTATTCGCTATGACCACTGTAATTACAACCACGAGACGTACGAATGCGTGGAATCCAAAAACTTCGGACGGTGTGGCTGATGTTATAGTTATGTTGTTTTCCCGATGTTTTCCTAAAAGAGTATTCAGTATGCCACACGGTAGGTTGTCTATGGCGCGTTTTCAGATTACACTACGTACGTTCAAAAACTTACTTCCAGTCAAACGGAAAATACCGGATATATTTTACATCGTATAAATATATGCAAATCTTTGTTTAATTCGAATTCTTCTGCATTTAAACACTGTTATATCTTATTAAATACCATTTTTGTCTAGTTTTGAGATTAAAAAACCCAAGTTATTAAAATATAGAGGACGACGAGTGTAGTTTTAGAACGAAAATGTATTTATTTTCAACTGATTCTGATTGTCATTATTGTCAATCACTGTCATTTCCTCGTGTAATCCTAGATTGCCTTCGCGAAATTTTGTCCAAATACATATTAAATCCCGTATTGTTCTGTGACTTTGTATTCATTTTGTGATAACATGGATGTTATACTACGAAGGCGGCATGTGATGAGGTGGCGCCAACGAAACTCAGCTATACACCAAAGGTTGCTGAGAGATGCTGCGGATCCCCTAGCCTTAGATCCTAAACTATTTGTGAGGAGCTATCTCAATAAACGAATATGAATATGAATTCATCTTGAATACCACATTATTATTTGTGATATACCTATTGTAGTTTATTGTAGTTTTAGATGAACTAAGGCTCACTACATTGCAGCGCCCCTACGGGGTCCTTGTACTGTATACAATTTTTAGTTTAAGTACTAATTGTAAGAACTGTACAATGTGCAATAAATAAATAAAATTATTAATGATCAATATCTGTAAATTAAAAAATATAAATTATACAAATTTCATAAAACCTGTTTTATTCCTAACACAAATTAAAAGTTATTTCCTTAGCACTGAAGAAGACAGAAATAAAATAAAACAGAGGCAATATTATTACAATTAAAATAATTTATTATTGCTTCAATACTTACTAAGTGCTTAAAAACTGACTAACTATTGCTCTGAGTAAAAAAAAAAAAAAAAAAAACGCAAGATATTTATGCACTCATATTAATTAATAATTTCAAGCTTGGAGGGTCATGTAATAGAATATTTGCTGGAAGGCCGTACATAACAAAAATGAATTAAAGGGTATTCTAATTGTGCACAAATCTGTTGCTCAGGATATGGAGAGCAGTATTGGTCTGTGACAGTTCACGCCACAGGAAGATGTTGTAATGTTTATCACCATCTCAGCCATAAGAAGTCCACTGCTGGATATAGGCTTCTCCCATGGATTTCCAAAAAGACCAATTGGAAGCGGTGTTACTTTAACTTATTTGATATATTTTGTAGAACACCACCAAACTGTAAAAAAAGGAAATAAATACGTCATATTTGAATTTATATATGCCAATGCTTCTAAGTCAAGCCTCCCTTGCAGACTATTATTGAGATGTCCTGTGGACATCTCCTGATATAGTTTCATGTGGTCTACAAGGAAGGCGAGTTGGCTGGCAGAGGCTTTCGTGCGGTTCATTGTAACTGGAAATTAAAGCCTAAAGCATTATAAACATACAAGAATTCTCCGTTCTTAAGAAATACAGTAACATTATGAGAGCGTTATCAAAAAATATCCATTAACTACTCGATGAACAATGGTAAAAATAAGTACTCACGAAGCAAATTAAATGCTAAAAAGCTAAGATGTTATAAATACTTTTAATACTTTAAAATACTTTTGAAAATTTTATGTACACAAATGTCACAAATCGTCTTCATGTGCGATGCCAAATAATAAAAGGAAAAAAAAACACTTCGAAAACGTGTCGAAAACGACTAAACGCGCAAACCGCATGCAAGGAATTTTTGACAGTTCAAAACACTGCCATTACGTACCACCCCATTGTTAAGGATCGGACAAGTGTCATACAGAATACCGAGTTAAGCAAAATTCCGTGACGCAAGTACGGTTTCACGTCAAATGGTCATAGCGAATAAGGGCCCTGAAAGTATTAGAACTGACGCAAGAAATGTGATGGACAATCTATTACCTGCAAAATCCCGGGAGAAATATATGAAAGCCTATGATAATTTTATTGAATGGAGAAATGCAAGAGGTGCCAAGACTTTTTTTTGTTGTTTTATTATTAGATACTATTTAATTTCAATTTAGTTGTTTCTCTATATTTTATTAAATAATAATATTACAATAAAATATGAGGCGCCTTTTATTTTCTCATAGAGGGCGATGAAAAGTAGAGTGTATCACTCGGGCGCAATATATATTTTTGGCTCGGGCGACACACTTTGAATCCCTCGCTACGTTCAGTATTCTACTAAAGAATCCTGAGCGTAGCGAGAGATTAAAAAAAGCGCCCTCACCGTAAAAATATTATTTTGCTCCCTTATGATACAATCTACTATTCCCTAACATTAAAACTTAGGACCTTTCATTCCATCTTTTACTCCCCGTTTATCCCTGTCACAAAACTATAGTAAAAGTATACGTTTATATGTAATAGTTAACCTAAATACTAAATATTGATATGTTCTTTAATATTTTTGAACAATATTTTGTTCTATTATGAATACTTTGCGCAGTGCACGCGATGTAAAATGTTTTCGGCTTTAATGAAAAACGTTACTTAACTTTGATCAACGTCTAAAATTCTCTGTCCTCTTTTCGCAAGTGTCATTACGTGTCAGCGAGAAGTTGACAAAATAATTATGTTGAGTTTCACTCAAATATGAGTAACGTATTTCGCTGCGTGGGGTCACACCAGCCACGGTATTGAAACAGTCTTGAAAACGATATAATTTATTTGGATAAATATTAATACAAAGGTATGGGTAACATGGTCTGATTTTGTTCGGTATTTCTTTCAACTTTTAAAATGTAAAAAAGTAGTTATAGTGACGTAATAATAATAGTTAGACATATGCTATCACGATATTTTTTGTAGATATTGGTATGTTCTTTAATATTGTAGAACATTTTTTTGTTCTATCATCAATAATTTGAGCAGCGTATGCGATGAAAGACATTTCATGGCTTTTTTTTTTACACCTTGGGTTATATTATTGAAGTTTTAATGAGGATTCCTATTTTTTTTTCTAGTACTAAATATGGCCTATGTTACTCAAGGATAATGTAGTATTCTAGTAGTGATAGAATTTTTTTAATTAGTCCAGTAATTTTTGAGTTATTTCTTGTTAAACATACAAAAATACAGATCTTTCCTCTTTATAATATCAGTGTAGATAAATCAATTGTCATTCAATTTCAGTGGACCGTCACCGCCGTTTGTACCGCCGACCACTGCATCCGGCTCTGGTGTTGTTGCTCCCGTCGCCGCTGCCGAATGCCAGGGGGTCCCGTTGGGTCCGCCCCCTTCTCCATTGTAAGTATCGTCATAATGAATATGCCAAATTTATAACTTAAATGGTGGAATATTAACGATAACGATATTCTTTTTTTTTTAGTTTCGTCGACTGTGGGCCGAGTTTGGCGTTATCGATGGACACGATGTCGTCAGGCCCGGCGTCCAGCCCGGTGCCGTCGACATCCCAGACGCCGGACCACGCTCGGCAATTGTATGTACTCGTATCACCATAATGAATATGCCATAACGTAAAGGGTGAAATATTAACGATAGTTCTTTTTTTCAGTTCCGTCGAGTGTGGACCGAGTCCGTCGATGTCGTCCAGCCCGGTGCCGTCGACGTCTCAGGTGCCAGACTGCGCTGGGCAATTGTTAGTATCACCATAATGAATATGCCAAATTTACACCTTTAGAGGGTGGAATATTAACGATTTTTTTAGCGTTACG
The DNA here is from genome assembly GCA_947563715.1 of Lycia hirtaria. Classification (NCBI taxonomy): domain Eukaryota; kingdom Metazoa; phylum Arthropoda; class Insecta; order Lepidoptera; family Geometridae; genus Lycia; species Lycia hirtaria. Next base: position 9,979,885 of record OX387387.1, on the reverse strand, counting down.
TACCTCAAAAGGAAAAAAGGAACCCTTTTAGGATCACTTGTTGTCCGTCTGTCATGATCTTCTATCTCGGGAACGCGTGAAGGTATCGATAATTCAACTCGATACCTTCACGTGTTCCCGTAGGTCTTGACAGACGGACGGACGGACAGACGGACAACAAAGTGATCCTATAAGGGTTCTGTTTTTTTTCTTTTGAGGTACGGAACCCTAAAAATAGGGTCTTTGTACAAGGAATGAGGGTCCAAATTTTAAAGTGAGTTAACCGTATCTCATGGGGTATCATATGAAAGGGCTTCATTAGCACAAGCTAAAACTGTTTTTTAATTATTTTCACGATGTTTAATTTTGGGATTATGACCAAAAATTTAAAAAAAAATATATATAATTTCTCCATTTTATCAATGACTAGCATCCGACTCGCACTTATCCGGTTTTATTTTTTAGAACACGACGGGAGCAGTATTTCTCCAGCCAGGGCCCGGCACTGACCGAGGAGATTATGGCTCAACTTGACATGGGTATGTTGTCTTTATGTAGTCTTTATGATTATGTTGATGTACTCCATTCCTAAAATTAAAATATTTATAAACCTTTTTTTAATAACTTCAAATTTATTGATATTTGACTAAGTTTGGTTAATGAAACTCTTCTTTATTGGATCAGGAAGCGAAGCCGAGACGAGCGACAGCGACTATGAGCCGGACGTGTCGTTTGGGGTTCCTCTGGCCCGGAGGCAGATGGAGTCGACAATGGAGACGTCGATAAATGACCCCGCCAACGACGACTCCATCGACAACCTCATGGACTGCCCGCATGAGGAACACGAGACGCCGCTCACCACTTATTCTGTAACTGCTCGACCAACTAGTATGTTCGAGTTTGAGTGGAGAAGCTTTCCGGACTCTCCGATTCCCCCTGAATCGAGGAGGGAAACATTCTCCCAGAGTAATGTCGGTCCCACACTCCCTGTGGACAACCCATATGATGCTTTCACGGCTATATGGGATCGTCCAATCGTTGAAACGATTGTCCGGGAGACAAATAGATATGCACAATATGTGGCAACCAAGATGATAGAGCAGGATACGATCCAACCACGCAGCCGCATTTGCAGCTGGTATGATACGACCGTTGATGAAATTTATCTGTTCTTGGCGTTGATTTTAACAATGGGAGTTGTTGTTAAGTCCTCAATAGAGGAGTACTGGAGCAAGGCAAACCACGTGTATGTAACGCCTGGGTTTCAATCAGTAATGACCTTGAGGCGTTTTCAGATGTTGTGTAAGTGCCTGCATTTTAGCGACAACGCGAGCATGATTGGATTGAACCTGGATTCTTCTCAGGCGAAACTGTTCAAAATAGCACCTATTATTGAGCACATGAACATCAAGTTTAAAGAGCTCTACGTATTGGACAGAAATATTGCGGTGGACGAGTCGCTTCTACAGTGGAAGGGTTGGTTAAATATTAACCAACACATTCCAAATAAAAAGGCTAAGATAGGGATCAAAAGCTACGAGTTATGTGAATCGCAGACAGGATACCTGTGGAATTTTGAGTTTCACGCGCACCAAAGGCTGAATAATCAGTCAAATCTCGACCCCATTAGTGCGCCAACACCTGCCATTGTATTGAGGCTGGTGCAGGGGCTCGAGAACAAAGGGTACACATTGTGGATGGACAATTATTACAATTCTCCGGCTTTGGCTAGAAAGTTAAAAACGATGGGTTTTGATTGCGTTGGAACTTTAAGAACAAACGCTAAGTATGTGCCAGAGGCCCTGACCATTCTGGCGAAAACGCAGATGCAACCGGGTCAGATCACTGGGTTTACCTCGGGCGATGTTGACGTGATGGTATGGAGAGATCATAAACAAGTTGGAATGATCTCAACATACCACGGCAACTCGGTCAGCGTCGTCCAAGGGAAACTCAAGCCGATTCTGATCAGCGATTACAACGTTATGATGGGTGGCGTGGATAAAAAGGATCAAATGTTATCTATGTACCCCATTGAGAGGAAGAGGACAAAAATATGGTACAAAAAAGTGTTCCGACGATTGCTAAATGTGTCCGTGCTGAACGCTTATATTATATACAGAGGAGCCACTACAGGCACAAGGAACACACATCGTGAGTTTAGGCTGTCTTTAATAAATAGTCTAATCGAGCGTCACTCAGTGAAAGCCCTCGTCATCCCGTACGATCCGCACACAAACGTGTACGATGCGCGAGCCCATTTCTTGAATTATTACCCAATGGAGCGTGACCAAAGACGTATTCGACGGACGTGTGTCATTTGTAAAAGGAAGGTGTCTACTTTCTGTATGGAATGCGAAAAGACAGTCTGTTTGGTAGAATGTTTTGTCGCATTACATAATTAACTAAAAGTTGCCTACAAATTATACAAATAGACGAAACATTGTGATGTACATACTTGGCTTTACCGAATTTCGTCTAGATCCGTTCAGTCGTTACAGATGTATAGCGTTCAGCATCGATAACGTTTAGCATCAAATTTCATCTATATCCGTACCTATATGTCCACGTACCAATCTTACCAAATTTCATCTATATCCGTTCAGACGTTATATGTCCACGACGTACCTATCTTACCAAATTTCATCTATATCCGTTCAGTTGTTACAAGTCTGCACCAACAAATTTAATCAAATTCAGTTCAGCCGTTCAGTGGTTCTAGATCAAACGTATTTCTCACCGATTTTCATCTAGATCCATTCAGCCGTTCACAGCCAAAAGCCAAAACCTTTTTCAGCCGTTCCGTTGTAATGTCCACAGCCTGTGTACCGAATTTCATCAAAATCCGTTCAGTCGTTACATATCAGCGCGTCATACTGATTTCATCTATATCTGTTAAGTCGGTTAGTTTTCAGTCGTCTGTCCGTGGAAGATAGCCACAAACTACAGTCAAAATTTGTTATTACGACATCGAAGCAACCTCTTATACCAACACTTGTTTGTAAAAAAATCGATAGTCACATAAACCAGTGATTTTAGATACAATTTTTTCTATACATAAGTCCATAGATGCTAATATTAATGATATGCATCATAAATAAAACTCTAAACCATTGTACACTTGAATAACAAACTGACCAGCCTAAGACAGCCAGCTTTAATTACACTGCACAGCATTTTGTTTCTGAGAATTACAAAAGACTCTAAAATCGGCATTTCATTGATTTTTATTGTTTTATGCCTGACGTCGTTTTAAAAAGTTTTGACTGTATTCACATAGATAAAAACTTACAACACCATTTTTTTAAATACTTTAATTTTTTACAAAGAGCCACATTACTACATTGTCCGCCGATTACAGCCACCAATGCCACCGTTCACGACGTATGTTGTTGGAAACAGACACAATCGCCTGCGCACCCTTATAACACGTTAAAATTACCTCGGCGAAATCGCTGTTGACTTCGAAAAACATCGTAACTTCTATTAAATTCAAGCGTGCACCTGGTTGTGCCGTAATATTACACAATTTTTCTGGCACAACCCGACAACAACAACAAGATTCTAGTTGCAAACAACTAGCGTAATGAATTTTGAGATGATAAGAAAATAATCTCTTCCTGTAAAAGGTGTTCCTAGGGTGTTGTAATTGTTTTTTTTTCTGCGGACACGACGACATGGCCACAGCGTATCTTACTAATTTTCATCAAAATCAGTTCAGTCGTCACATAACCGTAGCATAATCACCGAATTTTATCTATATCCGTTCAGTCCTTACAAGCCTTTCTCATCGAATATCATGTAAATCCGTGCAGCGTTACATGTCCATCGTATTTCTCACCAAATTTCATCGAATACAGTACCTACAGTTTTAAATACACGTCCAATACATTTTAACAGATTTCATCAAAACCAGTTCAGTCGTTACACGTTCACAGTCGCCTGTCTTACCGAATTTCATCAAAATCAGTTTTACCGTTATTTTTGTCATTGCTCGGTAGTTATCATTACGTGTCTTAATGCAATTCCCACCAAATTTCATCAAAATCTGTTCAGTTGTTACTCGTCGACAGCGTATCAATTCAATTCAAATATCATTTTTTTTATACACAGCATCTTACCGAATTTCATCAAAATCCGTTCAGTCGTTGCCATGGAATCGTTGTATTGCTCCTATCATTTTGTCCTGTCAGATTTGTTAAAAAATATACTTACTGATATATTTTACGACATGTTATTTAAAAAAAAAGTTCATGTAGTTATTGTAAATAAAGGCACGATATCTCATATTAACAGGTACTGCAACATCCTTACCATTTTACTGTACAAAACCAACTGTGCTCACAAATGCCGCGTTAATTTTTTTGTAGCGAAGCGCGCCCATACAATAAGTTTAATCTATAGATGTTATATACTTATCGAATATGAAGTTAAAGCACGACAAATCTGCCCCCGTATTCTGAACCCATTCGGTTTCGGAATCGATTCGATTTGTATATCTCCGTCTTTGTCGTTCTCTATGGAAATGACAGAGACGGAGATATACAAATCGAATCGATTCCGAAACCGAATGTGTTCAGAATACGGGGGCTGTTCTCAGTACTTTCCAGGAAAATACCACATCCTTAAGGACTTTTAGTATCTATAGTGCCTTATATATGAATAAATAATTTTACCTTACTTGAGGCTTGCCACGCAGAGCCGGTGATAACACCTATCTATGTACAATAACATTGCGCCCGTATTGGTTTTGTACGATGAATACGATGGTAGTTTTTTTGTATTCGTGACTGGTATGTTTTTTGTAGTGCGTTTCAGTGTTTATAAGATTGTATAGGAGTTTTGGCGGGAACGTCTTAGTAACGTGTTGTTGCTTTGTTTTATTTTCCTAAACTTGTGTTATTTTGAACATTAATGCTATAAAAATGGTGGTGTTTTATTCATTAAGTGTTCGATAAAGTGCGCGAGTGTGGGCAAGTGAAATAAAGCAGTAAAGCGTATGATTTTACGTTGTCGGCAAAACTCCATAGAAGCTTCTAGTAAAGTCGCCACCACTTTACTGAAGCAGGACTCAACTTATAAATTGACTGTATACGTGACTTAGATTGTGACTAGAACATTTACAACTTGTTTTATTCAAGAAACTTGGAAAAATCCTAATACTTGACACTGGCAAATGCTTTAATGCGGGTGCAATACAAAAAAGAAGAAGAAGATTGTATAGAAATATTTTGAAATAAAGCAAGGGATCTTGCTCTATGACGTATCTAAAGAGTACTTATTTTCTTTGGTAATACTTGACATGCTGTCTTTTGTTCATTCAGTTTTTGTTAAAATCTATAGATATAAAACTAAACATTTGTAATAGCTATTATTGATGTGTATGTAAAAATAAATCAATTTTTTGGTCGATACTCGTCGGTATTTTAAGTGGCGTGTGTTTGTAAAGCTCATTGTGTAAAAATGGCGTCTTAATTATAAATGCATGTTAAAAGCTCTATCACTTTCTGTCAGGCGTTTATAAGACCTACGTCTTATAAACGCTGACGGTTAAAGGCATGTTAAAATCTTATTCACTGAATAAGTTCTTCACTTTCTGTCCGACAGAAATACACGCGCGAAAACGGAACAAAACACTGTTTAGCTAATATACATTTAATCGACTTTTGACGGATAATGTAAGGAAAGGTGTAACATATTTTTAAGATTGGTGTATAGTTCCCGTCAGGTAAAAAGAACGCTAGTTTGTTCGTAAACGCGAACAAACCAGCGTTCTTTTTACGTGACGGGAACTATACATAGGTATATTTTGTGTATTATAATTAAAATAAACCAATAATGTGTTTAAAAATTGTTTTTATTTCGAAATATATCCGTTCATCCAAGAGGTAATCAAAAAAGGCTTTGTCCACTTTAGATAGGGGATAGAATACCTCAAACTACTACGCCCGATGCCCCCGATACTGGTTTTCCGAGTGCGGGGTTCATAGTGCTTGTATTTGCGCAAATGGTTTGTTCTTTGGTATCCCGATACTTTGATTTGAAATAACTTTTACATTAATTATGCAGGTAGCTTTATTCAATAGGATTACAATGATATGTTTGTTAGATAGGTATCGTGGGGTACACGTGTACTACTTATGGGAGGTGACTCCTCTTTGAATATAACTTGCAAAGTCATCTTGCACAGAGGTCAGGTTTTTTTTTGCAAGGATCATTTTTGCGCAGTGGTCATGACAAGTATACTTGTGTCATGTGTCACAAAAAAATTTGCCATCCCCTTTTAAGAAAAATAAAGCTAAATATATTAAAAAACAGCCAAATACACGAATTTGTTTTGTACACGAAAACCATACACCCTTTTTCCCTAATGAAGTTCATAAACCATAAGAAACATGTTTTTGGTTAATTTTTCCCTATCGGGAAAGGCAAAGGGTGTCAAGCCCATACAGCTATCGTCTGATGTTATTTTTAATTTTGTTATTTCAATAATTTAGGCCAAGTCTTTTGTGTGATGAAAAAACAAATAACTTAATAGTTTATTTTTTATACAAGGAAATAGGCTTTGGACCCCCAACAACTCATGATGTTCAGCAACATTGTGGTACACTATGCATATATCACCTATTAAAAAAAAGTTTTGTGAAGAACTTGAAATATCTTAAAAGTGAAAGTCGTCTTATAGTTTTTGCAGTAATCGACTTATCAAGATAAAAATTAGTAATATATAATAATATGAACATCTCGTTCAATTAAGCATTTTTTAGACAATGTTCAAAAGTTGTACACTTATTTACCGTCATCATAAAAATATTTTCATTTACAATATTTTATTTACTGAAAATAAAAATAGAAAAGACAATTATTTCAAATAATTGTAGAATGACGGATTACACGATAACATAGTGAGAGAATGGAGATCATTCCCTCTATTCAGAACTCATGCGGATTCGGAATCTATATCTCCATCTCTGTCATTCTCGATGGGAATGACAGAGACGGTGATATAGATTCCGCAATGCATATCCAAATTTATAATGAGATACCATACATAAGACAAGGCAGTATGGCCAAACGGTCTTAGCCTGCCCGTAGGGCAAATTAAAACAAAAAAAATAGAGCCTCGACTACTCGAATTTTGTGTTTTTGGCTTTGGCAACTCTCTTAATAGTCTGTGGCTTTGGCATTTTAACCAATGACACTTTCAAACGGAGTTTTGGCGGGAACATCTTAGTAACGTGTTGTTGCTTTGTTTTATTTTCCTAAACTTGTGTTATTTTGAACATTAATGCTATAAAAATGGTGGTGTTTTATTCATTAAGTGATCGATAAAGTGCGTGAGTGTGGGCAAGTGAAATAAAGCAGTAAAACGTGTGATTTTACGTTGTCGGCAAAACTCCATAGAACCTTCTAGTAAAGTCGCCACCACTTTACTGAAGCAGGACTCGACTTATAAATTGACTGTATACGTGACTTAGACTGCGACTAGAACATTTACAACTTGTTTTATTCAAGAAACTTGAAAAAAATCCTAATACTTGACACTGGCAAATGCTTTAATGCGGGTCCAATACAAAAAAAAAAAAAAATAGAAGACACTTTCAAACAGTAAAACAGCTCTAAATAAATATTTCTGATTTCGATGTTATTGTTGCTTCTGTGCTTGAAGATATAAATTACCAGCCATGTATGTTTGCATTTTAAATTATTTATTTTAACTTTATATCTTTCAATGGTACCTATACATATCACAATTTGAAAAAAGCAAAATATATATACAGGTGAATTTTGAAATCCAAAGACTCATTAAAAAGAATCAACAAAATTCAATAAAGCTTATGGGTTATGTTTCTCTTCTTCTGTCTTTTGATGATCCTATTGACTGGCCTCATAGCCCTCATAGCTCAGTTGATAGTATGTCTGCCTGCTGAGCTGTAGGTCGTGGATTCTATATTATTATTTTGTGATTTATTTATTTATTCTTAAACATTTGTTCTGTTAAACATTTGACCGCCAATGAAATGAATGTTGAGGTCTCCGATGATTACATGAATGGTAATATCTGTATAAGTAGCTTATGATTTTATTTTACAGTTTCAGATGTCTGGAGACATAAGCTCCACTTCTGACTTTGTCATGCCTGAAGAAGGTGTGGCACAGAAGAGAGTTTACCAGGGAAATAAGTGTGAGTACCACTTTATTCAGACACATTCTTAGGTCTAGCCCAGTTCTTTGGAAGGCTTCAGTGGAGCCGAAACCTACACTGAGATGCCCTTTACAAACTTAAATAATAAATACAATAAATGAGTGTGGATGGCTGAAGAAACTATTGTACAATATAGTTAAACAAAGTTGGGATATTGTGATGAAATGGTTATGAATTAAGATTAAAATAATTATAGTAAAAAAAAAAAACAACTTCATAATTATAGTTTAAAAAGCCTAGAAAAACCAACTTCAAAATACGCAATTTATTTACTAGGATGACATTTTCCAGTTATTTTGTTATAAAAACCAAATATGGAACCAATTTTGATAAAATTTATATGGGACCACCTTCGAGGTATTATTACTACTAAACCACAGACATAATTTTTTTCCACTATGCTCCGAATAGATCAATAAAGTGTTGGAGAGAGAAGTCCATGTCAAAGGCACGCACATGAGTGAAAAAGAGAATGATAAAGGGAAAATGAAACCTGTTGCGGCCAAATTGTTAACTAACGTTTTTATTGAACGAAAAAGGTTTACTTTATGTAATTAAGTACAGCGGAGCCTTTATCCCACGATGGTTCTTTTTGTGAACTGAATCAATTTACAATAAGGCTAGAAAAAGTTCTAACGTCATGAATATATTATCAATAATCACAATCATAATTATAACTATTTTTAACCACTTCAAAACTTCCTCATACAAGTGGTAGGAAGACACTGGAAGCTATCATTTATAAACTGACTTGAAAAAAAAACTCACACACATCACACATGATGGGGTAGGGTTGAAAAAAATGTAATCCCTTCTTTATATGTATGGTGTGCCACCCCTATTTTTTTTTTCAAATTTGACTAAACCATTTTGTACCAGTTACATCTACATGGTAAATTTCGTTAATGTAGGGCTAATAATCTTTGTGTAAAATTACTGACATATGGACAGACAGACAGACGGAGCATGACGAAATTATAACCTCGTAGTTACTATGGAACCCTAAAGACGCGTAATGCATTGGCGAAAATTGCCGCCATGATTATGTAGGTATTACAATGCAATACCTACCCTTTGCAATATTGCTATAATATGTTCTGTGCCTTTGTCTTAATAATACTAACATGATAAGAAGACAATACACTATTTGTTTAGTTTTTTAAAGGCCGAAGAATTTTGTAACAAAATAACTTACCAAGAAACTGGACCATGGAGATATGATAAGATAGTCACAATAATGAATTCCTTCTATTTAAACTTATAACTATGTTTTATTAAGAATTCATACATTTTTACTGTACAGACATAATTTGTGTATTTGTGTATATTGAGTTGGAATTGTTATGTTCTTTATAATATTCTTCTATTTAACTGACTTCAATAAAGTACGTTATTTTTACCCGACTGCGTAGGAAGGAGGGTAATGTTTTTCGAGAGTATGTTTGTATGTTTGTTTCTATATAATCGCCTACAGCCTAAACGGCTTTAATGTAATAATGTGTTTTTCGTAACTTCCAACGAACTTTTTCGTAATAAATAAGTAATTTTACTAAAATTATTCAAAAGAATACGCATTTATAACATTTTACAGTGATTTTATGCATACTTTCTCACAAAGAACGTATACTCAACAGCGTACTAAAGGTAACGAAGTCGTAAGTTAGACTGCAAAAACCGCTTTTCTGCAGTCGGATATTTGTTTTTTTAGGCTTCCGTACTAAGGGTGCGGGAGTCTATTCGTGAGGCTACGGTGGATGTCTGTCTGTTCTACACTTAGTGCAGAACAGACAGTTCAAAAGATACAGGATTTTAAAAGCCTGTATCTTTTGAACGGTAATGTATCCAAGTCTCAAAATTGGCAAGATTATAGGGTTCACTTTGATGTATGTAAATTAACAAATAATGATTAAATAACAAACACTAGATATTATCAGTTTTTTGTAATTTAAAAATTGAAACAAATTCACGTTGTCGTAACACATAAACAAAACATAACCGTAGTTTTAAGCCCTTATATTTTGTTACTAACACTTTGGAGCAAGAAGTCTTTAAATACAATATTTTGAATTTTGAATTTTTCAAAAAACGAGTGACGGTAGATGCTTCCATTGTAGTCAAATGTATGTCAATATAATATTTTTTAATTTGTTGTTATTATAATTTTTAGTTTTATGTTCTTTATTTAGTTTATTATAAACTAATGGTACACTTACTTAATTTTTTTTTGTTTTAAGTGTCGTTTTGATTTTGGAACAGGACAGCGATCAATTCGTTTTGTATTTGCAATTAGAAATGGAATACCTAGTCTCTTTGTGATATCGCCGTGAACTCTCATAAATAAATAATTTTCTCACACTTAAAACATTGCCGAGATGAGCTTGACTCCCACTGTAGCGGCTGGTAAGGAACTGTAAGGAAGCTCTTAACCCAGATGAATGGAGGGAAAGAGAGGCCTTTGTCCTGCAGTGGGACAGTAATGGTTGAGAGAAAAAAAATGGCCTTTTCATATACTTCCAATGTAGGATGCCTGAAGGGTAGAAAAAGTAGCACCTTAACTAAGGTGCTACTATACTTGTCCTTAAGTATAGCACGTTGTGCACGCTCAGCTGATATAAGGTGTTTAATTAGGTCGTGAAGCTCTTGCGCACATTCTCCGAAATGAATCCTGTAGAAAATAGACAGACATGCTACTTTACGGCGGTGCTTGGGAGTCTCCCGTGTTCCACTTTTCCACCTGACTATTTCTAGAAACGATCTGAGTACTGTGGATCTTCCATACGGTATGTAAAAATCATCTGCGATGTTAATAACCAAACTGAAAAAAAAACCGCTATTCGTTCTCGGCGCGAAATTTCAAATGATCGGCGGCGGCGGGGGCCCGGTGCTACAAGACGGCGGCGGCGCACACCTCTACTCGGGACTAAGTAGCTTCTTGGCAGCTAGTTTATCGTCACCGATTAACCTCACAGCCCGCCGGTCCACTGATTCCAAAGCTTCCAGCTGATACTTGGCTGATCAATCAAAAAGGTGGCAGCAGTACTCCATACACGATCGGACCTGCGCTTGATACAGATGCAGCAGTTGTCCCGGTGAGAAGTATCGCCTAACCTTATTAATGATGCCAAGCTTTTTACTAGTCAGTTTAGCCTTAGATTCAAGGTAGCCCTTAAAGTTCATTGTTGGGGTTAACGTGAGTTCCAGCAGTTCAAGACGGTCTGCCAATGATATGTACCCATATCATTGGCAGACCGTTCGGAAAGTAGGAGACAAAAGAAACTCACTCTTTTTGGCGGAGAAAAGGCAGGCTTGAGTCTTGTTGGCGTTGAATTTGACGAGATTTTCGTCACCCCAGTCGGACACAGCTTCTAGAGCTTTATTTATACGAACAACCATATTCATATTCTTTTATTGAGATAAAATCGGTAAAAGACCAATTACAATTATCTCACAACGCCTATCTTCTGTCAACGCCTTGATTTCCGCCTTTTTGGCTCTTGGACCAAGTGTATTTTTCCACAACTGTGCTGTCATCTGCATACCCTAAGATACCAGGTTTCAGCAGGTCATTAATATGTAGCAGGAAGAGAGTAGCGGAGAGTACAGACACTTGAGGTGGCGTTTATTTCCATTTGATCGGACGAGCACCCGTCAACAACCACTCGAATCGATCGTTCTCTCAAGAAGTCTTTAATCCAAGAGCAGAAGGAGGCAGGTAGTCCATAAGATGGAAGCCTGTTAAGGAGACTGTCATGCCAAACCCTATCAAAAGCCTTCGAAATGTCGAGAGAGACAGCCAAGGCCTCAACATTGTTTTTTAGGAACAGGCTGAACGTTCGCAAGCTTCCAGCACTTAGGGACTATACCAGTCTCCAAAGAAAGACAGAAAAGACGAGTAAGAATCGGGGACAACTCAGGTGCGCAGGTTTTCAACACAATAGCTGGTATACCATCAGGACTACTAGCTTTGTTCACGCCTAGACCTCTAAGTGTCTTAAGCACCTCCTTTTGATTGATGCGTATGTCCTGCATAGTTGCGCCGCAATGAGGTATACTTGGAGGCGTTTCTCCTGAGATATCTAGACGTGAATTGTCCGCAAATAGACCTGCGAATAGATTCGCTTTTTCTACTGCGGTGTGAGCTAGAAATCCGTCCGGTTTTAACAGTGGAGGCAGAGATTTTCGACAGAAGTTCGATTCGATAGACTTAGCCAGGGACCAAAAAGCTTTGCTACCCGTCGGGTGAGAAGCTAATTTAGCCCCAATCCGGCTTATATGCTCAAATCGAGCTCTGCGTATTGCTTTTCTGCTGGACTTGGCGGCTTTGTTAAAGGCTCTCTTCTTTTCACGTGCATTCATGGACTTGCACATTCGAGCGTCAACCCATGCCAAATATGCGTCATGCTTACGCGCAACAGCGCTGTCACATGCAGCATTAAACCATGGGCGAGCTGCGCCAGAAGATGAACCATCAGAAAATGGAATGAAATATTCCATTGCTTGATTTATCACCTCCGTAACGGCATTTGCGCAGTCTGTTGGGTCACAAGAAGAGAAGCATACTTGCCGCCAAGGGTAAGATGCAAAGAAATCCCGCATCTCTTCCCATTTTGCTGACTTGTACCGCTATACCCGCCGTGTGCCTCTAGCGCTAGGATCTGGCGGAGTATAAGACGATACAGATTCACCAGACAGTGATCGGAACCACCAAGTGGTGCAAACACCGAAATGGAATATCTGTCCGGATCATTCGTCAGCAAAAGGTCCAAGCAGTTGGATGTGTGGCTGTCAACGTCGGGTACTCGCGTAGCTTTCTTCACCAGCTGGGTGAGATTTAGCGACATCGCCTCGCTGCCTGCATGGTCTGTCTTCTGGTATGGGAATAGCCACTCCTGGTGGTGACCATTAAAATCCCCCAGAAGAACAAGCTGAGCTGTGGGATATCGCAGCTCGCTGATTGGTTCCGAGCAAATGGACTAGCGCTGAACTTGACTAATTAGTCAAGTTCTAGTGATTAGTCACGTCATGGGACCAACAGTATATAATAAACTTCCAGATAATATCACGGACGCGCCTGGTGGTTTGCCATGTTTCAAATCTCGCCTAAAACGATGGCTTATTGAGCAGACGTCCTATGATTTTAGTGATTTCAAAGGCTTGCAAGAATAAGTGTTTTTAATAAAACATTGACATTATTTCTGACATTTAAATCCTATTAATTACTATTAGTATATATTTTTATTTGAAACTTAATGTAATTGACATGACATAATATAATTCAGTCTATTTTCTGTTTTTATATTGACATGACATTGACATTGTATTTTTAATTTTAGTATTTATATTACTGATTACACATTATGACATTGTCATATTAATATTAAAATAATTACTCCTGAGGTTAGGTACTCTAGTATGAGTAGGTACCTAGTGTGGTCTAGAACCTATAATGTTATATTTGATATATATTAATTAAAAACTAGATATTATATTTTTAAGTTTTGACGTGTAAGTGTGAATTATGAAATAAATGAATATCGCCGTTGAGCCAGATCTGCCGTCTCACTGAGGTGTTGAAACAGCTGAGTTGTCTCTTCGTTCCCGGTGTGCGAGAATTTTGGCGAAATAAATTATGATTAATTTTTTTTAAAGGCGACTTAATCGAGGGAGCCCATTTGTTAGCCGATTTTGATATATTTAAATGGCAGATAAATTCGACACACAATTCAGCATAAGAATTAAGAATATGAGTAGTAGGTAGTCATCGCGAGAACAGACTTTTTTGAAACAAGTATTGTTGCATAAAGTTTTTGCTCGCGAGATCTACAGTTCTTAGAACTACTAGTAAATACATATAAATATTTCGTTTATGCGCCTGTGAATTGGGTTTGCCGTTATGTCTTTTCCAGTTGCATGATGTTCTTTTGAACTGGCCTTTTCTTTTTTCTCACTCACGTTTAATTAGTTTATTTTGCATGTAGAGATTAATTTTTTAACCGACTTCGAAAAAGTAGGACGTTATCAATTCGTACCGTATTTTTTGTGTATGTACACGAATTACTCCGTCATTCGAGAACCAATTTTTGTGTTTCCTGAATTGGTGTATAGAGAAAGCTCCCAAGTTGGTCCCATAATTATTTTATAAACATCGCTTTATAACTTTTTGAAAAATCTCTAAAAAATAAAATATTTTCATTGTATTCCTGAGTAAGTGCGTCAGATTATAGAATCGCAGAGTTCCACCTACACGTTTTTCTTTGTAAGAGTGTCAAATATTAAGGATTATCGTATAAACATCTGCACATTTTAGAAAATGTGCAGATGTTTATACGATAATATTTATATTGATATAATAATGAGGATTAGAATCCTCAAACACGAGCATTTGACATTCAATGACATTTGTCAATGCATTCTTGACAAAAGAAAAAAAGAGCGGGTGATGAGAGGTCTCTTTAAAAAGTTTACAATCGTGAAGGATTTACTCGTAGTAAGTTGCGTTTGAATGTTTTTTAATAGAAAAATAATTAAGTAAATGTTCATAATTGGTGTTCTACTATGTGTTTTACAAATAAAACTGATTAACTTGTTTCCAACAAACAATTATTTATTATTTTAATATGTAATATGTGGAATTTGGCATCCCTGACACACTCAGATCGAAAGCAGGATATTTGCTCAGTCGGGAATCGAACATAGAATCTTCTCCTCGTGAAGCAGACATGCTGCTACTCAGGCGGATGTCAACAAATCAATGTCAAAATAAGTAGACAAATAAAATGTTCATTTTTTTTAATTGTGAAAATGAGGGTAGTTTCAAAAAATATTGTTCAAATGTCACTCACATTTTATCATACGAAATCGAAGTGTGTATTGTATTTCAGTCTATTTATTGTTTTCGATTAACTTTGTGAGAGAATTAGGAAATAGTTTGTGTGTGTGTGCGTTTGCTTACAAAATATTTCTTCAATAAAATAAGCTTTGTGTGTTAAAATGTCTGATGTGGAATACGTAAAAGTCAATGTGAATGATAGTGAGTTGCTTTATATAATCATAATTTTATTTGGAATGATCGTGGAGGAGAATTTAATATATAGAGGGCTCGTATTACAACGATGACCATCGGAGCAAGTGAGATCGGCTCCGGCTGCGATTGCCACGAGTCGCTTATCCAGAGGCGGCATAAACACACACTCGATAAATTTAACATTATTTTCACTTATAAAATTGTTTCATGTATCATACAAAGACAACTCAGGAAACACACAAAAATAAATCGGGCATAACATTTCAATGATGAGCATTTTAAAAAGAAAAGATTTGTAACCTCCCCGCACTGCCCGCTACCCGCTTCCGTCGATAGTGAGGGGATGCGTTGGATATCAGAGTCGATATGTCACCGGAAAATAACAAGATTCGCAAGTTTATAAATTTCCTAAAATTTTCTAGGAAATTTATAAACTTTCGTAGGATTCTAAACGAGAGATAAATTGTATTATTTTACAGTTAGGTTAGGTTAGGGTTTTTTTTCAACCTAAACTAATCTAATCTAACCTAACCATATAAATTTACCACGAGATGTCGTAATTGATAAATTTACGAAAATGTGGGCGTAAAAATAATACAATTTATCTCTCGTTTAGAATCCTACGAAAGTTTATAAATTTCCTAGAAATTTTTAGGAAATTTATAAACTTGCGGATCTTGTTATCTTCCGGTGACAGATATACTATTATATAGATATGTCAAGTGATGTTATACACAGCGATTCTTTATTGATTGAGCTTTGACGGTAGTGATACACTATATGAAACTCACTACACCTTTTATACGCCAGTTTTACACCAGTTCGCTTTCGCTTGCGTACATGTTATTACTACTACATATTTTTTTTTTTAAATATATGATTTATCTGATTTTAATGTTATAGTTACAGTGAACAAAATCAGTAATGTACCTGTAATGTTCACCAGTAAAAAAAAACACCCATTTGTTATAGATATCACATAACAATAGGTTCTTCACCGGATAACTTTAGGATAACTTCATCGGTTCAACTGTATATATCAATATTTATTTGCGCTTGTAAAGCACAAGTAGCATTCCTATTTGATACCAACATTTCTATAAGTAGTTATAGCTAACCCACCTAACACTTTGCAATGAAGGATTATGGCGGTACGAGTCCTCCGTATATTAATTTCTCCTCCAAGGGAATGCTCAATTACCGATTGCGTATTCATAACATCCCCTTGGTTGGTTTGGAGATCTTGATGGTGGTAGGGCGAGAGGGCAGTAGGGTGGCACGAACTTTTTAAAGTAACTCTTAAAATTGTATGTTAGTTTTGCTGTTTGTTTTTTTTGCAGAATTGGCTTTTTAGAGTTTCGGTATTGTTTTTTAGGGTTCCGTACCTCAAAAGGAAAAACTGAACCCTTATACTCACTTTGTTGTCCGTCTCTCCGTCCGTCTGTCAATACCTGTTTCTCGGGAACGCGTGAAGGTATCGAGTTGAAATTAAAACCATATACGCAGATCCATAATGACTTGCTGCAGAGAGCAAAATCAAACTTCTCAGTTTTCATTAAAAAAAGTTTCAGTCGAATATGTCGCATAAAACGCATATTTCAACACTCGCAAGGGAATCAAAACCTATGGGGTACTTCCCGTTGACCAATAACTGTGTAATTTGGCAAGAAGCATTGTCATATAGTACACATAAAGGAAAATATCCGAAAACTGTACATTTTAAATTTAATCACATAAAATAGGGTCTTTATGCAAGGAAGGAGGGTCCAAATTTTAAAGTAGGTACTTTAACCATATCATGTGTGGTATCATATGAAAGAGCTTCATTAGCACAAGCTAAAATAGGTTTTTAAACATTTTTACGATGTATATTTTTCGGTTTATGAAGGAAAATAAAAAAATAAAAAAAATAACCCCTTTTATGTACTGAACCTTCGGTAGGCGAGTCTGGCTCGCACTTGTCCTGTTTTTATTTTAGCTTTTAATACTCGTACTTTTCTGTTTTCAGATGGAGAGCCGCCGGCGAAAAAACAAGTACTGTCAATAACCGTCGCGTCCGGTTTCAAATGGAACCTTCAGGTAAAAATAAATTTAAACAAGTATAAGTTTAGAAGACTCAAAAACCTCCCACGAAAAACACGGCTGAACCGATTTTGAAGAAACACAGCTAAGATAAGAACACTCCCGACTAATTCACCTTTCAATATTTCCTGTAATCTGTAATGAGTGCCAAATAAATAAATAATAAAATAAAATATGAAGTCCACTGCTGGACATAGGCCTCCCCCATGGACTTCCAAAAAGAAATCGTAAGTTAGACTGCAAAAACTGCATTTCTGCAGTCGGGTATTTTGTTTTTCTTTTAACATATATACTTGTTGTGTGTTTGTACAGGCGCTAGCCAACGCGGCGGACGCAGTGGAGACGGGGGGCAAGTCGCCCGTGTCCGCCCTCAACGAGCTCGGCGTGAAGGTTTCCTACACGGTGGTCAGGCAGGGCGGGCCCGCGCACTGTCCCAGCTTCAATGTCGCCGTCCACGTCAGTACCGTTTATACAGTTTATTGGGGGTTTATTTTTTTATGTAGAAATAGGTTTGCGCTTGACCGCCAACTCGCCTGATCCTAAGCGACGTTGCGGTCTACGATGGAGCGCGTTTACCTAGAACTAAACTGTTTTTTATGTTTGTTCACTGATTACTCCGCCAATTCTGCATTGATTTTGACATTTTTTTCTTTTTTTTGGTCATACTTCAGAGGTGGTCCCTTATACATTTTATCTAAATCTGTACCGTACTTTGGTTTTTATAACAAAGTAACTGGTAAAATATCATCCAAGTAAACAAATTGTGTGTTTTGAAATCGGTTTTGTACATTTTTAGGGTTCCGTACCTCAATAAGAAAAAACGGAACCCATATAGGATCACTTTGTTGTCCGTCTGTCCGGGTATCAAGATCTTTATCTCGGGAACGCGTGAAGGTATCGAGTTGAAATTAAAACCATATACGCAGATCCATAGTATCTTGCTGCAGAAAAAAAAAAACTCAGTTTTCGTAAAAAAGAGTTACAACCGAATATGTCGTAAAAAACGCACATTTCGACACCCACAGAGGAATCAAAACCTATGGGGTACTTCCCGTTGACCTAGAACTCTGAAATTTGGCAAGAAGCATTGTGTTAGAGTACACATATAGGTAAAAATCCGAAAACTGGACATTTTTTATTTAATCACAAAAAAATAGTGTCTCTATGCAAGGAATGAGGGCCCAAATTTTAAAGTGAATTAACCTTATCATGTGGGATATCATATGAAAGAGCCTCATAAGCATAAGCTAAAACAGGTTTTTAACACATTCTTCGCCCCCGGCAGACCCTTCACTTCAGCTGGGAACCAAAACTTTTTAGGCGAATTTTGATTAAGTACAGAGTGGCCGCGCAAAGCAACGTGCCTCAAACGCCGGTGGTTTACTGACTACTACAAAATGAACGGGACGCTCGTTCGGATCCGAGTGGGAGGCGCCGCTACTATAGCCCCGCCCCACTCGGATCCGAGTGGTGAGCAAGGAATGTGTTAAATATTTTTACGATGTATATTTTTCGGTTTACGAAGGAAAATATAAAAAATATATATGATTTCCCCCTTTTATTTAGTTTGTACGGAACCCTTGGTGGGCGAGTCTGAATCGCACTTGTCCGGTTTTTTTTTAAGATAAAAATTATTTAAACTATCTTATGGTATAGTTTTCATCATGGTTATATAAGGGTACAGATATCACATGTCAAAAAAATTAATATGAAAATTGGCTTATACAAGAAATGCTCCAGGATTTGTGCAATCAATCCTATAGTATATTCAGGAAGCCCATCAATCACGGAATCATCTGAAATAGATCTCATCGTATTTTTGCCGTACGCTCCCGCACTAATAGGCTACATTTTAGCATCACCATCGTCACCGTTTTTCATCACAAAAGTGGGAGAAACCTCAAGACACAAATATGTAGTTATAATCATATGATAATTATTAATTTCATTATAGACATAACAGGTACTACAATGTAAATGATCTCATTATGACAAATAGCTACTGTACAAAACTGAACAGTGGATTAATATAAAACAAAGTCATCATTCAGTTCTTTATCCATTATCTATTTCCAAGAAATTTACAGTGCTTAAAGATAAGACTAAAGTATTGTAGTTTCATTATTCATTTTCTGCCAGAATACCAATGCTATTCTGTTTAAAACAAAAATAATATTCTCATTAGCTCATTAGCAGTTTTCGGATTTTTTTCCTATATGTGTACTCTATCACAATGCTTCTTGCCAAATTTCAGAGTTCTAAGTCAACGGGAAGTACATAGGTTTTGATTCCTTTGTGAGTGTCGAAATGTGCGTTTTTTACGACATATTCGGCTGTAACTTTTTTTTTTACGAATTTTAGAAAATTTATTTTTCTTTCTGCAGCAAGATACTATGGATCTGCGTATATGGTTTTAATTTCAACTCGATACCTTCACGCGTTCCCGAGATAAAGGTCTTGACACCCGGACAGACGGACGGACAGACAGAGAGACGGACAACAAAGTGATCCTATAAGGGTTCCGTTTTTTCCTATTGAGGTACGGAACCCTAAAATATTGAGTTCTGACCTGACCTCAGCTTTGGATATTTTTTAATAGGCCACATTAAATTTGCGTCTTATTTGTATATAGTATACCTTTAACGAAACTTGACAACGCAATTTATAACAGTTTGATAGTAGTAGTACCATAATAGAATGTTCTACATGCAAAATTTCATCAAAATCGAGGTAATGGTGGTGCAATCGTTTTTTGTTCTATGGCAGCATATTTAAATTACAACTGATCAAACTACAACACAAGATAGTTTACGTAAACACATAAAAAAACAGGGCTGCCAGACCTCAGCTTGACACATCTTGAGTTAGGTCTGAAATATCAGGCCCTCAAAATAATCTCAAATCACAGATTACATATCCCGTTAACAATAACAGAAATAGACAGATCGTTTTTTTTCTTCAAAAATAGGCTTAGACTTGACTGCTAACTCGCCTGGTGTTGAGCGATCATTGCAGTCAGAATTCAGTAGGAGGATCAGATTCACTCGCGATTAAAAAACACGTAGATTATGTCCATTGGAGAAGACCCACTTTGGAAGCTTATTCCACAACTTTGCGGTATGTATGTACAATAAACATAGAACCAAAGCGTTTCTTCTTGATTTTTGGAATACAAGTATAAGTTTGGAAAACTCAAAAGCCCCGACAAACAAAAACAGCTGAATTGATTTTGATACAAATTTTTTACGATGCCACAGACATACATACAGATATACACGTTAAACTTATAACACCCCTCTATTTGGGTCGTCGGTTAAAAAGATGCCGCCTTAAATTGCATCTAACCGTTCAATAAAGGAATGGATAGGAAGGAATAAGTTCATGTAGGTCTGAATCACACTTGACATGTTACCTCTTACAAAGGAAATGAGAATCTTATTTGTTAATTCTTTTTTTATGTTAGATCTACGATTGACCACCAACTCGCCTTATGTCAAGCGTCGGTGTGGCAGAGTATAAAGGTTGGAGTTTTGGCGGGAAAGTCATATATAGAAACTAGTTGTTGCTCTGTTATATTTTCGTTATGTTATGTGTTACGTTACTTGTGTTATTTCGAATATGTATGCTATAAAACTGTTGTTTAATTCATTAAGTGTTCCATCAGGTGCGTGAGTGTGGGCAAGTGAAATAAAACAGTGAAAGGTGTCATTTTACGTTGTAGGCAAAACTCCATAGGAGCTTCTAGTAATGTCGCCATTACTGAGGCAGGACTTAATGTTGAAAATGATGGTTTACGTTACTTAGACTGTGACTAGCACACTATATAACTTGTATTATTGAAGACACTTGAAGATATCTTACTTGACACTTGCAAACCGCTAATCGCGTTGGTCCTATACAAAAAAGAAGACACCTAATTGTTATTGTTGGCAGGTGGCAGACATGACATACGAAGGGTGGGGGCATAGCAAAAGAGACGCGCGTGCGGCCGCGGCCCGCGCTTGCCTCTCAGCGCTACTGGCTCGCGCAGGCCGTGTGCTGGCCAGCGGCGACGCTAACCATGACTTCACTAAGGACATACTACCGAGGGAGAATGGTAACGTAACTGAGGTTATATGGTTGTTCCCGTAATAATTACTCGACTGCGTAAGAAAGAGGGTTATGTTTTTCGAGTGTATGTATGTGTTTCTATACGACCGCCTACAGCCTAGATCTAGGATCATTTTGATGTACGAGGTGTCGTTAGATTCGTCTTTCCTCCATGAGATTTATAGGCTATATTTTTTGTTATAATAATAATAATACATCTCTCGCAAAAAAAAAAAAAAAACTTTTTTTTCGTAACCTCCAACGAACTCTTTAGTAATAAACAAGTGATTATACTAGAATTATTCTTAATAATGCACATTTATAATCTTTTATAGCGATTTTACGCATACTTTCTCGCAAAGAACCTGCACTCAACAGTGTATGAAGCGTAACGAAATCGTAAGTTAGACTGCAAAAACTGCTCTTCTACAGTCGGGTATTTTGTTTTTATTTTATTATAGATACTTGTTGAATATGTTATCACTGCTTATCAATTATTTGTGTAACAAAATTACTTACATATCATTCTTACATTTCATTCTGGCTCATTGGTTGGCTCAGATAATTTGCTTTACTATGTCAAAATTTATATATTTTTTTTATTAATTTCTTTTTCTTTTATTATAGATACTTGTTGAATATGTTATCAATGCTTATCAATTAGTTGTCTAACAAAAGTACTTACATATTCCAATTCATTCTGGCTCATTGGTTGACTCAGATAATTTGCTTCACTATGTCAAAATTTATATATATTTTTTTATTAATTTCTTTTTCTTTTATTATAGATACTTGTTGAATATGTTGTCAATGCTTATCAATTAGTTGTCTACCAAAAGTACTTAACTATTCCAATTTATTCTGGCTCATTGGTTGACTCAGATAATTTGCTTCACTGTGTCAAAATTTATATAATTTTTTTTATCAATTTATTTGCAGTTTCCGAGGACCAATACATCCCTAAGACCCCACTGCATGAAGGCAAACCAGAAGGGACTTCAAGTCCTGGTAAATATAATATGTCACACTGGGTTTTGGTAACACTGATGATTTGTTAGTTTTTCATCATTATTTAAAATTAAACCATTTTTGACAAGTCTTTCGCGAGCATATGTGTCACGACAAATTTCACTAGCTTTTTAGGGTTCCGTACCTCAAAAGAAAAAAACGGAACCCTTATAGGATCACTTTGTTGTCCGTCTGTCCGTCTGTCTGTCCGTCTGTCCGTCCGTCCGGGTGTCAAGACCTTTATCTCGGGAACGCGTGAAGGTATCGTGTTGAAATTAAAACCATATACGCAAATCCATAGTCTCTTGCTGCAGAAAGAAAAATTAAATTTCTCAGTTTTCGTAAAAAAAGTAACAGCCGAATATGTCATAAAAAATCAACATTTCGACACTCACAAGGGAATCAAAACATATGGAGTTGACCTTGTATACTTTCCGTTGACCCAGAACTATGAAATTTGGCAAGAAGCATTGTGTTATAGTGCACATATAGGAAAAAATCTGAAAACCGAACATTTTTAATTTAATCACAAGAAAATAGTGTCTTTATGCAAGGAATGAGGGTCCAAATTTTAAAGTGAATTAACCGTATCATGTGGGGTATCATATGAAAGAGTTAAAACAAGTTTTTAAATATTTTTACGATATATATTTTTCGGTATAGGAAGGAAAATATAAAAAAATATATGATTACCCCCTTTCATCTACTAGTTTGTACGGAACCCTCGGTGGGCGAGTCTGACTCGTATTTGTCCGGTTTTTTTATTTTTTTTATTAGTTTTTATTTCCTATATACTAAAAAACCTAGAGTTATTGTATGTAAAAACATATATTTTTTTTCGTAATACTTCTGTGCTAATCTAATGATAATTATATTGTATTTCAATTTTCAGTGAGTTCAATATCATCTGATATATCTCCGTCGTCGGCGTTATTCGGCGAGGCCAAGCCTGTCTCTTCGCTCGCTAAGAGCCCCATCAACCTGTTGTACGAAAACTATCCCGGACTGAACTTTAACTGCACCTTCGGGGATGGTACTCCTCTCACTTCAACACAAGGTGAGGAATCAGTTATAAAAAGAAAATACTTAACGAGTATAAGTAGGGTTCTGCTCACAAAAATAATAAAGTAATGCACAAAAAGTAAGTAAAGCACGGCGGGTTAGCAAGTTGAAGTAGCATCGGGCAGGGCACATAGCACGTAGAATAATGGCCGGTGGGACCGAAAAGTTCTCTAAAGGAGACAACGCACCGGCAAACGCACCATAGAGCAACAAGGCGGACAGACTACCTCATACAAGTAGAAGGAAGACTCTGGGTGTAAGACCCCCAAATCTAGTCACTTGACCCAAGCAAAATCTTCTTCCTGATAAAAAAAAACTCCCGAAAATGTCCGCGCACAATCAGCCTTAGCTGATTGTGCGCGGACATTTTCGAGAGTTCCCCCGATATCTTAATATCGGGGGAACATTAACGCAGAAGAAAAGAAAAACATTGTCAAAGTAAGAATCTCTTAACTCTCAACGCAATACTTAGTATTGCGTTGTTAGGTAGAAAATACACAATTTTATAAGAAACGAGAACAAAGAATATAAAAAAATAAACAATGGAGAGATAACGCACGTAACGTATAATTTTTATGGCAAAACGTGTCATCTGGAGTCATACGATATTGAGTATTAAGTTTAATAGATTATCGCTTCATCGTAGACCGTAACTGTTGCGCAAGCTTATTTTCGAATAAAATAAAAAGTTGGACTGCGCCGCTCTCTCGCTGGATGAAATAAAATTATTGAATCTACTCTTGATAAATAGTCATAGTTGAAGCACATGAGATCACGATGTATTAACGCCAATTGTTATTTTTATATCTGTTATTTTGACCAATATAAATATACAAACGTGAAAATTTTATGTTACAAAAAAGTTCGTTGGAGGTTACGAAAGCGTATTTTAATTTTTTTTCTATAATAGTATTTTTATTGCTATAAAAAAAAATATACCCCATGACACTGGAAAAGTAAAAACAAATCTATCGACACCTCGTACATTAATAGGTCGAGCCGTATAAGCTGAAGGGATTAATGTAGAAACATACATAGAAAAAGGATATACTTATGTATTTTATCAGCCATCTAGTTCTCATAGTATAAGCTATGCTTAGTTTGGGCTATATGGTGTTCTATGAAATGTATTTATTTATACATACACCTGAAAAACATAACCCTCCTTCTTGCGCAGTCGTGTAAAAAGAAGAATGTATCGCTGTAAGCGAAGCAAAAGATCTGAAAATTATATTTTTCCGATCGAATTGTGACTACGGTATGTATGAAACCCTTTTTCATTACTTTTTTGTTAGTCTATTGCTAAAGAATGCTTATTTTCGTTACAGCACCTCTCCAGCTGAGCCACAGTATGCGATTCAAAGTAGTCTGCCAAATCAAAGACCAGGTCTATGAAGGCTATGGTAAGTATTAATCGAGGACGTACTCAGAGGGGAAAACATGGAGTCCCTGAGTTTCTACTTATGTATGAACAAATGAGTGTTTAAAATTAACATTTTTTATATAAAGTACATTTTTGTATGATTTAGGTTCAAGCAAAAAGCTAGCTAAGTTGGCGGCGGCGCGCGCAGCCTTAGCGGTTCTGAACGAAGGCAAGACGGAGCCCCAACCCGCCGCTCCCTCGCCTTATGGAGCCCTACCGCAAGTGCTGGCCGACCATATAGCTAAGTAAGTAACTTAAAAATCTTTGCTAAAAGAATCTAGTTAAAACGTCGATTTAAACTATATTTTCAACCGACTTGTCAAATTACATAGAAATTGTGTCACTTTACGTAAAATTTAAATGAAAATGTACAATTAAATTTCTCGAAGCCGTTTTTAAAGTTTTTTCATCATTTTACCACGAAAAAAGTTCAAATGTGTGAAGAATATTTGCGATTCGTACCAACTGTGCATGCCTTTTAAAAGAAAATAAAAATGAAAGAAAGCTTCGTACATTTTGTAATTTCATAATTTACGTACATTTTGTTTGTAAAACATCCATAAAATGATACAATCAAATAATAATGATGATAATGTTGTTTTCGTGGTATATGTCGCTAAAATTGAATTTCTGTTAGTTTTTTTTTCCTCTGTATTTATTTTGTTTTCAATTATTTTGTTTCATTATTTTCTTTTTGGGTTTATTTGTTATGTTTTTGTTAAAATTTATATATCAACTTGTTACTTGTACCTTCCGTGTCTGTTGATCGTGGGTGACGTCACCGTCGGTTCCAGCGGAAGACCAGCGCTAGCTGTTCACAGCCAGCAGTATGCTGAGCTGGGACCGGTTTGTGGCGGACACATCATATTTATATATGGTAGCGTTTTCTTTTGTTTTTTGTGCTTAATGCTAATTTGATGTTATGTGTCTTCCATGAATAAATATATGTCTATGTCTAAAATATACACATGCAAGTGAATTCACGCGATGATAATGTAAAATTAGGACCAATTAGGACACTTGAACATAATGCAGGACAGATCTATCGGAAATAAGTAAACTAAAAATTTTCACCACTATCGATATCGATGAAAAACTTTGTATACACTCATCTGTAAATTTATTTTGTCTCCTACCTTCTTGAATTTATTGCCGTGCTCAGGTTTCATACCTAGAATTCTTTGCTTACTCTGGATTCAACTGTTAGCCACTGGACGGTAAAATACAACTTTCCTAGTTTCCCTAATCCTAAATAATAGATAGATAGATACATTCTTTATTGTTTACACCTTAACCAAAACACAAATTACATAGCGGAAAGGGCTTAAATGCTAGTGAAACAACAGGCGGCCTTATCGCTAATAGCGATCTCTTCCAGGCAACCTTGGCATGGAGAAATGATAATAATAAATAGATGGTGGGGTGATTAACAAAGAGAATGAAAGAGAAAAAAGATATAATATTATAAAAGCGAAAGTAACTCTGTCTGTTTTCCTTTTCACAACCAAACAACTTCCTCAACCCTTCTCACAATGAGAAGATGGCCCGTTCCCAGCAGTGGGACAGTTTGTACAAACAGGGCTGATAAAATAAAACCAAACAACTAAGCTGATTGTTATGTTGGTACAAAGATAGCTGAGTATCTGAAGACGGTACATAGGCTACATTTCATCATAACCATCACCATGGTGATAGTAACACTATCCAACAGTCCTTATTCTTATTCTTATTCGAGATGGGGGCGATAAGTCCTGCACTGACGTCCCGCTTGGGGTGTTGACGTCCCGCTTGGGGTGTTGACGTCCCGCTTGGGGTGTTGACGTCCCGCTTGGGGTGTATCCAACAGTCCTATTATAAGTGTGCCTACGTTACAGGATAGTGAACGAGAAATTCAACGAGCTGATGAAGCATGATCTCATTCACTCGAAGCGCAAAGTGTTGGCCGGCATCGTCATCACCGTTGAAGACAAGATTGAAGGCGCTAAGGTGAATATAGCTTTCTCACAGATTTTATTACAGACTTCCAAAAAGAAGGAAGTTATACAACAATATTTCTGATAAAAAGAAACTTTACTTGTCGATAAAATTACGCCTTTTGTTCAAGGTCAATAACCTCTGTACTACAAAGACTTAATTGTTTTATAAAACATAAAAAATCATCCTTTCTTTTCATATATAGTGCCACCATTATTTTCACTTATTGTAGCGGTTCACAGCCTCTAAGTAAAATGGCTGTGTCGAACGGACAGACAGACGGACATGGCGAATTTATAAGTGCTCCTCGTAGTTATTACGGAACCCTAATAATGAGTAAGGTGTGATATTTCAGATAATAGCGGTGACGACTGGTACGAAATGCGTTTCCGGCGAACATATGTCAGTGCGGGGGCGCGCCGTCAACGACTGCCACGCCGAGGTAAACCATGTACTTCTTCTTCTTTTTTATATTGGACCCCGCGATTAACGATTTGCCAGTGTCAAGTATTGAAATATTTTCAAGATTCTTGAATAATACAAGTTATATAGTGTTCTAGTCACAGTCTAAGTCACGTAAACAGTCATTTTCAAATTTAAGTCTTGCCTCAGTAAAGTGATGGCGACTTTACTAGAAGCTTCTATGCAGTTTTGCCGACAACGTAAAATCACACGTTTCACTGCTTTATTTCACTTGCCCACACTCACACAACTCGAACACTTAATAAATAAAACACCACCATTTTTATAGCATTAATGTTCAAAATAACACAAGTTTAGGAAAATAAAACAAAGCAACAACACGTTACTAAGACGTTCTCGCCAAAAAAACAACAACCATGTAGGCACTTACTTGTTATATGTTATTTAAGTATTTAGGGATCGAAAGTAAGTCAGTAAACGTCAGTCTTTTTTACCTAGGTCAGTAAAAGTCAATTCTTTTCGAATATAAATATAAATATTTGGGGACATTTCACACAACACCATCTAGCCCAAACTAAGCTAAGCTTTTTTTTTTTATGATACACAGAACAAACATCCATGCTCATCACACAAATGTTTGCCCTGGCTGGGGATCGAACCCACGACCTACAGCTTAGCAGGTAGACATACTAACAACTGTAAAGTCAGTATTTCTGAGCTCCTTCGCCACATATTTTTTATAAGCATATCCAAAGTACTGATTAATATGTTACAATGTTAAAAGTAAAAAAACCGGACTAGTGTAAGTCAGACTCGCCTGCCGAGGGTTCCGTACAAACTAGTAGTATTTCAACACGTCGGGCACTCCATGAAAACGTCGCACTAATCAGTAATACATACGCAAGTTGATGTTTTTTTTTTATACGAGATAGATTTACGATTGACCATCAACTCGCCTGGTGTTAAGCGACGGTGTGGCCGAGGATGGAGCTCGTCGATCTAGAAGATATCTATTCACTCTAGCCTTGAAAATTCCAAAATTGTAGGTCTCAGGAAACAGATGGCGGCAAAGAATTCCATACAACACACATGTATGAAGTTAGGGTCTTCGTCTGGTCCCCGCGAGCTCGTGACGTCAATCGGGATTCGAGCGCTTGAAGCACTCAACGCTCGTCTCGACTGACAGATGAATGTGTCGTCGTGTTTTGTGCAGTCGGTTATTTTGTTGTTGTTTTAATATAATTCCCTGTCTTGTTGTACTTGCAGGTAGCGGCGCGTCGGTGCTTACAGCGATACCTCTATTCTCAGTTATTGGAGTACGCTCAACAAACGGGTATGTTAAGTGTTTACTAAACAATACATACCTGTTTTAAATCCAAACAAAAACCGTCTCAATAAACACTAGAAAGCAAAATCATAAATTTTTGTCAAAAATTTCATTTTGATCCAAGTTAATTTTTATACATAAAAATCATTTTTGCGTTGATAATTTGTAAAAATCAATTTTATGTAAGAAAAAACTATACTAAGAACTACGACTAGGTATACCTCTACTATCTACTATCTATCTACTTTTATCTATGAAAATTAACTTTAATTAACTAACAAATTGAATTTTTTGTCAAAAATATGAGATGTTGTTTTCAAGTGTTTAGTGCGACGATTTTTTTATAAGTTTATTTAGTCATTTTATATCTTCAAAAATGATTGTATGCGCGAGCGAGACGGAGGATGGTCGAACAACAGAATCCTAAAGGAAAGGAACGCATAAGGCTGTATTTTTACAGAAGCGAAACTAAGCTTAGCACAGTACTCGAGTACACAGTACCAGTTTCGAGCATTGTGATTGGTCGATTCATACATCGCTAAGTTCATCTCGCTTCATTGGAAACGAAGTCTAAGGGTATGGTTCTGAGGCCGTACCACAAGCGTTCAAACAGTCTTATTTCAATATTACTTTGCCTTTTGTCTCACTCTTTCTACAGTTAAGAGAGCAAGACAAAGGATCAAAGTAATATTGTAACAAGATTGCTTTTAAGATTGTGGCAACCCCCCTGTCCTCAGATCCAACGGTGCCCATAGAGTCATCAGACATAGAGCCGTGCTCGGATTCCGGCGCCGGGTACCGACTGAAGCCTTCGCGCCGCGTGCACTTGTACGTGTCGACCGCGCCCTGCGGCGACGGACGCATCTTCTCGCCGCATGAGCACAGGGAACCAGCACCCGACCCGCATCCTAACAGGTGAGACTCATAATACGGACTCAATAATATCGTGAGGAAACCTACATGTCTGAGAGTTCTCAATGATCTTGAAGATGTGTGAAGTCTGCCAACCCGCATTTGGCCAGCGTGGCACACTATGGCCTAACCCTTCTCACAATGAGAAGATGGCCCGTTCCCAGCAGTGGGACAGTTTGTACAAACAGGGCTGATAAAAAAAAAAAAAAACGGTTTACTTTCTAAAGGCTAAAGTTATTTATTACTAAATATAGATTTAAAAGTTAAAAATAAAATTGTATAACATAACTGTATACAAATAATATCATAAAATAATTTATTACAATAAGTATTATCATTACCGGTCTTTTTGGACGTCCATGGGGGAAGCCTATGTCCAGCAATGGACTTCTTGTGGCTGAGACTATGATGATGATGATTACAATAAGTAAGTATAGTTTCAAAATCATAAAATGTTTCCTCGATGAGCTAGCGTTTTACTATTCTTTTAAAGCAGCTCGTATTTGGTGCAGCTGTTATCCTCTCTGGCAATAGGTTATATACCTCTGGGTCCATAATGTGTGTCAGCTTCCTGGAAACTGAGCAATGAGCGTGGGATACTGGCGAAATATTCATCACAGGAAAAACGTTCTTCTGGAAAACCTAGATTTATTTAACTTAAAAAAATTGTTGTTTGTTTCGAAATTCCCTCTAAGAGCGTGGAATCTCTAGTTATTGTACAGGGCAGACATGGTGGGAATTTCGTTCTGCGTCTTTTCCTCGTATATATATCACGACGCCCAGCCCCGTTTTGTCTTTAACTTATTGAGCCAGAGATCCCGCATGTTTTTATTGCCTAACACAAAGAAAAAGAATAAAACAAATCCTTGTAAAGTAACAAGGAACGTAAACAAATAAGCGCAGACTACGTTGAATGAGAAAATACCAAATAGCCAAGGAAGACCGAATAGAAATACAAGTAGACAACTGACGGAGACGCAACGAAATGCTTCGCTTACGTCGTTGCCTTGGTTCTGAGGCCGTGGCTTGATAAATACGGAATACACAATCAGCACGAAAAGTATCCAGTTGGATAACAGCACCAGAGTTATCGGTGCGTATACTGCTAGCCAGAGCGCCAGACCTGATGGATAGCAGAAGGCCCCACTCGAAAACTTATCTTCATATTGTACTGCGTAAGAATTAGGAGCGACTGAAAAAAGGATGGCCAATATTCCGACGGGAGTCCCCCAAGCAAAAGCGGACGCTCGTAATAATTTGTGAGAAGCATCCACACTAAATACTAAAACTAGTCTCCTGTAAGATAAGACAGCGGCTACCAACATCCAGCAAAATGAGGATAACACAGAATAGTGTACAGTTACACCTATCAATATACATAAAATATTATTCTTTTGGAATTGGGCGAATACGATAATAAGGAAAGAAATAGAAAGGATCAATATCGATATGCATAGTTGGAGCCAGATTTTGTTGTTAAAATCTCGTCTCCAAGAACTGAAAAGTACAGCGGACAGACCGATAATTAACAACCCCAATATTGAGACACAGCATCCGATGATGGATATAGTTTCAAGTACAGTTTCGTTTACTTCTGAAAACACAGTGCGAGGAACTAGAATTTCCGCGAAATGTGTTAAATGGTCACAGCGACAATTGTCTAACAGTCCTTGCGAGGATGCTATGAAGGTGCAGCCTTCTTGAGACCAGGTGCCAGTGCCGTTGTCGTTGTACCGCCAGTATCCACAGACTCGGCTCTGATTACGTTTCTGGTATATCAGCGGCACGTGATGAATGTCGATCACCTGTAAAACAAATATTCATCTATTTGGATTGGCATGATTTATGTACGGGCGTACATTGGACATCAAACTCTTGGAAACGACATTTTGACGACCTCCATTGCTCCGATCCACGTCCGATCAATTTGTAAAATCAATAAATATTCGACAACATACATACATACATATATACAATCACACCTGTTTTCCATTAGGCTAGACAGAGACTATAATTATGTTTCCACTTTCTAGTTGATCCTGACACGTGTTTAGCTTATTCCACTTTCATTAGTGTTTTCAATTTTTATACATGCTCGTTAAAAGTCTTCGATTCGGTTGTGACAGGTGTGGATTTGTCTGACAGTCGAGCGTATTCTGGATCTGTATAGGTGTAGTGTTCCCAAAAATGGCTTTATGAATCATATTTTTTTTAGCAAAACTTTCGAAAAGTTCTCCCTCCCCAATGACTTTCCTTCACGTGGACGTAAAGTCTAAAACGAAATTCACGAATATAATGTCCTGGGTTGACCGATACTCTATCTATACAACATTTTCGCACAATGACGAACTTAAAGATTTTGATATAAAGAATCTATGTCGCCGCGCTAAAGCCTTATTTAGATTGAGATGTGACGTTTATTTTGCCACTTCGAATTACGAGTATTTTGAAACTTGAAATTATTTTAATCGTTTATTTAAAACCGATCTGTAACTGAACTTTTTGCAAAGCATTTCCTGTCGGCTGCTATCATTTTTTGATTTAGTAACGAGCGAAGGACGTGTTACGTTTCATCAAATGTGTCAATTGTATGACAAAAGTGACTGAATCAAAAAAACTATGGCGGCCGACGGGAAACGCTCCACATATGGTTCGGCTATGGAGCGGTCTTGAATAACCGAATTGGGCCCCAGATCTCATTGAGTTCATACGTTTTTGAGGACTGGCGCTACATCCCGTTGATACTTTAACAAAGTCCCTCCCCCACTTATTTAAATCCATATTGCGCATTACCTTCATTTATGCTGTAAGAAAAATCTCACCTCTCCTGGTGAAAACTTGGTGATATTCTCCACGTTGACACTGACGAGCCTGCTGTTGACGGTGTAGTGGCCGCGTCCCTGGAAAGCACGATCATCCCGGAACACCACGAAAGTAACTCGTCGTTTAGAGGTAGACACAGAAACAGGAAGAGACACTAACATTTCGGTCAAATCGGTCGACAACAAAGTTTTGTTGAACTCTGAAATAATAAAAAAAATATTAGCACGTACAATACCAAAATACCAGGTGTGCTGAGCACCTTGTTTTGTAGGTATTGAATGAGACTGAGCCGTCACGCTCGGCTATGCAACATTTGTTTGGGTAAAGTCGGCTCCAAGATACAGTCAACGCGTCACTGCAATACTGCTATTTCGTATTATTAACGTCGCCTTGATGGAGTTGTTAGTTGTTAGTATTTTAACCTAGAAAAGGTAGATAAATAATTGGTAGAAAATGATGGAGAGGCACGAGATTTTTATGGATCTCTCAAAATACAATCGTTAAAGTCAGTTCAAATTAATCTGCATAGCCCGCTCTATAGCATTAAAAATTTGCAGTTAATTTAGTTTTATAATTTATTTTATTTATCTTTGTTAATTTAATTATAACGTAATTTAATATGGATGTAAAATATCTGGAATAAAATAATTTCATTTCGTAGCTCAATGAGTTAATATGTTTTGTTATGTTTTTTACCTCTAATAATCGAGATGCTATCATAGGTAAACGCGTCAGTCTCTCTGATAGCAACCCATAGTCCATTGACAGGCGCCTGGGGCCGCGCGTCGCCGATCACCAAACCGATATTCGGTCGCACAACGAAGGCATCATCGAATCCATCCAGATCAATCCTCATTCCGATCTCGTCTAGTAAGTGTAGGAAGCGGCCTGGGATGTTGAACTCTTCTGCCATAGCTAGGATTTCATCTACCTGTAAAATAGTTTTTTTCAACGGACCTTTTTGGAAAAGGAGGAGGTTCTCAATTCGACTGTATGTTTTTTGTATTAGCCATTACTTCGCCAATTATGAATTGATTTTGATGATTCTTTTTTGTTTGGCAGGTCATAATTCAAAGATTGTCCAATATAAATTTTATTAAAATCGGTTCAGTTCTTTGGTTTTTATAACAAAATAATTGGAAAAATATGTCATCTACGAGTAAGTAAAGGAGCTTGTTTTGAAGTCGGTTGTTGCTGCTCGCTCATGATGCTTGAAGTGTGCAACGCCTGTCTCGACTGACAATTAAATGTGCCGTCCAGGTAATCTCTTTCAAAAGACAGGGCGCGCATGGAGAGTCAAAGACATTATAATAGGGACACACTAGGGCTGGTTAACTCTATACACCTGTGTAAAAATGTCTTCGATGTCTTCTACCATGATGGGATCAGTATTGTTGAGGAGTTTTTCTAATTCCATTATTACTCGCGACAGTAGGTCCTTCACCTGGAATCAAAACGATGGTTCTATTATGTGGGTTTTCTGTTTTCTTTTTAAAAGCTTACTTTAATTTTAGATGTTTTGATCAATGCATGGTTTTTAATTTTATTTTGTATTGATCTTACGTTTGACCAGCTCATTTCATTCTTGGTACATTGTGTTCACATGAATAAGGACTTGTTTAAAGAGGTCAATATAATCGTCTTTATGAACAAATTATAAAACGAGACCAACCCTGAAAATTTTAAAGTCAATAATTGACTTTTGATTTCAGGGCTAACGACATTTAGCAATCAGTCTAGAGTACTATTTCATATTCTGTGACCATAGAGTGTGTTCGGACTTCGGATAGAAAACTAAAGTGGTATGAGGGCGCTGCTGTGCTTACTTCATTATTTTGTTCAATGGAGACGTTAGTTCCCATTTTTGCCACCATAGATAGAGATATATTTGTCTATTCATCTATTATATTTGTATAGAGATTCAAACAGACTCTAAAACTTGTCTACCAAGTCCACTAGAAGTACGTCCATCATTATTCTGAATCGTATAACTGAAAAAGCCATAATAACGAATATTTTCCGGTTGAGATATACATGTAGTTTCCAGGTTCACATTATCGCGAACGGAATTCCGAACACAGTTAATTAGCAATTAAATAACACACTATAATAATACAAATACTTATGTAACAGGCAATGTGTTATAATATTTTTGCAGGGCTATTTTATTTCTAGACATGAACCTGATGTCATTAGCCTCAGGTGTTCGATATCAATAGCCATTATCATTACCGGGAAAAACATGGAATAATTGAAAGGCAAACAGGAAAATATTGGTAGACGAAAATAATTATATTTAATGCGTTTTGCATGAAATAGATTATTAGAAATGATTGCGTTTTGAAAGTGTTCAACCCCTCTTAGTAGACGTGTGCAATTAGAAATGATTGCGTTTTGCAAGTGTTCAACCCCTCTTAGTAGACGTGTGCAATTAGAAATGATTGCGTTTTGCAAGTGTTCAACCCCTCTTAGTAGACGTGTGCAATTAGAAATGATTGCGTTTTGCAAGTGTTCAACCCCTCTTAGTAGACGTGTGCAATTAGAAATGATTGCGTTTTGAAAGTGTTCAACCCCTCTTAGTAGACGTGTGCAATTAGAAATGATTGCGTTTTGCAAATGTTCAACCCCTCTTAGTAGACGTGTGCAATTAGAAATGATTGCGTTTTGCAAGTGTTCAACCCCTCTTAGTAGACGTGTGCAATTAGAAATGATTGCGTTTTGAAAGTGTTCAACCCCTCTTAGTAGACGTGTGCAATTAGAAATGATTGCGTTTTGCAAGTGTTCAACCCCTCTTAGTAGACGTGTGCAATTAGAAATGATTGCGTTTTGCAAGTGTTCAACCCCTCTTAGTAGACGTGTGCAATTAGAAATGATTGCGTTTTGAAAGTGTTCAACCCCTCTTAGTAGACGTGTGCAATTAGAAATGATTGCGTTTTGCAAGTGTTCAACCCCTCTTAGTAGACGTGTGCAATTAGAAATGATTGCGTTTTGCAAGTGTTCAACTCCTCTTAGTAGACGTGTGCAATTAGAAATGATTGCGTTTTGAAAGTGTTCAACTCCTCTTAGTAGACGTGTGCAATTAGAAATGATTGCGTTTTGCAAGTGTTCAACCCCTCTTAGTAGATGTCTGCAATTAATAAAGAATACGTGCTTTTTATGTCTGGACGCTGCGTTTTGGGCTGTGTTCAGAATTTCTTTTGCGAAAACGTTTCATTTGTGTGTTAAACGACAT
Source organism: Lycia hirtaria (assembly GCA_947563715.1). NCBI lineage: Eukaryota > Metazoa > Arthropoda > Insecta > Lepidoptera > Geometridae > Lycia > Lycia hirtaria. The sequence continues at coordinate 9,944,321 of OX387387.1, read as the reverse complement.
TCATTTGTGTATAATACGAAATGTCTATGCGGCCTATTTTGATAAGTTGCTATTTGATAGACCGATATTGAAACTAATTAGGCACCATTCATTTATTACGTAAGGCGATTTAGGGAAGGGGAGGGGAAGGGGGTCGATCATGTCTTTATTTTTTCTTACAAGGGGTTGTTGATAGTTCTTACGTAATATAATTTGAAAAGCGCGAGCAACCGCGCGATTGCAGAGTTGCTCGGATGCGTATAAAATGTGTATTAATTTTTTTCTTTACATGCTTACGTAATAAATATTAAACAGGGACGGAGGGGTCGGCTTATTTTTATTTTTTCTTATATAGGGAAAGGCGGTCAAATACTAGCGAAAATAGTCTTACGTAATAAATGATGTAAAGTTTCATGATCCATCGCTAAAGGCTTACTAAAAGTTGCTTCTCTGAGCTAGAGGCGATTCTCAATCTAAGCTTATTACTTCTATGATTATGACATGGTTTAGCGTTAAAGAATGAAAGCACAAAGAGGACCTGTGGTTGTGCAGTGGTGGATTGAATTGTGTCCAATGGGATGGGGACTATTTTGACGCCGTTATTGTAGTCTCCCTCGCACTTGTACTGCTTGGAATCGAAAGAAGAGTAGTTCATACCTGGAAGGACAAATAAAATCAAGTCTCCCCATCTTACGTAAATTTATCAGCATTTGCAGTTCTTACTTCAGCGTCGAAGCAACTGTTATTTATTCTATCAACTTTGCACCGTCACCACACTAGCTCCATTGAATTATTTTCGAACTTATTTATCTGGTACTAGGACGACCGAGCTTTGCCTGGTATTGTTTTTTGTTAATATACTAAAATGTTATACACGTTCTAAAAACTATTTCAATCTGTTGATAAATTTCCGAGATATAAACATTTAAAGTTTTAGGGGAGGGACGCTCTGTCCCTCTCTCGCAAAACAACAGTTTGTATTGAATTTGAACGTCGAATATGAACCATGACGTCATCACTCGCTATTGTGTGCTCTCTGTCAAACGTGAAATTAAAATGCTTGGAACTTTCTTATTTTTAAAGGTATTATGTTTTTGTGGAATGGACCTATTTGTGACGCTTTACTAACAAAACATGCCAAATTATAGCTACTTATCTAGTCTTTAAGCAAAGCCAGGGTCAGAAAGACGAACATGGCGAATCTATAAGGGTTCCTTGTTTACTACGGAACCTTGAAAATACTCTAAATGGATCGATATATCCTTTTCTTACGTTCCATTGATCTTCTGTGAAGCAAAAAAAAATATTTGAGGTTTGCTGTACAACTTGATACGTTAAATCTCACCTAGACTGAAATTCTTATCATTGTCGCAGTAGTACACGGGTTGGAAGTCCTCTATAAAAATGCTATCCCATTGACCAGGCTTCACCGGTGTTAGTGACTCCACCCGGGTATTGTTCGTATAAGGCTGCACGTGCAACAAGGCAGTTCTGCCGTCCATATACAGACGCTTCAACTTATATTGCCAACCCTCAAAGATGTATCGGAATTCAGATAATACGTCGTATCCGCTTTCGTTTCTGAAAGTTATATTAGGAGTTTATAGTTTGACCATTGTCTCGCTCGCGCATACAAACATTTCAAGGATATAAAATAACTGAATGAACTTATAAAAAAAATATCGCACTAAACATTACAAAGCAACATTATATTTATTATTATTTATTTATTTATATAATTAACTTAGATCAGGTTACGTCACAGAATACCTAATATTATATTTACAAGAATCTCTAAGAATCGGCGTATTCACGAGAATCTCTTAAAATCTCTAAACTTAGCGCGTGAACTAAACATTGAAGATTTGTTTTTAAGTCGATGTCGAGTTTGTAGCGAACGGCCACAACAATTACGCAGAAAACGGTGATTGGCTTCCTCATAAGGGCGCTCAAGGTGACATTTTTCTCTTCAAAACTTACCTAGAAAAGTTAAATCGAAATAAGGTGCTTTTTGTGCCCTAGGGAGGCAAAGTAACTTTAAAATTTTTGGTTCATGACAACGTGACCAGATCTGCGACTGATTTGCAGTTATTATACCATTGGCCGCACATGTTCTACAATTGACTTCTCTTTAAGTTTTGGTGTAAAAATAAGATGTGAAGTTATTTAACAACCCTAGTTTCACTTACCTGAATTTCATTATAGTCATGTTGTTATACGGTTCTGTCTTATTACCATGCATACCGTATACAACGCTATATGTTATGTATGCTCTTAGCCGTCTTATCCAAATTGTTTCCAGCAACCTGGATATTTCCGAGTATTTTAACGTATAAGATTCTGCAGCTTTAATCGTTACTGCGTACACATCCATTGCCTTAGATTCGTCAATGTATAACGTCTGATTGGACATCGAACTGTGAAACTTTGAATCCGAGTGCGTACACCAATAATAACCAAATTCCATAGGTGATATGGCGTATTCGTCGAACGCCGTTGAATTTGCATTTAAGAGTTTTAAAGACGTTCTGACGGGATAATATTGGACTGAATCCGTGAAGCACATAATATTATCCATATTTAGTCTCCGATTTTCTTTATCGCGTGGAGTTTTGTAGTTTACAAACAATTTTATTGTGGTGCTGAAAAAACAAACAATTGTTACTTTATCACGATTCGTATTTTTTCATACGTTTCACATAACGAATTAATCGTCGATGAGCCCTTATTTCATTTATTTTCTATATGGCGAGAAGTTCAGACCTCTAACAAAATTTGAAAAAACCTCAATAAATTGTAAAATACGCCATCTTATATATGTATTTTAAAAATATAAATTTGAGACTGTTCAAAGTTAAATAACGCTTTTCGGTAAGGTTAAAAATGTTTAATCTGTCAATGACAGATTAAACATTATTGAATCAATCAATCAAATCAATGACAGACTGTCATTGATCATTTTAAGGCGCGAGTCGTAATAAAAAGTAAAATACCTGTTAACAGTAACAGATAGTGAGACATTCTCGACCGTACTGGTATTTGAACCTGGTTTCACGACACAATATCTATAATGTCGTCCGTCGCATCTCATCACGGTGAAATTGTGCACCGGATCGAATCCTACACAAATCTTGTTACTGATATTCATATGTCCCCTGGAAAACTTCGGCAACCACTTCAGTAACTGGCCGGTCGAATTCGTGTACGACCAGTCTATAAAGACACCCCCAGGGTACCAAGATTTGTATTCGGTCCAAATACGTCCTTTTGTTCTCGGTAAACTCAAATTCTGGTACATGCCGTATGAGAACAGGCTGCCGTTGCAGTCAACGAATTTATCGGAGAACTTTTCTGGATCTTTCTTCTTATAACAATATTGTTCTATTGTTGTTATTGATATGTGATCTGGTGTACTTATATTATTTCTGATTGTTATGGGATCCACTGTTGTTGTTGTTATGTCATCTGCTGTACTATTATCATTACTGAGTGTTATGAAATCCACTGTTGTTGTTGATATGTCATCTGCTGTACTATTATCATTACTGAGTGTTATGAAGTCCACTGTTGTTGTTAATATGTTATCTGCTGTACTATTATCATTACTGAGTGTTATGAGTTCCACATTTGATGTCGTAGCTAGCTGGAAGCCTGGAGGGCATTCATCTAATCCTTCTACCGAAGGCAGTAGCGTGATGACTATTACAATTAATATTATTGCAACGAGAAAATGCCTTTCTAGTCCAATTATCTGAAAATAGAATGCAAAAGGAAATTTTTCTAAGAATAGAACGGTAAAATACAGCTTTTATAAAATACAGCCTAATAATGACTATTGTCGTACTAGGCTGTGAAGTTTTTTACTGTCTGTGAGTGTGTTCCGAATGTAACGTAGGATTTTAAGGTTTACTCCGGAGCGTAGCGAGCTATTTAAGACTATAATCAGGAGTGTAATGAGGGATTCAAGATTGTTGCTCAAGACATAAACACCTTTATTCCCAACTCTACTTTTCACACCTTCTGCGAGATAATAGAAAGAAGGTTTAGAATCTACGTTAAGTCCTGAATATTTGTGGTTACAACTAATGTAAAATTCAAGGAAATCTATCAATAAATTAATGATATTTTGCGAAGATGTATAGAAACCGAAATAAATGCACTTGCCACTTGTTTGAAGCGGGCAACAAATATAAATAGTGTATACATAGCTATAATAAGACTGTAAAGTGAAACTTTGTTTTAGCTTGTAGCATGGATATAAATAAAGATGATTATGTTAAAGATGACATACCGAAAATATATGTTTGTCCATTGTCGAAACACCGTTTCTTTTCACTTAAATTATTATTACACATTAATTATTTTATACGTAACTAAGACAACGAAAATGATAACTTAAAATTAAATAGAACTTGTTCAAATGTAACACACGTGCGCTGATTAATACAAAGCTCCGTAAAATCATCTCCTTTTCCTCCAATTAAATTATTTATTTTATAGCGCTTATTTTTTTTATATCAAACAATAGCAGGAAAGAATCACTAAATAATTAACTGCGTTGATTATATGCCTACTATTATTTTTGAAATAATGAGACGTAGCGTTACACAGAGTAATGGATACTAATTTCATTCAAAATTCCGTTCACAGTTGAAGTCAAAAATATATAAATAAATTGTGCATCACCGTCAGTAATTACGTTACACTTTCTTTGACATGCACACGAGCGTCCGAATGATGTTTGGGTTGACGTTTTTGTCAAAGAATTAGGAAGTGAAGTTGTGCCAAATTTTCCTTACATGGCGTGTGTAGCGACGGACAGAATGCCGTACCTAGCCTTAAAAGGCTTGCTAAAATTGCTTCACTTAGCTAGAGGTGACACACATTCTAAACTTGTCAGGCTGTAGTCATAACAATACTAATATGCTAACTAGTATTTTATATATGTATAATTGTATATACTTCAAATTGTTTTTTTAACAAATATATTCTCCACAGACTCTAGGGTCCGTGCCTTTTACTAACTAATATATAAATAATATATGCATTCATAACTACTTCCTTTTTTTTTTAAGTTATGCAAGAGGAAGAATAAACATTTAACAAGAAGGAAGAACAAAATTTTATATTTTTTTATTTTTTTTAGTTTGGGTTATCAAAGCAGACTTCAGGAATTTACCAAGAGTTAGTGTTGACATGGTTTTTGTCGAAAGTGCAGAGTTTTCAAGTGTTGAAATGAAAGGGACTAAATTACTACGGTATTTATAAATCATAGTTCTGTTAAATTTTGTATTTTATTCAGCGGCTTACACATAGCAGTTATTTCAGCTCAATAAGAGAATTTTACGGCGATAACGCAATCGGCTATGTCTAAATTAAAAGAGATGGAGAATTATTTACAGTAAAAGTCGAGTTACTCCGGAGCATAAAGTACGTAAAGAAGGTTATCGTGTCACAGTTATTTTAGATGAAACGCAAAGCTTGGTTCAGTCCTACCAATGTGAAGATTGTGCAGATTCTGAAGGTAAAGAAAAAAAAATTGAAGAAGCTGGACTTCTTTTCAATGCCGAGTATCCTATTTATGGTGCAGCACCTGACGGGCTTACTGCAAATTACACAGTACAGGTGCATTTAACCTTCAATAGAAGCTACCATACTTTCCTATGTGAAAGACAATAAAATAACACCAAAATGTTGGACACAAGTACAACTTCAAATGTTTTTTAGCGAAAGGAAAATGGCACTTTTCTGTATAGCACACATAAACATAGAAAAATCAAAAGAAGTAGATATTTATAATGTGCTATATGATAACAGCATTGTGTCTGTTATGAATGCTGCAAATAAATTCTGGATAGATGCTGTATTTCCAAAATTAAAAGATATATATATGTAATTAATATTTAAACATTTTTTTTTCTAAATCTTTTTTGTAAATTTATAAAATAAAATTCTATGCTTTGTAAATACTATTATTTATATATAGTATATTTTTTATTCAATTTTAATTAAAGGTGATTGTAAATTAACAAGCACACAACAAATGATTTTGCTATAGTCTACATGGGGAATTATAAAATGATCAACACAGGCATGTAGCTTTAGAAAAACAAATTCGCGCAGTCTTCTAATCACTCTTTCAATATGAATTCCATACATATAAAAGCCAGCGACGAACAAGTACGACCAGTAACAGACGAATGACAGAATGACGTCATCTGAACTATAGGTCCGCATTTTTTCCGATAAATGTTTTAATTTTTTTATATATTTGAGGTCTATTCTACATGGAATTCTTTAAAATGAAGACAAAAATAAAAATATTGCATGTTCCCTATTAAAACCATATACGCAGATCCATAGTATCTTGCTGCAGAAAGAAAAATAAAATTTCTCAGTTTTCGTAAAAAAAAGTTACAGCCGAATATGTCGTAAAAAACTCACATATCGACACTCACAGAGGAACCTATGGGGTACTTCCCGTTGACCTAGAACTATGAAATTTGGCAAGAAGCATTGTGTTAGAGTACACATATAGGAAAAAATCCGAAAACTGGACATTTTTAATTTAATCACAAAAAAATAGTGTCTCTATGCAAGGAATGAGGGCCCAAATTTTAAAGTGAATTAACCGTATCATGTGGGGTATCATATGAAAGAGCCTCATTAGCATAAGCTAAAACAGGTTTTTAACACATTCTTCACCCCCTGCAGACCCTTCATTTCAGCTGGGAACCAAAACTTTTTACGCGTATTTTGATTAAGTACAGAGTGGCCGCGCAAAGCAACGCTGACTGCCTCAAACGCCGGCAGTTTACTGACTATGACAAAATGAACTGGACGCTCTCTCGGATCCGAGTAGGAGGCGCCGCTACTATAGCCCCGCCCCACTCGGATCCCAGCGGTGAGCAAGGAATGTATTAAATATTTTTACAATGTATATTTGTCGGTTTATGAAGGAAAATATAAAAAAAAATATGATTTCCCCCTTTTATTTAGTTTGTACGGAACCCTCGGTGGGCGAGTCTGACTCGCACTTGTCCGGTTTTTTAAAAACTATAATAGAACTTGAGGAGGCTTATGGGGAGGGGAATAGATGGTTTACGAAATAAATTCCTAATTGACCAGTTTTTATTCATTATACAATATATAATATCAAAAGCTATATTTTGCTGGCATTTTGTTTCAATAATGTGCTTGTTTTAAAGGCAAGCTCGCGGCCAACTACGAACTAAGATTGAATCCGGCGAAGGCACCATTCCCGTAAAGAACAGCAACGTCATACAAACTTGGGATGGAGTTATGCAGGTAAGTTCACCACAACTTTCATAATTTGTTCAAGAGATTCTACATTGAGGTCTAAAGATATTAAAACACTTATTGGAATTAGCAGGGCCTACCTTTTCTAGAAGTGTTTCGTCGTATTTTTAGCACTGTAATAGCTCCAGTCAATAAACACAATAACAAACACACTATTAACACAACACACATAGAGTGATACTTTCATTCATAATTCCGTTCACAGATGAAGCCAAAAATATACAAAAAATGTGTGCATGACCATAATGTAATTACTCTTTGACATGCGTATGTATGTATTCGGTTATCTAGTTCTTTATAAACAATTTATACCAACGTTTCAAAAGCATGTATAGTATACACTGTCCCACTGCTGGGCGTGGGCTTATTGTGAGAAGGCCATTACTAACACGATAAAATTTTGTTGTTGGTAGTTAAACTGTTAATAATACTTTACTTGTCTCAGTAGTTCGGTCAGCCGCCATTAACCGTACTACTGTGAATTAAAAGTCTCAGTAGTACGGTCAACCGGACTGGCAACCGTACTACTGGGAATAAACGGTACATTCGAGTGTTATTTCAAGTGGGTAGATGTTTTTGCCACAGAGTTGAAATTATGCCAAACTTTGCTTTGCTTTGTCGTGTGTTACTACACACGACAAAGACGTACCTAGCCTAAAAAGGCTTGTTCAAAGTAGATTCACCGAGCTAGAGGCGATTCGCATTGTATGAATTTTTTAACACTAACATTTGTAATTTTTCTATTATAATTTGTACTTCCATTGACATTTAATAATTCAATCTAATTATTTTTTACTTTTTGACATGATTATTATTATTGTAATGTGTTATATTTAAACAGTATTCTTTGTTGTGTTTTTATGCTTACAAATAGTTGTAAGCTTATACATAATATTTTATTATTATTTGTAAAAACTTGACGTGTAAAATAATATTTTATCAATAAATATATGAATATGAATATGATTATTACTTTTATGGCTAATAGTCGTAATGATACTAATAGCTAACTAGAATTTAACAATTTGTGCTAACGGACATGAATTTTAAAATTATTGTTAGTGCATTTATGACACTCATAAAGTTTTATTTGCTGAGCTTATTCGGAATAAACATCTATTTGTGCGGCTTGTGTGAAAAAATAACGTATCTATATTTAAAAAAATGCAGAAAAGCAGTATTTGCAGTTTAACTTACGATTTCGTTACGCGTGATAAGCTGTAGTGTACGTTTTTTTGTGAGAGAGTATGCGTAAAATCGCCGTAGAAGATTATAAATGCGCATTCTTTAGAATAATTCTAGTATAATCACTTGTTCATTACGAAAAAGATCGTTAGAGGTTACGAATAACGCATTTTTTATTTTTGCGAGATATGGATTATTATTCAAAAAAATATAGCCTCATAGGCTATATTTTATTCACTCAGGAAGTGAAGACGAATCCAATCGAGCCGCTAAGGCTGTAGGCGATCATATAGAAACATACATAGATACACTCGAAAACCACAACCCTCGTTCTTACGCAGTCGGGTGAAATCGTTATAATCGAAATAATCCGTTTTGAATGTAAAAATTCTATGTTGAACGCAGGGCGAGCGTTTGCTCACGATGTCGTGCTCAGACAAGGTGGCCCGGTGGTGCGTGGTGGGGCTCCAGGGAGCGCTACTGTCGCGGGTGCTTCGCCCCGTGTACCTCCACTCGCTAGTGCTCGGCTCGTTGCTTCACCCGCATCATATGTACCGGTGAGTGGCAAAATACCTCGCGCAGAAAATAACAGCACAAGTCGGGCACTCTATGCAACGGCGTGCTAATCAGTAACACATACACAAGCTGACGTCTGTATATAACACACACATACACACACACACACATACACACACATATGTACGAAGTTATGGTTGTCGTCTGATTACCGCTCGTTTGTGACGTCAATTGGATTTTTTTTTAACACGAATAAGTCCGCATTTGACCACCGACTCGCCTGTTGGAAAGGGACGATGTGGTCGGAGATGAAGCACGCAGACTTAGAAGATACCTATTCACTCTGACCTTGAAAACTACACTCTCAGGGAACAATGAAGCCCGCATCGCGTAACCACGTCGCAAACTCTGGCAAACAACAGGGCGTATGTGCGTGTTTGGAGAGCGGGTAGGCACCCGAGTTTGGCTGGAGGCGGAGAATGTCTGTTCTGTATGTGGTACTATTAATGTCTTCTTTGCTTGAATTTAATTTATCCAGCAGGTAGGTTCCAATATCGCGGTATTTTAATATTGTTTTAATACGTTATTTTAATAGTAAGCATATTAAAACTTTTTCAGTCTTGTACTGACAAGAAGATCACTAGTGATAATATTATTATGTAGAACCTCCATACTGGACTGGGAGAAAATAAAAATAAATAACATTAATATAGGATAATTACATATTTATAGGTACTCAAAAAGATCACCCTCCTTTTTTTGGCAGTCAAGTAATTAATTGTACTGTCTAAGGACTTGGCTCTAAACTCGAGCTTTAATAATAAGTTCTTAACTTAAGATAAGTCTTGTCGCGCAATCTCCCTTACAAATAGGAGAAAACTATTTTCTGCCACTGAACATTAACCGATTTCGTTTTTTTTTAATCTGATTGAAATCATAAATGTCTATGTCACTACGGTTTGATTTTTTCAAGTTTCGTTATAATATAATTCTTAAGTTAAAAAAAATAAAAGATTAAATTTTGAAGACCGTAGAGGCATTGCCATTCGTGGTTCCAACCATATAAAAGAAGAATTATCGATGTCGGATAATATTTAGAGGTATACAACAGTTTTTTTCCTGTTGTAAGAAAAACGCGTAATTTGCTGGCAAAAGATCGTGCGACGTTTCTCTTCAGATTTATTGAGCTTGGCTCTAGGGACTCTTGTACTTAATATACAGGATTAGGAAAAAAGAACTGTTTTTAATTTTCCTCTATATTTATTACATAACTATTTATTATTTACATTAATTTACTTCTAATCTATTGGTTATTCTAAAGAGTAGGGCGACGTCCGACGAGTCATCAGGTAATATGTGCCCCGGGCCCTTGGACAGATAAAAGAAAATATAGTAATGTGGGCAAATCTGTTCTTAGTGGATTTATGATTTCTAGGATCAGCGACACAGACTGTACTAATATTAACTAATATTATAAACGATAAATTAACTCTGTTTGTCGTCTGTCTTCTCTCTCTCTCTCTCTCTCTCTCTCTCTCTCTCACACACTCTCCGTGAAGTAGCCGCGAAGAGGTAAGAATTAGACAGAGAGACTAACGACAGACATAGTTATTTTCATCATCAACTCAGCCATAAGAAATCCACTGCTGAACTATAGACCTCCCCTATAGATTTCCAAAAAGACCGATTGGAAGCGGCTTGCATCCAGCGTCTTCCCGACACGTATGAGGAGGCCTATGTCCAACAGTGGACTTCTTATGGCTGAGATGATGATGATGATGTATAGTAATAATAATTAGCTGATTCATCAGTCGTCCACATGAACAGGGTTTTGTTGTGCATGTGTGCCTTTGTGTAAATCTGGACAGTAAAAATAATGAGATCGTTTCAATCAAAAATTTACAGAAAATATTGTATATGACTGGACAGGGCGTCCAGTTATATATGATTGAAGTTACCAAATACCAATGGCACGAGTGGCTTAGTACATTTGACTACAATGGAATTGAGAACATGCTAGACAGTTTATACACATCTTAAAAGAAAAAGAAAATCTTATAAGTATCTTATTTTGCATGTGATTTGTTTTTTATGAGTATTTGGCAATTTGTTCTGTACTTTAAGTTAACTATTTTCTGACTGTATTCATGTTAATCTTTTCTCTCTCAAAAGTGTTATGTCTAAATTATATAATAATTATTATAGTCTGCGGAATTAAAAAGGATGTTACACTAATATAGGAGAAGCCATTGGCTCTGAAATACAGTGAATACTAGTTCAGAGTCAATGGGTTCACAAGTAATCTGTACAAATTCTATTGTGAGAAATAAACTTATTTGTATTTGAGTTGATGGTAAAATGTGACCAGACATGCGGCAAAATAAATATTAATATATCTCTCCACTTACTTTCTACCACTAATAGTTAGTCTGTCACCCTTTGGGCTCATCCCTAACAAGCGTTTTACGAAAGCGACAGCCCTATTTTCGTTTCCCAGCTCTAAATTATATGTAAACGGGGTAAAAGCAGGCGGTGTTGCCCCTATATAATTATTGTGCTCTTTACTAATGTGGTTTAACTCGCCATTACCACTTTTTACTAGGGTATTTATCTCTCTCATTACGGTAAACACTGGTAGGACATTTTTCCTATTTTTGATGAGAAAATCTAACATTTTAAATAAAATATTATTGTTGTCCCCTTCATCGTTTCTGTTAAAAAATGGTAAGAACCTCTTCTGTCTTTTAACTATATGATTCTCTTTTTTACTAGCTTTTTCAAGAAATAACCTTTGTATGAAATTTGATGTTGACTTTTCTTTATTAAAAAGAGTTTTAATTTTGTCGTTAAACGTTTTCTTTCTTTCTGTTAAAGTTGATATGACTTGTGAGATTCTGTATGTAGTTTCTAAGATATTTAAAATGTTGATCTGTTTCGGTTTATTTTTAGATATATTGTCTTTTGTGGGTTTCTTAACTTCTTTTGATTGAATTTCAGTCACTTCATATTTGGCATCTGTATTTTGTGCATCATATTCATTTACTACTTTTTTTGGCTTACAGGGATCTTTATAATTTAATATCGTTAAACCGCTATCTCGCTTATCGGTCTGTTTGCTTACGAGATTTCTTGTGGTGCCATCTTCATCTATAGACTCAAAATCTTTATCAAAAAGTGGTACCAATGTTATGTCTTGTTTTTCTGATATTTTTGACTCATAATTTTTGATTGTATTACTTTCTTTTACATCTTTATCAATTTGTTTTGATATATCCTTGCTGATATTCAGGACTTCTTTTTCTTTTGAGACCATTTCTTTGTTTCTATTAGCCTTATTTGTATTCATATCTTTACTAAGTGTCATCTTATCATCTTTCAATACAATCTCTTCGCTATGTTTAATAAGTGAAGTTGTTCCTTTGTTTTTAAGTTCGTCGTGATTGTATTCCAGTTGTGTTATGTCATATTCGGATGCTTCAGCTATCTGATCTTCGACGTAATCTTCAGCTTTATCTAAATCTTTCTTCAGTAAAACATCTTTGATAGATTCATTACGTGTATCATTAGAATTATTTGGAAACTTCCCTTTGTCATCAATGATTACGTCAAAAGTTTGATTTCTTATACTTTCGGGTGTTATATTACTATTATTTCTCATTGCTTGAACAGCTACATCAATTTTATCTACATTCATCTCAGTTTCTTTCTTTTCATCATTGTCCCCATTCTTAGCTTTTACAGATTGTATGTAAGCGAACAGGTTTTTTAATTTGGACTCTAAATTCTTGCGGCTTAGGTGTAAATCTTGATTGTCAGTCAAGTAATAGGAGTAAAAACCTCTTGTTTCTATGTTCTTCTCACCTGTGAAGTGCAAAAGCGGGTATGTGTGAGGGTGCATTAATTAATTTATAGTGCTACTGTAGTATAATAGTGCTAGCATATATGAATTTATAGTAGCGTGACATGAAAGTAACCCACAAAGCTCAGCTATTCTATTAGTTGAAGTGTCTACTGGCACTAGGCCGGCCATGTGTGTTTCAAAATTTGTAACGGTTGGAGCAGACGTATAAATAATAATAATAAATAATAAATATTTGTGGACATTTCACACAACACCATCTAGCCTAAACTAAGTAAAGCTTGTACTATGGAACTAGATGGCTGATAGAATACATATATAATTAATTTTTTTGGTTGTAAATATATACATATGATACATAGAAACACTCAGTCAGAGAACAAACATCCATGCTCATCACACAAATGTTTGCCCTGGGTGGGGATTGAACCCACGACCTTTCAGTTCAGCAGGTAGACGTAAACACACTAACAACTGAGCCACAAGGCCAGTCTTAGTATGTACATATTCGGGGTGAAAACAATGATTCTTCAGCAATCAGACATCATCATACTTGCTAATGACATATATAATTTACTTGCTGTGCCTTGCGATTTTACCTGCGTAGTGTTTATGCTGATGATAAAATGTAGTGTATGTCAGTCGCCAGATGCTCCGCTATATCTGTACCAAGTATCACAATCTGTTCAGCCGTTTTTTTAACACGTATAAGTCCGCGTTTGACCACTAACTCGCCTGTTGGAAAGCGACGATGTGGTCGGTTTATACATGAAAAGGTAACAAACAGACAAAATTCCAAAGAGGCAGAGTTACCTTACCTTTTTATAATATCAATAAAGATTATATGAGCGAAAAGTCAAACACCAGATTGTTAATATGCAATGACAGACGGTGAGTGACTGGATAACGTGATATCTATAATATATACTGTTATACTAGATATTTATAGATTATATGCAATGTATGTACGCAAGTGCTATTTTTTCAAACACATGTGCTTCACTTTAACAAGAAGTACTATGCTACATTATACCTACTAATGCACTACTACTGCAAGAGTATAACACTACAAACACATGCAGCAAAAGCACTAGGTTCGTAACACCAGGCCCAATTCCAGCACTGTTCCTCACTTAGTATCAACGCTGTAGCCCATGCGTTGCGTTCGTGCGCCTGCGCACTTTCCACGCTTGTATTCCTTCCAAGAGCCGCACTCGCTAGAGACGAATGCCATGGGTCGTAGCACGGATTCCGTGTAGAACATGTAGGACCGCCAGTGGCTGCAGAAAACTGGATAGAAGGGGGTTAGTGTGTTAACATGGATCTAGGGTTGGGGTAATGTGGAAATAAATGGAGTTATTTTGTATAGGCATCAGCTTTTAAAGATAATGATGTTAGAAAAGAGGGAGATCCAGCGATAGAATCGATAAAAAAATAAGAGTAAGAAGTCGTACTCACACTTGTTAAGCAGCAGCTGTTTGGGCAGGACCACTTCCAGCTCGCAGCCGGGTTGAGGACTGATGCCCCCGTTGGGATAAAAGTCCACGTGACCCATGGGACCCTTATACCCTGGAATATTAACGTTTTGTGAATACAGTTAAGAGCTAGAAAGTTGCACAAAATCATAGTCTCATCTTATCGGGATCGGGATTGCCGGATGCAAAACGAGCCATTGGGCTCTTTTATACTTGCCCTTTACCTCACTCATTCGTCTCAAGGATAGACGACGATGACGACGAAACGATTACAAAGAACAATGTAATCAAAAGGTTAATAAACTCTACTGAGAAAAACTTTTTAATCCGAGCTTTTATTAAGGCTTTAAAAGAACTTAGATGTATAAAAAACAAGTGCTTGTCGGGTCTGCTTAAAGCCATCTGTGTAATACTACGAACTTTCCTGCTACACCGTCAGACCAGCTTCACTGTACGATATGGTACAAGGTAGATTAATAGCAAAAATGTCAGTTAAATATTTATCAATAATTTTCGATAAAAATGTATTTGAATAAAAACTTGCCATCGATCTCTTGTTTTCTGATACACAAATATGATTTACCGTCAATAAATACCAATAAAGCTAACCACTTGTAAAACTACTCTTTTCGATCATAATTAGTAAAAACACTTTAATATGGAAATGAAACCACCAAAACATTAACAGTCTTACTTATAAACACATTTTAAAATCTTATTCACTGAATAAGGATTTGTCACTTTCTGTCAGACGGGGATTGTCACGCGTGAAAACGGAACAAAACACTGGTTTAACTAAAATGCGCTTATACACCATTTATAAGTAACACGGTAAATACACAATATTTAATTTAAATGTAGATGATGGAACTAATTCAAATTCATACCGAAAATCCCTGCGTCCGTGTGTATGATGTCCACAAAGTGCGCGTCACTCGTGTCCAGCCGTTGCTCGAGTGGCAGGTTGTCGAAAAGCGGCAGTGCGGGGTCGAGACCCGTGATTCTCGCAACGCGTCCTGATTACATAAGTTATATCTCATCTCTCATATATCTCATAGTTATATCCCAGGTAAATCTCAAACCTTTAGTTTGAGATTTACCTGGGCGACCGAGCTCTACTCGGATTTTTTATGACTGAAAATACGAGCAAATCTGGATACACTAAAAATGAAACCTAGCAAGATCGTTTTATGGACCCCTAATCTACCTACAAACCAAATTTTATTAAAATCGTTTTATCCGTTTCCGAGATTCAGATTATATACATACAAGAATTGCTCGTTTAAAGGTATTAGATTTTTCTTGCACATCATAATCTTAAGGTAGGAAAGTGGACGAAACCAGAAATCACCCTGAGCGGTATTATAAAATCAAAAGTTGCAGTGAGATGTAAGTGAAGCAGATGTGTACTAATATTTGAGATAGATAGATAGCAGACGAATTTTACCTGATTTCAAAGCGCTACCCGCCACGCCCGCCGCATGCGCACCCAGGCTGTGTCCAATCAAGTGTGTGTTGTTCAAATTGAGACCTCTGTAAAACGAAACGTGGCATCATATTCACGATAGTTATGAGAATCGTTTCAGAAGTGATTTTATTTTCTCTTGATTGTATCCTAATTATTATTATTCAGATATTTATTTATTAATCTTAAGCCTAAGTTATTACAATATTTATATAAAAAACAATAAAAACTTAAACCTAGAATGTCGCCAACAGCGGGGCAGGGCCTAAGCTGCTGGCGGTAGGGGCTACAGACTCAGAAACCTCCTGACAATTCGTGCCGTGTCTAGGACGACCGCCTTCTGAATCCGACCCTTGATCCAACCATCAAGCGAGAGCCTCTTAAGATGTGATATTATCCTCTTATTATTTTTTTATTATTTTTATTAACCTATGCTGCCCCACTGCTGGGCAAAGGTCTCCCCCATTTCCTTCCACAAGTCACGGTCCTGCGCCATCTGCTGCCAATCTTTTTGGAATTTGCCAAGGTCGTCACGCCAGCCCTAAATATAGTTCGGTATTTTAGTTAGACTTCCTAAAGTGTTATAAGTTTGACGTATGCGAAAAAACGTTTTAATTTTTAATTTTGTGAGATGTATTATTACCAAAAATATTGCTTATAACACTCAGGGAATGAAGACGAATCTAACGACGACACCTTGCACATCGAAATCGCTCAGGCCGCGATCATATAGATATACATATCCACATACATATATACATACATAAACACTAGAAAAACATACCCCTCCTTCCTACGCAATCGGGTAAAAATAACGTTTGTTCATCACCTGGAAGCTAAATAGTCGATAAACAGCGCTGCGAAGCGTCCTATGTACCAAGTGTTCTGTGCAGCTGTGAAGTACCACGGACCTGCTTCTAGGTGGTGTGCGTCTACCATTATCACGTTGATGTCGCCCCTTTGCATGTACGCTGAAATATTAGCAAATAACTGTTTTATAATCACATTTGAAACAATAATCTATGGCGGAGGTCTATGACTCTAAGTCTAGTAGTTTACTTCTGTGGTTAAGACAATGGTAATGAATATTTGAAGTAAATTCATGGAGTTTTTTCATTTATTCATGACTTTATCAATACAGATTTTTTCAGTAAAGTACAGTAAATATTTATTTCTAGTCAGATTTAAAATAGTACAATGGTTTCAAAGTGGGCCCCAAACTCGGCAAAACCAGTATCTTGGCAGCCCGAGGCAGATGTACCTATGTAACAAGTTGACATGCGCCAGAAATAAATAAAGTTAATTGAGTTTTAAAACATTATAATAAGAATAAGTAAAAGTAAAATAGAGTGAAATAGTTTCATAGCACATACAAAAGATAAAAGATAAAATTGATATCGATGACGCTGATAGGCCATATTCTATCATCGTCATCGCTTTTCATCACTACGCGGGCTTAACTGCGGGGCATTGCCAGTTATTTATATATTATTGTTTGGGTTTCCTCTTACCTTCTCTGACCATGATCCCGCTTCCATCATCAGGCTGCTCCATCCACGCGTGGAAGTATACTACGGTCTTGTCGTTGAAGTCCATATTCGATGCGAAGAGTTTTTCGTCGTCACCCAGGATTAGCTCTTGAAAGGCTGTTGGGTTGTGTCTACAAAAAGTAATTTGTCACATTATAAGTTAACAATTAACATTCGAGTGCGTATAATTATAAATTGAGATATGCGTTTGTGTGTGGATGAGTGTGGGGAAATGTCTATCTGGATGAGGTTTCAGGATCGATTCCTAGTCGATGTTTCACTCGATATTTAAATGTGGTATTATATCTGGTCAACGCTTTAAATGAAATGAAATGAAAATGTGTATGTAATTGTTTATGTAAATTGTTAGAGCTAAAAAACGTTGTGTACAATAACGGGATCCAGAAACAAAATTATTATTTGTTAAAAATAATCGTTGGGCAGCACATTGCTTATTTTTGTGAATAAAAACCACACACCAAAAAAACGTCCCAGGGGCTAGATACAGCAAACTTAAATTTTATTAAAGCAGCCCATGGTTTCATTTGTTTCAAAAGTAGCACAATTTTATAATTGCCTTGTAATACATTTTCAGCTTCCGGATTTACTTTGTTAATCATAACTTGGCTCATACCTTTGACGATGGCTTACTGAAAAAGATAGGACCTAAGGTATATATACATGGTTATGCGACCAATATAGCAAATAAGCCTTTTTTAAGTCTGTTAAAAACCTTTTGCCCGAGAGTCCTGTGGTAAACGTTTCTATTTCTACAAACGCTTATACTTCGAAATGCTAAGAAACTGTGCCGTCAAGTCACGTGACATTTCGTTAGCCAATCCCTTACATTAATTTTTCTATTCTACGGCGTTCACGAAATTAAAATGCCTCTTGCCTAACCCCTCTGGTACGCTTAATTTCGAGGACATGGTGCCTCGTAACATCAAGGCTTAGCACGGGCAAATGTATAAGTTGTGCGGTGCCATATAAAAAAACTGATCTAGCGAAAAAGAAAATCAAAACTGACCTGGTAAAGAGTTGGAAGCCGACGTCGTTGTTGTCCTTGACGTAGGGACATTTGGACTTGTCCACGGGAGCGACTTGCAAGAGGGCGTTCTCGTACTGCACTCCCGGCGGCCCTGGGTGACGTCACCATAAAGACAAAGATAGCGATGATGATGATCAAACGAGGGGTGCACGTGATCGTAATCGCTGGTCTCTATCGCATCATCAGGGTTTTATATATCACTGTATACCGATGACATGGCTTGTTGAGTCGTGAAACATTTACTTTTTGTTTTTACCCGACTGCCCAAGAAGGAGGGTTATGTTTTTCGAGTCTATGTACATACGTACGTATGTACGTACATATGTATATTTCTATATTATGTCCTGCAGTCTAAACGGTTTGACCGTTTTTTTTAAAATCTGTATTTATTTTGGGGCTTAAGTCGCTATGCGATTATGTCAGCCCCGTTTTACACGAAATTAGGTACAACTCAACATTTCACCAAACTACTTTAACAACTACAATAGCAAGGGAAGAAGCTGTTTGCGCTGCAGAAGTACCTCGGTGATCAAGGTACATAATTCCTTCGCCGCTTGGCTCGTGGGTGCGGCCAGGGTGGCCTGAAACATGCCAACATCTCGGGGATTTACGCCGTACCTCACTCACATAACTTCTCTCATAGACTCGCTCTAACCACACTCGACCAAAAGTTGACCGATTGATTGATGTGCTTGGTGTCGTTAGATTCGTCTTCATTTCCTGTGTGTCATAGGCTATATTTTTTGTAATAATGCGATTCTCGCAAAATTACAGAAACGCTTTGTTTCATAACCTACCAACGAACTTTTTCTTAGAAAATAAGTGATTTTACTAGAATTATCCAAAAGAATGCGCATTTATAACCTTTTACACCGTGCATTTTTTCTCCCAAAAAAAAAGTACACTGAACAGCATAGCACAGGCGTAGATTTTTTAGGGCATCAAATAGTCTTGATCCGGCACTGTTTACAATATATTAGTTATTAGAATATAGATTTATTTTCCCGATGAGCTGTCAACCACATATATGATGTCGTTAGGTAGCGCACATTTACGATTCATGTGCATCTGCTTACCGCATCCCGTGGTAACTTACGTAATCCTTACAAGAATATAACTTTGTAAGCTCAATAAATTGTGGAATTTACGATCTCTGCGGTTAGATTGTCGCGAACATTTATGACAAATATAGCGAGATTTAATGTTAGCAAAATCATTAAAATAGTTATTTCCAGGGCTTATATTTCGCAAACGATTTAATGTCAGCAACAAGTATATTAGAATACGTTTATAAAACTCAAAAACCTCTAACAAACAAAATGAATACACTGATTTTGATAAAACATTTACATGGGAGCACATCTGAGGTATTACCTACCAAATAAAATAAAAAAAAACCATTAAAAACATTCAATCAAATCAAATCTTTACCCAATATCAAATAGAGCATGGAAAATGCAACTGGACTAAATCCAAACCCATTATTTTTGTCTTAATTGAATATTCTATAAAATCAAAGTGCAAGTAGTTTCGTAATTTACAAGTTTCAAGGAAACATGGCTTAGATAACTAGAAAATGTAATAGTTAACCCATGTCCTAAAATGTGTAAAATTATGCAACCGGTTCTCAACCTGCTCAGTGACTTTTTATAGGTATGTAACGTGGAAAATGTAGGAGACTTTCCTACTGTGGAAAGTTAATAGGGTTATTTTATGTGCATGGACAAATGCATGCATTCATACAAACACGTAATCTGGACTACATTATGTTTGGTTGTGGAGATTTCACACAACAAACACCATCTAGCCCAAACTAAGCAGAGCTTGTACAATGGAACTAGATGGCTGATAGAATACATATATACTTTTTTTGTTGTAAATATATACATATGATACATAGAAACACCCAGACACAGAACAAACATCTATGCTCATCACACAAATGTTTGCCCTGGGTGAGGATCGAACCCACGGCCTACAGCTCTGCAGGCAGACATACTACCAACTGAGCCACAAGGCCAGTCAATTTTATCTGTCTTATATTGTTAACAAAAATAATGCTGCCGTGATATATCTATAATGCCGTTATCTACCAAAAACTTGTTTTGAGTAAAACGCGAAAAACTTGGTAAAAAGTTTAAACCGATGTAACTTATTAATGACAACACCTATTTGAGACTTAAAGGTACCAAAATATCATCATCATCTCAGCCATAAGAAGTCCACTGCCGGACATAGGCCTCCCCCATGGATTTCCAAAAAGACCGATTGGAAGCGGTTTGCATCCAGCGTGTTCCCGCCACTTGTATGAGGTCATCTGTCCATCTCGTGGCTGGCAGCTGGTCCAACAAAATATAGATAAATTTAATTACTTTCGAATGGATCTCCATGTCATGTTGTCAATATAATTTAATTTGGTAGAAAAACGTTAGCGTTTTAGTTTATCATCGATAATGCCAAAATCTTATGAGGCATTGACTAAAATGTTAATATTTCCAAAACTATTCAAGTTATACGAGTAATATCGCATATACAGATCGATAGATATTTTTTTCTTAATAATACTTATATCATCAAAAAGTGAAAATTTACCAGATGTGGGATCACGGCATTTTAGTTATACCACGGCAGAATGGAATGAGGGCTTTATTTTAGAAATTACGTGCTTTGGTTTAGAATAACAATAAGTGAAACTTAATTGACCAGATGTGGGATCACGGCATTTTAGTTATACCACGGCAGAATGGAATGAGGGCTTTATTTTAGAAATTACGTGCTTTGGCTTAGAATAACAATAAGTGAAACAAATCAGACTGCAAAGTGTAGTCCTTCACAGTCCTTGACACATCAGACATGACTACATCTTACACTATACTTATCCACCCAAAAGAGTCTCTCTATTTTCAGACAGTCAAGTACAAAAACCAGAAAGAAACGGTTTTTTTATTTCATTGTTATCGTGCGAACTGCTAAGCGCGCTCCATCGTGGACCGCAACGATGCTGGCTAAGCGCAAGCCTATAAGCGGCCAAGACCGTGTTGAGTGTGGTAGGGTTTCGTAACTAATGCTGTATTATAAAAAAACTTGGCTAATATTGTTTGTTTAGACTACTTTGCAACAAGTATAAGTTTGGAAACTCAAAAACACGCAACAAAAAAAACGGCTGAACTGATTTTGATGAAACAAAACTTCCGACTAATTCACCTTTCAAACAAAAAAAAACAAAATCGGTTCATCAGACACGTCAAACTTATAATACCCCGTCGTTTTTGCGTTGGGGGTTAAAAATGTCAATGACGTCAATATACCATAACAACTACTTTTGACTGGCCTTGTGGCTCAGTTGGTAGTGTGTTTACGTCTACTCGCTGAACTGAAAGATCGTGGGTTCAATCCCCACCCAGGGCAAACATTTGTGTGATGAGCATGGATGTATGTTCTGTGTCTGGGTGTTTCTATGTATATATTTACAAAAAAAAGTAGGTATATATGTATTCTATCAGCCATCTAGTTCAATAGTACAAGCTTTGCTTAGTTTGGGCTAGATGGTGTTGTGTGAAATGTCCGCAAATATTTATTTATTTATTTATTTAACTCAAATATTATACAAATGTATCGCTATATCTCGTAAAGTTTTAATCACAGTACAGTGTTCAAAAAAATTTTTATTAATTATTTTTTTATTATAGTCTGTTACTATTACAATGTTTAGTGACAATTTCTTTAACTTTTTTGAAAACTTTAGAACAAAATTTTGTAGCGATACACAGAACACATTTATTTACCAAATTTCGTTTTAGTGAAATGGCTGCGACATAGGACGAACAGACGTATATGGCAAATATAAGGTTTCTTCGTAGTACTTTGGAACCCTAAAAATCAAATTTAGGTTTCGTGCCTGTTACAGAACAATAACTTTTCAGCTCATGTGCAAAAAAGTGTCACGCTTGATGTACCAAGAATTCAGTGCATTTCTATGCACTGAATTCTCTTTATTTCATAACATATTGCTCGATCCTTATGTAAGAATTAATGTGGGTGTCTGACAGATAGCCTGTGTATGTAATGAATGTTATGCATGAGTGGAAATGTTTGTGTTTTAACTCATTGTCTTGAAATATAATGTTTTTCGTGTGTGAGACATATCAAGTCTAGCTTTACTTTGACTTTGACTTTATTATTATAGCCTCAAGTTTACAGATATGCGACTTGCTCGTCTCGCCACTTGAAAAAAAACAACAAGTAACTGTGTTAAAATAAAAACAAATTACCCGACTGTATAAGAACGACTTTCAATGTGCAATTTACGCTTATGTTGTATGAGTTTGCGAGAAAGTTTGCACGAAACTATTGTATCATTTATTTAAATGAATATTATTTTGAATAGTTTTTGTAGAATCACTTATTTGTTAAGAATAATTTTAGTTTAAGAAACTGAAACAACATACTACGAAATACGTAATTTCGTCTACTTGGATGGCAAATTATTTATTATTAAGCTATTGCATAGCTTCTATCGCGGGCCTTGAGCGTGGAGACCGAATCCAGAAATTCCGTAACGAAAATAACCTAACACACCGCGCGTAAAGCTATTATGCAATAGCTTTACCGCGGCAGTCTCCGAGTGCCACACGTCTTTTTTTATTTATTTATATACCGCTGTAAATTAGAAAATCTCATGGCGTGACCGAGTCACCAACGTTGAGATATTGGATAGGCTTACGAAGAAAATTAAGCTTATGAACACTATTAAGTATAGAAAAATGTCATACTTCGGTCACGTTATGAGGAAACACAAGTACAAATTGCTCCAGATCATCATCCAAGGCAAGATTCCTGGAAAAAGAAGTGACGGCAGGAGGCGGCATTCTTGGCTAAAAAACCTACGGGGCTGGTTCAGTTGCAGCACCACCTCACTTTTTAGAGCAGCAGCCTCGAAAGTGAAAATGCCCTAATGTTGTCCACCCTCGGATAGGAGTGGAACGTAAAGAAGAAGATTGATATAATGTACATATGTGTATGTGACCATAAAAAAAAGAATCATTGAGATCAATTAATAATTGACGAAGTAATAGCGTAACAATCATAACAAAAATAAAAACAGTCGAATTGAGTTTTTTTTTCTATAGTTTTATTTTATGATCATTAATAAAAACGTACTTTGTATAGTCATATGCTCCGGGAGTCAAGACTAATCTAGCGACACTTCGCGGACTTATTCGTGTTAAAAATAAAACCGGACAAGTGCGAGTCAGATTCGCCCACCGAGGGTTCCGTACAAACTAAATAAAAGGGGGAAATCATATTATTTTTTTTATATTTTCCTTCATAAACCGAAAAATATACATCGTAAAAATATTTAAAAACTTTTTTTAGCTTTTGCTAAATACGCTTTTTAATATGATACCCCACATGATAAGGTTGCCCTCATTCCTTGCATAGAGACACTATTTTTTTTTGATTAAATTAAAAATGTCCAGTTTTCGGTTTTTTTCATACATGTGTACTCTAACACAATGCTTCTTGCCAAATTTCAAAGTTCTAGGTCAACGGGAAGTACCCCATAGGTTTTGATTCCCTTGTGAATGTCGAAATGTGCGTTATTTACGACATATTCGGCTATTTTTTTTCTACGAAAACTGAGAAATTTTATTTTTCTTTCTTTTGAAAGATACTATGGATTTTCATATATGGTTCTAATTTCAACTCGATACCTTCACGCATTCCCGAAATAAAGGTCTTGACACCCGGACAGACGGACAACAAAGTGATCCTACCATTTCGGCTGTAGGGAGTAAATATAGACATACATACATACCCATACCTTTCATTTATTTTTACTTTAATTACTTGTACTGTAATTGTACTTTTTCATTTTGTAGAGAAAACTTTCGATTTACTCCAAAACTCATCAACTATGTTACAGTTAGTTTAACCAAGTTTTAAACATAACGCTTAATTAAACTTAATTTTTAATGCAAAACGTTATTTCATTAGTCGGTTAAAATTAGAATACTCTCATTATTTATTTGTTTTTTACATAAATAAATAAATAAATATTTGTGGACATTTCACACAACACCATCTAGCCCAAACTAAGCAAAGCTTGTACTATGGAACTAGATGGTTAAAAACATTAAACTATCTTTTTAAATAATTGTAAAAATACTCACTTATCATGGACAGGAAACATGCTAACGGCACTGCAGCTTGCATTTTCACACAAAAAATCACCCAAAACTATATAAAATAGTCTGTACTAAAAACTAAAATAAAACAAAAAATAAGTCAAATCTAAATCTTAAAAATAATATTTAAAATGATTTAGTATTGCATTTACAACCGACATGTGCAGTTACTTAGAATGTATTGAATATGTCTAGATGCCCGTAGGGTGGATTTTCCCACCAGTCGCAAAAGCTAGAAGAGGGGTATTCTAAATAGAGTTGACAGCACAGTGCTTGGCCCGTCCGAATTCTATTTGGTATGATGTCAATTGAAATCCCAACAGTTTCGAACCGCGGTGCGAATCGCCCATGTACTGTTTCTGAATGGGCCGATTCGCACCGCAGTGGTTGGTGCGGTGCGAATGGCCCAAGACATATTTTGGAATAGGTCGATTCGGACCATAAAGAAACGCCCCGATGCTCTTTTCGTAGGTCCGATTTGAACTCATATCAAAAACTTAAGGATTCCAATTATTTATTTGTATAGATGAGTGGCAAAGTGGTTAGTGAAAAAAAATTCTATATTATACGTAATAATCATGTTTCCTTAATACATTATACATTTTATATACAATTTAAACGTGGCATAATCACTTTATAACTTTAACACTAACTCTTGCTAATCACAGGTTATGATGTAGGTACATTACAAAGGGAATATAACTGTATTTAAGAGTGGGATTTGTTAGTTTAAGGGATTATTATTTACATATTTACTATTTAATCAAGTCGAACTATCTCTTCCAATACTTGTTACGTACAAAAGGTTCCGCACGGCAACGTCCTATTGCTATCATGACTAGATCGAACCGAAATTATGTGTTAATTACGTTTTTAACTGCCGTATGTGCCTACAAGATAACAAATATAGGTCACTGAACTTGAACTGCGTTGTATTGCAATCTAAAAATAGAACCAATTCACGTGCATTTAATTTTGCCAAACCTTTAAAATATGGCTAGTAAACAGCTATTACAGGATATAGTTAACTTAGAGATCATAAGCACTAAATATAGCTACATCCCCGAAATGTGTAAAATTTATTTAGGTGTAAGTGATGACTCTCGGGAATTTACAATTCTAACACAAAACATACGCAGTATATACGCTAAATACAGTCATATGCTCATTGTCGGGAAAAACAGCTGTTATTACGGGTGACATAAACATAAATATAGCCCCAACAACAACCGACGTGCGAGCTGACGAGTACCTAGAATTAGTGATGAGCCACGGCTTTGTCCCGTCACACCAGTGCGCTACCCGCGAAGATAGTTGCCTAGACCATGCATTTATTAAATCATCCTCTTCCGCTGCATCAGTGATATGCTCGTCAGGTATCAGTGATCACGATGCAATTCTTTTAAGTATACAAGAAAAACCTTGTCAAAAATCTGTAGGGCAAAAAACTATTACGAAAATCAATTATAAGCAGATTGTCAGAGAATTAGAGCAAGTAGACTGGTTAGAATTTTACACCAGTAATAACGTTAGTACAGCTGTTACAACATTTGATAGCATCATGAATACAGCCATTAAAAAACATAAAACAGTGTCCGTAGTTCCAAACTCAAGGTACATTAGAAAAGACTGGATAACCCCTGGTCTACTAAAATGCATGAGAAAAAGAGACTACTTACGTAAACTAGCTAAGATAAATCATAAAGACCCAAGGGCACAGACTAATTATAAAACGTACAGGAACATATGTAATAATATATTACAGAATTTAAAAAATACATACGAACGTAGTAAGATTGAGAACAGTAACGGAAGCAGTAAACAAATATGGGATACTATAAAAGATGTATGTAACCTTAAAACAAATAGATCAACAAATACTAGCTTACTAAACTCAGCCCAGATACCAAAAGATGCATTAAACGTAGTAGACGCAGATGCATAGGCGTCTTCCTGGATTTAGCCAAGGCCTTTGACACGATTTCCAGAAAATGTAATTTCGACGGACAGACGGACGTGTCTGTTTGTCTTTACGTCCGTAGCTTTGCTCAAACAGTTAGTATTAGAATGCTGTAATTTGGTATATATACATATATTAATCACGCTGACAAAGGTAAAATAAAATGTTGAAAAAAATATTTAAGGTACTTTCCCTATACGAAAAGTGAGGATTAATTGTTTTTCTTATCTATCCCATAGTGTGGGGTGTCGTTGGATGGGAATTAAAAAATATTGTGGGGCGCGAAAACCATTTTAACTGACTTCTCATTATACTCGTCTTCTGTCACTTATAAACAGATTTGAAAAAATCTTTATTTGACAATAAAAATACTCTTGCATTTTTTTATTTTCATGTGTTCGAAAAACAGAAAATAAAAACATGCAAAAGAATATTTGAATATTTTAGAAATGTTTGCGTAATAATTTTAACCGGGTCCCTTCACCAGGACATTTTAATTTATGTACTGAACCTACAAGTCTTGGGGTGGCCATACTCTTAACCTTTTAAAAGTTTTTAGTCTAAATAATAATTTATCGGTCTTTTTGGAAATCCATGGAGGAGGCCTATGTCCAGCAGTGGACTTCTTATGGCTGAGATGATGATGATGATGATGAATAATTATAGTTTAAAAAACTGAAATAACCGACTTCAACGTACGCTACTTCGTTACTTGTAATATTAGAATGGATTAGGATACATACCCGACTGAGCATGGTGATACGAGTATGAACTTTATAACTTTATAATTAAACAAAACGCTCAATCGTCGAAGTAATTCTATTTTCACCTTATACACATTGGTTGAGGAGTAAGAAGGTTTTACTTTCACTAAATCCTTCACGGTTGTAATTTTTTTAAAGAAACCTCTCTTCACCCGCTCGCTTTTTTTTTCAATAATGAGATTTGTCATTGAATGTCAAATGCTACGTCTTCGAAGATTAGAAAATGTGTAGATATTGATAAGATAATCCTTAACATTTGATACTTTTGCAAAGAAAAACGTGTCAGTGGAACTCTGCGATTCTATAATCTGATGCATTTCACTCAGGAATACAATGAACATTTTCATTTTTAGATATTATTCAAAAAGTAATAAAGCAATGTCTATAAAATAATTATGGGACCAACTTGGGAACTTTCTCTATATGTCAATTCAAGAAACACGAAAATTGGTTCACGAATGACGGAGTGTAATCGGTGAACAAACATACAGACCGAATTGATAACCTCCTTCTTTTTGGATGTCGGTTAAAAATGGAATTTGTCTTCCAAGAAGTTACAAAACATATAGTCTAACATCCCGCTATAGGACGACCTTCACCGAGCTGGTTAATGGATGAAAAGCATTTTGTATCCAATTAAATATGTCAATAAATATATTGCAAATGGTTGTCTAAAAAATTTCAGTCCAGAATATGTTTTTTTTTTTTTTTTTAACATTTCACTTGTTTGGTTAATAGACAAATTCAATATATTTATGTGTAAATAATCTTTATTTTAATTTAACTTTAATTCATTAACCAGACTGGTGCAAGTTACTAGTATCGATTTACCTGTTTATACCTGCCTACCCAAGAGTTGTGACGGGAAAAAAATAGTCAACCCTGTGAGTCAACCTAACGTTTGCATATTCTATGGGCTTCATACTTTCGATTGGTATGGAATTTGTCTATTAACAAAAACCAGTGAAAAGTTAAAAAAAAAATTAATCATTCTGGCTGAAATTTTTTAGACAACCCATTTGCAATATATTTACTGACATATTTAATTGAATATAAAATACTTTTCATCCATTAACCAGCTCGGTGAAGGTCGTCCTATAGCGGGATCTTAGACCAATATATAACCTACATTGTTAATTAGATGTGGTATAATTACAAATAGAGTATGAGGTCAGTGGCAGGTGTTTCGTGACAGAGGTTATTTTAAAGTAATTTTTCTGTTTGCAGTTTTTTGTGTATGTGATATTGTTTCTGAAACGTGGTCCCTAACTATGGGCCTTATAAAGAAGCTCAAGGTAACGCAACGAGCTATGGAGAGAGCTATGCTCGGAGTCTCTCTACGAGATCGAATCAGAAATGAAGAGATACGTAGACGTACAAAAGTCACCGATATAGCACAGCGGATTAGTAAGTTGAAGTGGCAGTGGGCAGGGCACATAGCACGTAGAACTGATGGCCGATGGGGCCGAAAGGTTCTCGAGTGGGGACCACGTACCGGCAAGCGCAGCGTAGGAAGACCAGCCACGAGATGGACAGATGACCTCATACAAGTGGCGGGAAGACGCTGGATGCAAGCCGCTTCCAATCGGTCTTTTTGGAAATCCATGGGGGAGGCCTACGTCCAGCAGTGGACTTCTTATGGCTGAGATGAGATGATGATGATGATATTGTTTCTCGATTTTGTTCATAAAAATTGATGATTTCCTAGCTGGTAAGGCAGATATAAAGTCTATGTTTTGACGCCTAATAATTATATTTGGTTAAACAATGTATGTAAATTATAATAGTATCATAACAATGTATAAAATTTTGCACGCCGGTAAGGCATAATATGGAGAGCTACGTTTTTAGCTGATGTTCCACCTGCTGTACCTACCCGTATGCGCAATAAAGACATTATGAATTATAACTTCATGAACAGCTGTGCTAAGTAATAAAACCCGTATCACAGCTGCAATGAATTTAGCCTCACGGTATGTTCCATTCCTAGTCATTAGAGTAGAGAAATGGAAAGGTTTTTAACTATGGGCGTATTAAATCCGCCGATTTTCGGGTGGCCGTGACTCAAACCTTTTTTGGAGGGTTGGATCCGCGACTGCACTTTTGTTATTTTATTTTAGTTTTTCCTCGATTTTAGCTGCTGATAGAGTTTCGATTATATTTCATATTGATTAATTGAATCCCAATTTATCCTTCTCGCGTGGTCACCCTACACAGACACTTAGTTTTTCTTGATAAACCTGTACCTTACGACATCGCTCCTAGTTAGCGTAATTAGTCGCTTGCTTGAACCACTCCTGGCGTAATACTGAATATTTTATATTGCACACTAGTTGATAAATCACACTAATCAAAGAAAGTACGTATAGATAGCCTAGTCTCGTTTTTTGACCGGCTGACCAGGGAAAAGTGGTTTGTTTGTGCGGTTTCTTTATTATCACCTCCAGCCTAAATATTTTAACTGATTTTGATGTGCCAGGTGCAGTTAAGCTCGGCTTTAACCATCTGTGTACTATGTATATTTTTCTACAACAAATAAAATCCAATACAGTCCTAATACATCATTGCATCAATGTTAAGAAAAGTGTTGATCTCGCGATTTAATACAAAAAAAAATAACCGATTTCGATGATACTTTTTTATCTGTTTGAATTCATAAATGTTTATACCTCTACGGAAGGTTTTTTTTTCAATTTAGTTATAATTTCGTAATTAAAAAAATAAAATCTAAATGCAGCGACGTAACGTTCCACACCGCATACTTAAAAATTAAATCTAAATGCAGCGACCTAACATTCCACACCGCACACTTAAAAACACCTAACGCGGCGATTGAGTCGCTTTTCGTAAGCTCGACACAGCGGCTGAACGCTACATTCCACACACATTCGTAAGCAGGTCGCATAGATTTGGCAGCGTTATCGCAAGGGATCTGCCCCCACCTCGCTTCACCTCTACGCCAGCCGATACAGCATCAGTCGCTAAAACGCGCGATTCCGATGCCGTGTCCGAACGTAGGAAGCTGCAAAATCGCGATGCAGCATCGATAGAATCTCTGAAACGCGCGATTCCGATGCTTTATCCAAATATAGGAAGTTACGAAATGTCGATGTAGCATCGATATAATCTTTAAAACACGCGATTCCAATACAGAGTCTGAATGCAGGAAATCACGAAATCCCGATGCAGCATCGATGGAATCTTTAAAATGCGCGATTCCAATACCACGTCCGAACTCAGGATGTTGCAAAATCTCGATGCAGTATCGATAGAATCTCTAAAACGCGAGATTCCGATACCAAGTTCGAACGCATACAGTCTCAAAATCGCCGATCGCCTATGCTAAAAGCAACATGTTTGCTTTTGGCCCTTAATTTCTATATATATATAAATCAATTGCTGTTCGTTTGTCTCGCTAAAACTCGAGAACGGCTGGGCCGATTTAGCTGATTTTGGTTTTGAAAGTTTGTCGTAGTCCAGGGAAGGTTTAAACGTTAAACGTTGAGAAAATATCGGGTCCACTCATTGATAGGTGATACGAAGTACGCCGGGTCATCTAGTAATAAATAATAATATATGTTTGTTATATTTTAAATACAATTATTTATTGACATGTTAATTTTAGTCTATGACAATTTGTAAATTATTAACTTATTCTCTAATAAACGATAGATAGATTAGATTATTCACTTTAAAAATAAATAATTAAATTAAAATAAAATTAATATCTACAAATAACTAAAATATCAAATAAATAATAAAAATGTCAACTATCCAAAAAAAAATGTTTTTTGTGTGATTCCAGTGCACTATGCGGCCGCATAGAACGTCACATGTCAGCGCTGCCGTGGCCGTACCGTCTACACCGACCGCTGCTCGCGCGCGCGGCCAGTACAGAGGCCCGCACGCCTGCGCGCGCGCCTTCCTTTAGTGTCTGCTGGTGCACCACTACACCTGTTAGTATGATAGTAGGCGTCAATGCTAGTGGCGCAGCTTGACTAGGTACTCTCGAACGATCATCAATGTTAAGCAACGAAAAGACCGGTCAGTCTTCGAATGGGTGACTGTGAGTGGCATTTCTTTGTGAGCGCTGCCGTGGGTCGGGTGGCATCTTAAATTGTAGGCCCCGTTGTTTGTTCTTTAAAATAGCAGTCGCCAAGCCAGATCAGAGCCCTTCCGACGGCTTAGTAACTATGACCCTTAGGCTAGCTACATAGTCTATACGAACTTACTTTTTGTACAAGAAAAACAAATTCAAGACATTTTTGTTAGTAGGTAAGCGTCACGACAATTCATTTTATTTTGTCGTATTTACTGTGCTTAAATAAATGTATAAAATGATTTTTTAAAACAAAAGTCAGACATAGAGACGGACAGAGTACAAGAGCTGAAGGCAGTTTGATATCTTCCCTCTCCCCTCTCCCTTCAGTCGATCATTTGAGGTGTGATAATGATGTGGTCGATTTGGAGCACCCTTGCTTTACATCGTCATTCCATTCCAGCAACCGGAGGTCCTAAACGCGATGACGGGTAAGCTTGAGAACGGGCAGCCGTCTCTGTTGTGCAAGCAGACCATGTTCGCGCGCTGGCACTATCTGGTAGACAAACTGAAGCCGCTGCCACAGGTTAGGGACGCACACACAGTTTTATTTATTTATTTTTATTTTATTTATTCAACAACGACAAATAAATCTACAGCCCTTTATAACGTACATTAACACGTTCAATGCCACTGACACGCCTAGCGTGTCCTTACGAATCCCTATCGCCATGCCGCGTGCACGCCAGGCGTGCTCTCGGTTTTTTGTGGATAAGTCAAAGATTTGATTATATTTTCTATCGAAAAGCGCAGAACTTAGAATTTATGACATAAGCTAAAGAATTTTGAAGTGGCCCGCAGGATTTAAAAATTTTTTATGTTATAAAAAGAATGTAATTATGTAATGCCGCGAACACGCCAGAATAGTGGTGGCAATGATTGTGTTAAATAATTTATATAAGGCTTAAGGCCTATAATAGATTTACATTTTATATTTAATCTTATGCAATTACAGTTTTAAAGGAAGATATTTTTATATCAAATAGAAAAATAAGCCCTGCTTAAACTAAACGTGTGCGTGATGTGAGTGTATGATGGTGATTGTATGCGTGTGGGGGTGTGTGGTACAATATATCCGGTCCTACTCACACGCCTACCGGACCTGGCAGAGGACATCGCTGGAGTGTGTTTACTTATAATTCTGTCGTACCAAAAAAGAGGAACTAACGTCTTAAAGTATGTACTACTATGGTATTCTGTGGTCTCAACATAACAAAATGAATTATGGACAGCAGCGCCCTCAATGCCACAGCTAAATCTCTAGCTGATTCTGTTTATATTGTTTTTCTATTTGATTTTTCTTCTTGTTTGTTTTTTAGGGTTCCGTACCTCAAAAGAAAAAAAAACGGAACCATTATAGGATCACTTTTTTGTCCGTCTGTCTGTCTGTCCGTCAGTCCGGGTGTCAAGACCTTTATCTCGGGAACGCGTGAAGGTATCATGTTAAAATTAAAATCATATACGCAGATCTATAGTCTCTTGATGCAGAAAGAAAAATCAAATTTCTCAGTTTTCGTAAAAAAAGGTTACAGCCGAATATGTCGTAAAAAATGCACATTTCGACACTCACAAGGGAATCAAAGTTTCCGGCAGCCTAGTGGTGAGACCGTCTGACTTGCGATCCGCAGGTCCTGGGTTCCAATCCCACGGCACGCACCTCTGTCATTTCGAAGTTATGTGCGTATTGTTGATTGCCGCTAACTTTAAACGGCGAAGGAAAACATCGTAAGGAAACCTACATGTCTGAGTGTTCGCAATGATCTTGAAGATATGTGAAGTCTACCAACCCGCACTTGGCCAGCGTAGCAGACTATGGCCTAACCCTTCTCACAATGAGAAGATGGCCCGTTCCCAGGACAGTTTGTACAAACAGGGCTGATAAAAAAAAAAAAAAAAAGGAATCAAAACGGGTACTTCCCGTTTACCTAGAACTATGAAATTTGGCAAGAAGTATTGTGTTAGAGTACACATAATTATAGGACGAAATCCGAAAACTGGATATTTTTAATTTAATCACTTTATGCAAGGAATGAGGGTCCAAATTTTAAAGTTCTTTAACCGTATCATGTGGGGTATCATATGAAAGAGCTTCATTAGTATAATCTAAAACAGGTTTTTGAATAATTTTACGATCTATATTTTTCGGTTTAGGAAGGTTTTTTTAGGGTTTATGAGGGAGGGGGAAAAAATATGATTTCCCCCTTTTATCTAATAGTTTGTACGGAACCCTCGGTGGGCGAGTCTGACTCGCACTTGTCCGGTTTTATTGTTACAATAAATTCTGTCTGTCTTTTGTTAAATAATGTCTTTCTAAATAAATTAATATAATATCACTGTAAGATAATATTATGACCACTTACTCGCCCGATGCTGATTAACCGTTGTGGACTACGATGGAGCGCTCTAGCCTACAAGCAGCTAAAAAACATTCGCTAGCAATTTGAGTACACTCAGATTATTGCTGATTATTCGGAACCTGATTCTAATATAGTTACTTGTTTATTATGGATTATATCTGATCACACAATTTTATTATAAAAACCAAACTACTGTACCGATTTTGATGAAATTTATGTGGGACCAATCTGAAAGTATATTAAATCTTATCAAACAAAAAAATAATTTTCTAAATCGTTTCATAAATGACGGAGTTGTGCGGTAACAAACGTAATTAATACAACCGAATTGAGAACCTCCTCCTTTTTGAAGTCGGTTGAAAAGTGAAATGAAGAACTGTCTGGTGTTTTTAGGAGTCATTGGAATTGGAAAGTGAGCCGCCATCGGTACCCGAGAACCCTGCGACTATGCTCTACAGCGAAGCCAAGATCCTGTGCCCGGGATACCAGGTACGATCTTTCCTTATATGTATGATTTTTTTAAGCCAGATAGATCTACGATTGACCACCTGCTCGCCTTATATTAAGCGACGGTGTGGCCGAGGATGGAGCTCGTCGATCTAGAAGTACACATTAAATTTGACCACCAATATTTATTTATTTATCACTTAAATTTATTTACGTACAAAAATGTGACTTGTTTGGAATTGAGGATATTCCAAAAATGAAAAATGTTTTGTACGTAAAGTTTGATTTCTTTATACATTTCATATTTATTTATTTATTTATTTATTTATTCAATTAGCACCGCTGATGCGAATTACACTAATGATACGTCATTATACATTACATTATATATAAATTATATCAATACGTCAAAACAATAATAAATTACAATGAATTCAAAATTATTTAAAATGCAAATGTCAATATAGTAAAATTAATATTAATAATTGCACAAAAGATATCAAATGTCAAAAAAATAAAATACCTAATATAATAAATATAATCATGGTCAAAAAACAAAAACAATATAACAATGTCAATATAAAAAAAAAAAAAAAAAAAAAAAAATTAAAAAATGTCAATCGATATTAAATTTATTTATAGATGCTTGATTGCTTTTGTGTAATTATTTCACAATAACTTATACAGTCAGACATAATGTCTCTCCACTCACCCGCGAATAAATCACAGTCGGGCTTGGCATCAAGAAAAGCATTTAGTAAAGCAAGAGATCGTGGTATCGGTGAGGTTTTGTGAGCGACAGTTTTACACGCCGGGACGGCAAACAGTTTGTGTTTCCTACACCTTCGGTAGTTGTCCGGGACATAAAGGCGACAGAGCTGTTCCCTTAGATCTGGTGCGTCCACTTTACTCTGAAGAATTCTACACATCATCCTTAGCTGGTCATAGGCCCTCCTAACTTCCAATGAGTTATACCCCAGAGTACCGTGTAGAAAATCTGTGGGATACATATAGGGATAGTATCCAAACCTACGCTTATAAAGATATCTGAGGAAAGCCTTCTGAACCTTTTCCAACATCAGGGTATACTTATCCTCGTGTGGATGCCACACACAAGCACTGGCTTCTAGCTTGCTTCGGACTAAAGCACTAAAGATGAGCTTAATAACTTCAGTATTCCCAAATCCACGTGAGTTACGAAGCACAAAACCCAGCCTTTTAAAGGAATCTTTTGCAATAGTGGTGATGTGACTATTGAAAGTGAGCTCTCGATCAAATGTGACACCCAAATCTTTTATTGACGTCGAACGCGATATCACATTCTGGCCTAACGTATATTGAAACTCTATTGGGCGTCGCATTCGGCCGAAAGTCATCTGAAAGCACTTGGACGAGTTGAATTCCATTTTGTTCGCTATGCTCCACTGATATATCCTGTCAATGTCTTTTTGCAACTTTAAGCAGTCTTCTCTCGTTTTTATTTCTACATACAATTTTAGATCGTCCGCATATAAAATACACTTTGCATGTTCGATGACCGTAGGGAGATCGTTTATCATAAGAGTAAAGAGCAAGGGGCCCACTACTGATCCCTGGCTAACTCCAGAACGCGTTCCATAGGCTGAAGAGTCGTAAAGGCCCAGTCTAACGAACTGTTGGCGATTTCGAAGGAAGTCAGCCATAAAACGGAGGAAATCTGGGGTGAGACCAATTGCACTGAGCTTTGCCAGAAGTATGTCGTTATTGATCCTGTCAAACGCCTTCCGGAAATCAAAGTACACCACATCCACCTGGATTCCACGATCAAGTCGGGAAGAGATATAATCTACCAGTGTTAAAAGATTGGTATTTACAGATCTTTTCTCCCTAAACCCGTGTTGCTCATTACACAAAAACGGTTCAATCTGTCTATATAGCTTCTTATGGAGTATATGCTCAAAGACTTTTGCTACGGTCGGTAATACAGCTATCGGGCGATATTCTTCTACAGATGTTTTATTAGAGCTTTTCGGGATTGGAGTAACCCGTGAAAGCTTCCATTGAGAAGGATAAA
Source organism: Lycia hirtaria (assembly GCA_947563715.1). Classification (NCBI taxonomy): domain Eukaryota; kingdom Metazoa; phylum Arthropoda; class Insecta; order Lepidoptera; family Geometridae; genus Lycia; species Lycia hirtaria. The sequence continues at coordinate 9,908,077 of OX387387.1, read as the reverse complement.
TTCCGCTCTGTAGCGCAATATTAAACAGGTGACATAGTGGATATACCAAGAGAGTTTTAGCTTCCTTCAGTAACCAAGGTGGTATACTATCTGGTCCAATAGAGCTGTTGGGTTTTAACATTTTAATTCCAGCAACGACATCCCATGGTGATATTTGGGGTATATGGATATAATTGCTTGAAGAAGTAGAGTCCTCGCTAGAAGTTTTCGCTGCGTCCAGCTCCGGCAACTCCGTTAAAAATACGCTAGAGAAAAACTGAGCAAAAGCCTCAGAGGCCTGCTTACCACTAAAGGTAACACCCTTGTAGACGACACTGGGCTCAAATCCACCCTTAGACCGCAAGTCCGATATATGACGCCAAAACGCTAGAGGATTCGTCTTAATGTTATTCTCTATATTCGATACATATGTTTCGTAAGCTTTTGAGACTCGAACCTTTAGCTCAGCCCTGAGGTTGGAAAATAGTTCATAAGACTCCACAGAATTAGTACGCTTCCAATTGCGATGAAGCTTAAGTTTAAGTTTAATGTCGTCAATAACGTCTTTAGAGAACCAAACTGGATACCGCGATCCCGCGAAACAGCCACGGCTCTTTTTAGGAATACTGCCATCAAAAATTTGGTAAATAATATCATAAAATTTCTGCGTGCTCAGAGTGACGTCATTAAACTCATATATTTCATCCCATGATACGTCAGAAAGCATCTCGAACAATAAATTACGATTACATTTTTTAAAATTCCAATCTCTAGTGGGATCAACATTACTAGGCTCGATACGATTTGAATGACGAGAGTTAACAATTCGTATGCTGACATCAAGGGGTGGGTGATGCGAGTCTATTTTTACAATATTTTCTGCAGCCTCGACCCCAATAACAGCGTCCGTACATTTTCGACTCAGTACTACATCAAGCATTCTACCATTAACGTTTGGTATGACATTATTTTCATGTAAATCACAATAGGACATAAAATAACAATGATAATTATTAACATTCAATGACGCGGTATATAAATTTAAATCACCGAATATTAAAACTATCCCTTTCAAGTCATTTATAAAACTTTCAACTTTACAAAACCATTTCATATAAAAGTCATCTGGAGCATTCGATTTTATATAAACAACGCACACGTAAATTTTACGACCATGCCATTGGAAACTGGCCCATAAGTCCTCTCCTCCTCCAACAGATTCAAAGTCTGTGTGTCGACGCAACTCTATAGGTGCACGCGCACATAATAACGCTCCACCACACGGCGTATCTCTGTCACGTCGTAGTACACTCCAGTCGCCGCTGACTACCTCGGTATCTGCTACAGAGTCGTCTAAATAGGTTTCCGTCGCTGCTACCAAATCATACTCCACCAGTAACAAACTATTCCGCCATTCTGATAATTTACCTTTGAGACCGCGAACATTTTGGTAATAAGCGTATAAGTTGCTTTTATTATTTTTCTGGCATCGCCCTACGAGAGGGCTACTCGTGAAAGGGCCGGGAACTAATGGTAGACGCCACACTGGTGTTGCCACCTAAGTGTTTTGCAGGTTTCCTGTAATTGACCCAAGCTCTGATCCTAGCATTGGTCGGCCAGACGTCAGTTGAAAAGAGGATATTGTAGAACGCAAATGGCACTCCTATTTTGTATGACTTATAATCCCCTTTAGCAAGAAGCTCTTTCACAGAGCAAGATCCGTTTTGGCATAATAGATTTACATATTGACGCACATCTTCAATCTCAGATGCCATATTCCATAAGTGAATATATTTCCGAGGTTCGACTGCCTTCAGTGACGTTATCGTTGGACCAGCTGCACCACATAATGAGGTGACACGCCGATTTTTCTTTTTCTTCACTTCTGTCCACTCATCTTTTTCATCTTCTGATTTCCTCACACTTTCGGATTGGATGACATCTTCAGAGTCATGCTTTGAAGAGGGCTGAACCAATAGTTGTTCAACAGTTGGAGCACGTCCAGGCAGCAGTTCCTTCTGTTTCCGTTTCTTCACAGGTGCCCCACTACTCGATTTATTAAGTTGAACAATAGGTTGATGTTGAGCAGATGTATGAATCATCGATACAGGTTGAGCAGTTGGTGACATTGCTGGTGCTTGAGAAGATTGAAGCTGGGTTTGAGAAGATTGAAGCTGGGGCTTCGTAGCGTCAAAACTCTGTACATTGCGTCCATCCTCAAATTTCTTCAGATTGCTCAACAGGCCGTCCATTTGACAAGCATACTTCTCCATCGAGACTTCATAACTTGCTATGGTAGATACGGATTGTGACAACTTTTTATCATAGTCAGAAATTGTATCAATTGATTGGCGGAGCTTACATTCATAATCTGCTATTAAAATATTCGAATTTGTTAGCTGTTGCCTCATCAAAGTAATTTGCTCACGTAGCCCACGAACTTCTGCAATTAGATTTTGCTCATCATTATCAACTTTTGCATCCGCTTCTGACATTTTAGGAATCACTTTGTGTCGAACAGTTACGTGACAATCCCGATGATGTTTGGTACCGACTGGGGTTAAGCTATTATCACCACCCTGTTTGGAGATGCATTGACATTCGGGGCAGACCCATGTTGCAGTGGCTGCTTTTGTCAGATCTTTGTCGCTGGTACACAAATGATGGTAATATTTGTTACAGTTTACTGCTGTACAGCGTATAAACTTTCTTTCTTCTATAGCTATTTTTTTGAAGCATGCCGAGCAGTTCATATTTGAAACGACAAGAATCTACGCGCAATGGTTAAATGCACAAAATTCGCATATATTCGCAACACGTTTGTTTTGATTTGCACGGAAGCGGTAAACAAATAAATACGCACAGCTGATGTTAGAGATAAGCAATCGGCCTAGCGCAGGAATGCGATGACTCATACGCAGTCCGGCAGCCAGCGGTGACACACGAAGCGGGTACCAGTCGGAGCAATGACTCACCGCAGCGCCCTCGCACGCCCGCGCACTAGATGTGTAGATCAGCTGATCGACCGTTGACAAATTTTTTAAATGTTTTCCGCTTATATCTCCAAAACCACTCGTTTTGTCGACTTCAAATCACAAACACTGCAATCTACGACTTGTTAACTTCAAAACAATATAAAGAACACTGTTACTGCATCACTTTTTGCAGCTTAAAACATTTAAATATTACGGAGAGTGTAAACGTAATGTTGCTTAGATGAGCGCTCGCGCTAAACCCATATGATCGCTTATGATCACTAATTAACATATCCTTGAATATTGTTAGTTTTCAAACAGTCAGCCTTTGTAAAAATTACAAAGTATACAAATTCTCGTATGTAGCTCAATTTCAGGTGCGTACACACCTGAAATATATAAAACAATCAACTATCTATTAATCATCTAATATGTTATGATCTTTTCCGCAGGCGGCGAAAAAATGTCTCTTCGAAGCGTTCGAGAGCGCGAAACTTGGTAAATGGATCAAGAAGCCTCTAGAACAGGATGAATTTTGTTGTGAAATATTAGACGCTAATCCCAAACATCTGTTTGCCTAGGCAGGTGACAACCTACGCTATAATACGATGCAGGAACCACTAAGACTAGATAGAGGACTCGAATATGGCGATAGTAGTGAGATTAAGGATGAAGTGAATAAGATTGGTGAAGAATATGATAAGATTGATGGTATAGGTGATGAGAATGGAGATGGATGTGCTAAAGTACGTGATCTTGTAGATATGCATGTTACTAACGACATTAATGGTAAATCGATGAATGATTTTGGTCGTAACGATAATTGTGGGCATTTAGATGATTTCAAGGTTTCTTCCAAGCTTACGGCAGATTACATTGATTTACACCTAAAGTACAATAATTGTAAAATGAACAAACGAAAATTTATTATAGCTCAAAACTCTCGTTTAAACATTAATGAAAATTTAGGACGCGGTGGATTTGGTTCTACAGAAAGATCGGACATGAAAATCAATGTAAATAAAGATTCTAATCAAAATTTCGATAAATACGAAGTACAGAGATCATTCAGCGCTGGTGGTCTGAATAACAATATATTATCACAAAATACTAAAATATACACAAACAATACCGAAATAACAGATTCACAAAGAGATAAAGAAAATACTCAAATATTAAACAAGACCATCCAAGACATCTCTGAGAATACAGAAAGTAAAGACCAATTTCCTACAAATAAATTTCTTCTACGAAAGTTGGAAAATTTTAAAGCAAATCGTAACTTAATTGATGATTTGAATCAAAATTATACAAATGAATCAAATAATGCAAAAATAAGGAATGTTGTCAGAGAAAATGATATTATAAGAGCAAACGATACTTTAGAGAAAAATAATACAACTGATAACTATTCTTTAAAAGCCGCTGTCAAAGATCTAGTAAACAATCTTGAACGAGTAAAAATTACTGATATTAAAAAGGGGAATGTAGAAAATATCAAAAATTATGATCTTAATTTAATTTCTAAAAACAATAATGAGAAAATAGATACAAACCTAGCACCAACAGTTTCAAATGTTATTAAGGATTTTCAAGAATTTGATTCAAACGAAGCAAGTAGCAAAGTCAACGCTAGTTTGAAACTTAGTAGATTAGAAAAACATAAACGAATTCTGAATTTAGCTTCAAAATTGAATGAAAATCAAACAGAAGAATCTATTTCAAAAGGACTAAATACTAACATTGTCCATAATACGAAAGAATTTTCTTTAGAAAAGGAAGTTTTATGTAATGAAAGACATGATCATGTTATGTTAAAAGGATCAAAAGATATAGTAAAAAGATTTTTATCGAAAAAGTTGGAGCTGTATAAAACTAAATATGATCCTGGGTAGTTAGGACGTTTTCGCGCTCTCAAATTGAATATATGTTTAAAGGGAGAATGTCTCGCATATAAACATCCAGTAAAAAATTATAACATCTTACTTGTCAGTAGTGTCCGAATATGGTCTTAGCGAAATTTCTGACAGTTTTTAACCGACGAATAGGAAAAGGTAGAACTAACAGACGGAATTATTGCGGCGGACTGATGATATCCGTAATCATGAAAGAGAAGAAGATAAAAATAAATTTAAATGTGTAATAATAAAAACAGTTATTCTTTATTGTTAAAAATATTATTTTTAATTCTGTGATGCCATGATTGCCATATTCGCGTTCACTGTAGCCTGTTTTGTTGTCTGATACTCATAAATTCAGTAAATGATGCTTGGATGAAAATAAAGAAGAAATAGTCTGTATATTTTTTTTACATATCAAAATAGTGATTTTTAAGTTTAGCAAATATTTACTTCTTTGCACTGTAAATGCTAATCATAATTTGAGATTTGTGTATTCAGTTGTTTTTGAGTTTATTGCTGACGGAAAACACGCCCCGACAAAGGAACGTTTTCCCAGCGTCACATTTTCAATCGGGCGCACAATTGAAAATTTATATCAATATTTCGTATTTGTGTGTTTATAATGCTACAGCCACACTATGGCATCTCTTCTGTCGCTCTTGCAATTATTTACGCCCACACGCTACACTCTTCATGTGATGTGTATGGAAAATGACGCCTATAAACAGACAAGCAAATGATTGGTACGCATGGCGAAAAGTGTGGCGTGATGCATGAAGTGTGGCGTGACGCATGGAGTTGTGTTGCACATGGTGAGTAATGCTGTCACCATTCTTTGCCTGTACATTGCACTTGCCAACGACTATCAGATAACGAATTGACTTTATTATCTTATTACAAAGTGTATTTGAGATCACAAAAAATATTTTTATTCTTTTTCGCGCAAGTATTGTTTTCATATGACTGTCCAGGGAGAAAATGTTTTTTGGGTGTAAATTCTATATTAACTTTTACGGCCTCAGCTTAGACCGATTTCGATGTGTGTATTCGCCTTTATCACCATATTTTGCAGTCAATTGTTTTGTTGAAACTCTCTAAGTGTTCTGGGTGTTTAGATACACGAAAGGCATTCAAAGATATGGTAATTAGGATTTTCTATGTAGACGTAATCATTAAATTGTGTATGTTGTAGTACCATCTGTAATGGGGTATGTAAAGAAAAATGTAACATATGCTGATTCCAAAACCACTTCGAGATTGTAAGTCTATAAACCATATTTTTTTATTGTGGGCTCATAAAATGATGAGATGGCGCAAATTTTTGCGAAAATATAAAAAAAAATTGACCTTCAGTCGACCTCTAAAATGACGTCCAAGTTACTAAAAAAAGTTGATGCAAATGCTGACAGCATTGGCATTGAATATTAAGCATAGACAATATCTCTGTGACAACTGTCATAACAAAATAATTTTCTATAAAATTGTAGAAATATACATGTCACTGTCAACGTCAAGTTAGATGAATATAATTATTTTTTTTAGTCATGTAGGCTATCACAACATTTTATATTCAGCAGTAATTGTGACGTCATCACGATTTTATCTTTAAAAGAATATAAAAAAATAAGTACTGAACAGAATAAAAAAATATTGAAATTAGTTCTTTTTAATGATCCAATCTATCAAATAAAAATATTAAAAAAATACCGGAAAAAACTTTACATACCCCATTATTGAATAGTTTATTATAGTAATATCGCAAGCGTAGAGAGAGAGAAAGCAATATAGTACTCATCACATTTCCGTCTCTTTCACTACTCAATTCTAACTCTATATCTTAATACTAATGCGATTATAGCAAGCGTGAAAGAGAAAGATATACAAATTTATTGTCTTTGTCGGTTTCACCGGTTGGTCCCTAGCATTACAGGACAGCATGATGCAAAACAAAAACATTTGCAAGATTTTCATGTTTTCTTGAAATATTTTGTTTATACCGTTGGCTGCAATCATCGCGCTTAATGTTAAATGTAGTAAACACATACTCTTAGCCTGTTTTCCCTGCCTTCTATTAATATATAGATATTATAATAAAGTGGTAACTAAATTGCTATCCCATACCCGGCTGCACGGTGCCAGGTTCCATTCTTTTCTTCGTCCGAGATTGTAAGCCTTTCATTTATCCGAACACCCAGTACACATACAGAGTTACATCTAAATTAGCTTAATTTGTGATTTTAGATACACGACATATTTTGTATAATGCATCGTATTATTAGTGAATAGGTTGTGACCGACCTTAGTAGCAGATTTAGTAAAATATTTCGATTATTAGTTAATGTGGTTATAATAGTCAGTTGGTGGTGGAGTCATACCCAAGAATGAGCTTGAATTTTTAGTAAATGAAAATAAATCAAAGAAATAACCATTAGCATAGCACGGTGGCGACGAATACCATTATGAGTTGAATCTATTTATCTAAACACATAACTTTATGTAAAAAACTAGCCTTTTAGCCATAGTTAAGATTTTTAGAAACACGACTTTTATGTTTTCTGTACAGATAAAGTTCAAGATCTCGGATTTTAATAATATCTGTATTTATAAGGTCAGTGCTATATCTAACTTATGTTAAATTATATTTAAAGTTCGCATTTTTATAATACATAGAAATAGATAGAAAAATATTTTTAAGTTTCATATAAATACAAATAAATATTTTTTGAATTATTCTGTTATAAGAATACGATCTGTAGTATGGCTCGTCCTAATGTTCGTGGGACTCTAGTCTTTATAGGACTCGGATCTGAGTCTTTGTTGGATGGATAGGAGTATTTTAAGGACTCCGTCTTGAAACTCTGTTACAAGGACTCGATCTTTTTTTAGAAGAGTCAGTTGGAAGGATTTTTTTTTTCTGAAAAATACTTCGAATGCAAAGGACTTGCGTTCTGACATTATTATTTATTCAAGTCATATTATCAGGGGACTCAAACTCGTTGTTATTATCCAGTTTCGGGAACCTAGTTGAAGAGCCTATCGCAATTCTAGGCTAGGCGTATTTACCTTATTGGAAACTAAACCACCGTCTGAACTCTCGTTGTACGTCTAGTCTGTTAATCAAAAAGACATTGCTATAAAATGTTTTAGCCAATTAAAAAATTCGACAATTATACAGGGTGCGCAGTTCGCAGATTTATTTATTTATTTAATAATAATTAAAACGGCAGATAGCCAATTACATTAATTATAAAACATGTCAAGTCAATTAAATTAAAATTTAATAAATACAATACAATAAATGCACTATGTAATTTTTTTTTTAAATGTATAAAATAACAGATATTTAGGTGCATGAGGGATACGGACTGCGACAGGTAGGAACCACCGGATTCGGGACCTGTCGGTTGTCGAACTTTTGAATTGTCTTGTATGTCATAATTCTTTATGCTTAAGTGATAATTGTTGTATAGTTGTGTGTGTTATTTTATTATTTTAGCAATAATTAGTAGTAGGAATGATAAGTTACCATATAAATTATAAAATTTTGTCATAAATTTAGGAATACTTGCATCTCAGGTAATAAAAATATTCGAAGCTAGTCCCATTCTTGTTCGTCAAAACGATTCGGACGGTGATAAATATTAAAGTACGTTCATTTTTAAATATTAAAGTACGTTCATTCATATGTGCCAAATTTCATACGTGTATGTTTGTATTATTTGTATGTTTGTCCACGTATTACGCAGGAACTAGAAGTCGTATTGCAAAAAGTCTTTTTTTCTTGAATAATGTATCTCTCAACTTAGGAGTTATTGTAAGTTTTATCAAAATCCGTTCAGTAGTTTTCAAGATATGAACTTTAAAATATGAGCGTTTCAACGACGCTATACAAACTACTGGGCTATTTGAACGAAATTTGGTATGTTTATATACTATACATACATACTATGTATGTAAAAGGATTTGGTATACGTTATAACGCAAAAGTTAGGCGTTACAACAGTAGTGAAGTGTGTTTGATAATTAAACGAACATAACCATTGAAGTTTTGTGAATACAATTATTAGTTTCAAGCAAAACGAGTAATTAAAAATAAAAGTGATTTAAATATATTAAACCAACTTCAAGACAATCTATTTAACTGAAAAGGGGGAAAAACACGAAAAAGTCAAAACTGGGCGTCTATTTATAGTACACCAACTATTTTTTGAGTTTTTAAGAGGTTTTGCAATTCGAGTTCTTTTTTCTGTGTAATACGTGGACAAACATACATATACACTTATAAAATTTGACATCGTGCTTAGAAGCTGGTATAGAGTAACATATACAAAAACTGTGCAGTTTTGACAATATTACATACATACAGGTCGAATTATTAACCTTTTTTTGAATTTGTTAAAAAAGGATGCAAAATAAAATTTTGTTTGTCGTACTGTTTCGTAGGATTGATCATTATATGTGCAATTGTTTTTGCATTGTGGCTGTGTATTATTTTTTGTACATTTTAGAATACGCAAATAAGATACATTTTTAATATTTTCCGATCTAAATGAAAAAGTATTACGTAGGTAGTTAATAAGTGTATATCACACAAATCGAGCACAATTAATATATTTTGAAGTTGATTATATAATTTTCATTATAAACTAACAGATGTTACCCACTAACAAAGTAATCGACAAGCGTTTCCTGCCACTTCTTTTATTCGACATCTCAATTGCAGCAAGGGATTCAAGCTGGTTCACGAAACGAAAACGAAAACACTTTTATCCTTTTTGTGTGGTATTTAAGACTACAATTCAGAATTTAACGTGGGATTCAAGCAAGCCCGCCCAAAACAAAAACATATAATTAATCTAAATCAAGCAGATCCTGTGAAAAGTTATTTATTAGTACTGAGAGAGAGAACTTGCAGCTCAGTCCAGCAGCGAGAAGCAGCTAACTAGAGGAAATATTGACACTAATAGAACATCTGGAATGGAATGAGGCTAGAAAAATTATACGTAGTACTTAGATCAACGGCACCAATACCAAATAAATCAATACTAATGGTATAATTTATCTTCCCGACAAATAAGCCTGTTGCCGGTAATGTCTAAAATTTTGTGAAAATTACACGCCGCCGAGACGTTAACGTACTTACAGAGAAACTTTCGTGTATGGAGTACTGCTGCCACCTTTTTGATGGATCAGCCAAGTATCAGCTGGAAGCTTTAGAATCAGTGGACCGGCGAGCTGTGAGGTTAATCGATGACGATAAACTAGCTGCCAAGAAGCTACTTAGTCTCGAGCACCGACATAAAGTAGCATGTCTGTTTAATTTTCTACAGGATTCATTTCGGGGAATGTGCGCAAGAGCTTCACGACATAATTCCACCCTCCCCATTTCACTACAGGACTAACAGAAAGTCGGCGAATTACCACCAATGGGTGGTAATTCGCCATGATAAATCTCGTTGAAATGCCAAAAATCCGTACTCAGCGATATCGATCCACATATTCCTGTTGCGTACTGCACAAGAATGGAATTCGTTGCCGCCATCTCTGTTTCCTGAGACCTACAGTCTCGGAATTTTCAAGGCTAGAGTGAATAGATATCTTCTAGATCGACGAGCTCCATCCTCGACCACACCGTCGCTTAACATCAGGCGAGTTGGTGGTCAATCGTAGATTTATCTTCTATAAAAAAAAAAAAAAAAACTTACACGATATCATTAATTGGACTTTAGAACTTTACTCTAAATAAACTTGATCAGTTAACAAAGCATACAATATAAAAGTAATTAAAAAAAATTAAACCGACTTCAAACTGAAAAGAGAAAAATAACACGAAGAAAATCAATACTGGGCGTCTACCTAAGTATGTACGTAAACCAACTAATTTTGAGGTCGGTATCAGGACCTAAACTGTCATCAACTAAGTCCTATACAGACACCGACCTGAAAAGTAGTTAGTTTACGCACCTACTTAGGTAGACGCCCTGTATTGATTTTCTTCGTGTTATTTCTCTCTTTTTAGTTTGAAGTCGGTTGAATTATTTTTATTTATTCATTTTTAATAGTATTTACTCGTTTTGTTTCAAATTAAAAATTGTAGTCGCAATACAGGTCGAATTGATATTTAACTTTTTTATGAAGTCAGTTAAAAGCGGTCGTCAAAGCTCATCGCCGCTCATGTCACTGTCTATCAAACAATTGAAATATAAGGTGTAGACACTGCTCTGTAGTTGCGATGAACGAAGTGAGTGTTCAAAAGCTGAAATCTTGAAAACTACTGAACCGATTTTGATAAAACTTACAGTGACTCCTAAGTTGTAAAATACTTTCTTCAATAAAAAGATAATTTTTGAAATAAGACTTTTAGATTCTGCGTAATGCGTGGACAAACATACATACACTTATGAAATTTGGCACACATGTTTAGAAGCTGGTATAGACTAACATATACAAAAATTGTGCAATTCTGACAATATTACAATCATACAGGTCGAATTGATAACCTCCCTGATCTTTGAATTGAATTGATCAGCAGGAGTCCCACAAGGATCCGTACTGGGCTCGATCCTGTTCATACTTTACACGGCTGAATAAGACAATACGAAGAATTCGTTCCATATCTCTATTTCTCGTTGCTATTTAAATGTTTCTGCGGAATTAGCATTCTATTATGTTTGTGTGTCCTACAAAATATTCTGTAATACGATATCAAATCTTACAACAGAATTGGAAAGAATATTTTTGATAATGATTATATTTATTGATACAATAAATTCAACATTACAATAGAACTTTCATGAAAAAATAAAGATTTATTCATTAATCATAATAACATAATAATATTTTGATCACAATATATTTCGTGTGTTATGATGGTGATATAAAATTTTTGATGGGTTACATAAACAATATGCCACTCAGATCGTAATTAATAAAACTTAGATAAGTGGAATTTCAGCTGTTGTATTTTCTCTTTACTGCTAAAGAGAGACAAACAGTAAAAGCATCCGATTATAATATGCATAAGTTATGTTGTTTATAACTTACTAATTTATTATTAAAAATGCATTCGGAAAATACTTTTCTTCTTTAAACGTAATACGGGTAGAAACCGTATACACAGTTCGGGAGCGTGTCTCACTCACTCCTCACGTCCCAAAACAAATACACATTTCTTGAGCTCGCTATCCGTTTCTTGCCCTTTACGTTTCAAACTAAATACACAATTTGTAACTAAATAAACAATGGGAGCGCGCTATCCACATCGCACTCCTTGCAATTTGAACTACATACACTCTCCGAAAGCGCCATCTCGCCCTAAACGTTATTTACTACTAACAAGTACATGTGGTAGCTTCTTGTATTAAATCCGTTAGCATAATGTAGAGAGGGCATTTCCGGCTGGTCGGCTTACAAATCTCGCGATGATCTACAGATATACCGGACAATGTGCCGAAACCAGCATCTGAAAAAGGAAAAAAATATGGTGGAAAAAGTAACCAAAACTTTTTTTTTATGTTTTGCCTATTTTATCCGTCAGCGCAAGAAAGATTTCGGGTGTATGTAAGTTTATAACTCGTTATGTGTTTTTTTATTACCTCCTAATCCTAAACAGCTCGATTAATTTCCATTTCAATTCGGCGATCAACGAACATGTTGCAAAGCGACCAAGGTCGAATGGAACGCAATAAGTGGACTTACGCACTCCAAGGCGGTTATAGGAGCGGGTGCCAAATGGCACAAAAGAATCTGCAACTATACCAGAACACGGGCTAGAACTCTAATGGGAGCAATGACCGGTCACGAGAATAAAGGTCATCTATTCAAAATGAGACTTGCGGAAAGCCCACAATGCAGGGCTTGCGGAGAAACTGAGGAGTCAATAAAACACATATTGTGTAGTTGCGACTCAATGGCAAGCAAGCGACAAGACCTCTTTGGATCGGCTTACCCTGAACTGGAGGAGTATAGGCACTTCGAACCAGGTAGTGTTCTGAGGTTAATGCAGTCCTTCTTTGGAATACCGGTTGTGGATGTGTAAGTAAGGTTGGGGTAAGTACAAAACGGCCCAATGGCTCGAAGTGCTTCCGAGTATCGGACCCCTATTAAGATAAGATAAGAAACAGCTCGATTGATTTTGATGTACCTACGAGGTGTCATTAGATTTGTTTTAGGCAGTTCCTGACTGTAATATTTTTTTAAATATAAGTAGATACTTCTGCATATATACACCTTGAATAGTATAAAATAAAAAATATAAAGTTAACCAAATATCATTCAGATTCAGATACGTGGCACTTTTCACGAAGAGTTCATGTAGTAGGACCTTAGCCACGACCCCCTATTATTATGTTTAGTTGCCATACATACACATTCGAAAAATATTACCCTCTGTCTTGCGCAGTTGAGTAAAAAGTGGCGCTATCTATTGTATTTCAAATGAGAAATTTATTCTGTTCTATTTTAGAAAACATTAAATAATAAATAAATATTTGTGGACATTTCACACAACGCTATCTAGCCCAAACTAAGCAAAGCTTGTACTATGGAACTAGATGGCTGAATACATATATACTTTTTTTTGTTATTAAATACATATGATACATAGAAACACCCAGACACAGAACAAACATCCATGGTCATCACACAAATGTTTGCCCTGGGTGGGGATCGAACCCACGACCTTTCAGTTCAGCAGGTAGACGCAAACACACTACCAACTGAGCCACAAGGCCAGTTAATTGTCTTCTACAAGACTGAATGTCCCCACTGGTTAACTAACAAGACCCCACTGCTGTATCTCACCAGCGGACTCCGTGCTAACGATTCTCAGCCACAGTACGGACATGAGAGTGCGGCAAGTCTCCACCACGCTGCGTACGGCAGAGGGACGGGAACCCACTGGACCTCCCATCGCCTGCTCCCACCGAGATTGGAGCTCCAGCACTAGAGGGCAATCTGGAACAGATGAAGAGGTAAGTATTTATAATTTTTTTATTCAAAATCGAAGTTTCCAGCATCCTAGTTGGGAGACCATCTGACTTGCGATTCGCAGGCACTGGTTCAAACCCAAGGCGTGCACCTCTCCTATTTCAAAGTTGTGTGTGTATTGTGAACTGCCACCAACTCCGAACGGACGGTGAAGGAAAACATCGTGAGGAAACCTACAAGAAAAGTATCTTGTAAGAGTGGAAGGACGTGCAAATAGGATACCTTTAGCGATGTGTGTATATGTATTGTGAACTGCCACCAACTTCGAACGGACGGTGAAGGAAAACATCGTGAGGAAACCTACAAGAAAAGTATCTTGTAAGAGTGGAAGGACGTGCAAATAGGATACCTTTAGCGATGTGTGTATTGTGAACTGCCACCAACTTCGAACGGACGGTGAAGGAAAACATCGTAAGGAAACCTACAAGAAAAGTATCTTGTAAGAGTGGAAGGACGTGCAAATAGGATACCTTTAGCGATCTCGAGCAAATCGACGCTGCGCGCCGTGACTGGTGTCTTGATATCTGCGAGCGGCGAGCCGCGATGCGGGACCGAGTAGAACATGAACCCGCGACTGGAGCGCCATAGCGACGCACGACGGGACAACCTGTACGCTGGGATAGACAACATAACTTTGTAGTAGGTGGAAAATAACAAATAGAATGCAAAGGCTGATTAAGGCATCGGTTCTCTATCATAGGTCAGATCGCCAGTGCAATGGTTTACATGATCATTTGCGCTAGGGTTAAGCATATTGTGAGTATAAGATTAAGCTCTCTTCTGTCTCTCTAACAAAAGCTTATGTCGTTCAATAGTATTTCAGATTGCTTCATTCAACTGCCACAATCCTTACCTTCAGTACTTGAAGTCAGATTATGGATTCCCGAAACTGCGTCTTTAAGTTTCTCCCCACTTTTCTCATCACCATTTTCAATTCTTAAATTGCGAATATTATCATTAATTACATTTGCATCAAAATTATCATTATTTTTGGCCCATATTTGTTCGAAAACGTTCTCGTATTCGATTGTTTCGTTTATGACACAAGCATTATTATTTGGTATATTATCTTTATTTCTTCTGTGATTGTCATATTCTCTCGTATAATTATCATTTGCAGTGATATAATTATCAATTCTTCTTGTACAATTACCATTTTCTTTTGAGTAAAAATTATTTTCTCTGGAATTTGTGCAAGTTTTTGTTGTATTTTTGCCCTGTGTGTGATTAAAGTGTTCTATAATAGTATCTATATTTTCAGCAGTTATGCCGTTATGACTTACTAGAGAAGTTTCTTCAGTTTTCTCGAAAAATACTTGTTCAATTTTATCATTTGTTTTGAAATTATTGTTCATTTTCATATGAGCGTCGTAAGCTGAAAAAAAATATAAACATTATTTAAACTGCTAATCTGTCACAAACATTAAAATTATAAGTTTGGTCAATATTTAAAGAAATCGTTGAGATCACAATTTTTTACTACATATAATTATTATACAATTGGTAACATAAATGATTTGGATTCTAGTTCTATTACATTATCCGATTTCGATGATTACTTTTTTATGGCTAGTCTTGTTTTGCCTTGAACATTGCTATGTAAAATATATAAAACAAGACTAGCCAAATAAAAAAGTTTTCCCCTAAATTGTTATGAACACGTGCAAAAGACCACGAGTTATAAAAATATAATGGTAGATTGGTGATGGTGGTTGAAATTGAACTCTCAAGAGTGTAGCTGACTTATCCAATTACTCTCCATTTTCTTACCTTCACAGTATATTTGCTTAATGAAAAGCCCCCCTTTCGAGTGCCCCACCCAGACGATTGGTTTCTCCCCTACACCCATGTCTAGTAGTTGTTCCATCATTTGTTCCGCTCTTTGGTAGAGATTCAACCTGAAAGATCACGCATCATATGTCATAACTAGCTGTTACCCGTGATTTTGTATGTGTAAGAAAATCGTTCCTATCACGCCCCGTACTAACTGCACCCCCGACAAGTTAAGAACCAGCTCAATCACCCCATCTGCCCTGCACCTGTTTCGTGTCTAGCTCGATCTTGCCGCACTCCCACCTTGCTTGCACCACCTGCACTCCTTCCCACCCTAACATTAAAACCCAACTTTAATACAATCTCTTACACCCCTTTATTCAACCCTGTACCAAAAACTATAATAGCAGTTTTAATCTATACCTATTAGTTAAACTAAATGAAAAAATTATGCCTCTAACATGAAAACCTTGGAACTTTCATACAATCTTTTATCCCCCGTTTTAATCCCTTAATTCATCCCTGTCGCCAAACTATAGTAAAACTATTCGTGTATTTTATTACTTAATTTCATGCCCCTAACACTAAAACCCTAGAACTTCATCCAGCCTCGGCCACACCGTCGCTCAACATCAGGAGAGTTGCTGGTCAATCGTAGATCTAACATATTTTATTTGTAGATATAGACACGTTTTCTAATAGTGTAGTACATTATTTTGTACTATCATCAATAGTTTTCGCAGTGCACGCGATGTAAGGAGTTTTATGTTTAAATTTTTTTATACCTTGGGATTCATTATTGGCGTTTTCGTAGGGATCCCTAATTTAACTTGAATAACAATATAGCCTATGTTACTCAGTGATAATATAGAATTATATTAAAGAAAGAATTTCTAAAATCGGTCCAGTAGTTTTAGAGTTATTTCATTACAAACCAAAATACAAATCTATTATCTATAATATCAGTATGGAAGTATAGATAATGCTCGAGAACTAGAAAGACCGTTACTGGTTGCTTGTTTTTTTAAGATCCACAGGTGGCTGAAGTTATATTTTGACAGCTCCAGCCATTTCAATGAAAAATTATAAGATAGGAAATTCAAAAACCCCCGAAAGAAAACCGGCTGAACCGGTTTCGATGAAACATAGCTAAGAACACTCGATAAAATGTGGACGAACATGATACACTTTTTACTGGGAATTGCCTGAAAACTACATAGCGAAGCGAAGTGGTTGGATGCAACTAGTTCATTATAAAGCAATGACTATTCAAATGTTATGTCTAACACACTTCAGAAGACTGACACCCTATTCAAAAAGGGTCAATCCTCAATGTTTTGAAACAATCCGTATTGTTAAAACAAAAGACCTTTGACATCATTCCAACAAATAAGGCTGAAGTCACACCAAAGGCAGCAAGCTCATGCTAGCACAATCAGAAGCTTACAAAATACGGTTGGTACTTATACTGGCTCCCTTTATATCAGCAACATCGCTTTACCTCAGGCAAATTTCTCTGTTAAGCGAAAACTATATTGTAAAAGACAATTTGATTATTAGTGTAATTCAGTAATATGTTTTTTAACATTAAAAATATAACTATCATAATTTATTCAGAACTGTCTTTTAAAAACATTTTTTAAAGAATTTGTGATACATAGTGTTTGTTTTATTATTTTATACTTGGGACGCACTACCCGCATCTCATTAAAGTTCATTACTTGACCTTGAATGAGATTCACGCAGGAAAATCTTATGACATCGCACGTTTGGGGTTCATTGTATTGTTTTTTACTCTATATCGGTGTGGCTTAGTCCTTACATAACACATACCTTTTGTTCTCTTTAATCCACAAAGGCCTCCATAAATAAGGGTCGCTCGTGTAGTTGATTGAAATCACTCTTGCCCCAGGAAAATCAGCTTTTATCCAATCCTTTGGCCAACAAGTAGAATAACAGTCATTGCAGAGACACCCGCAACCAACTTCGCAACTTTTCTCGTCAGAATTACATTTACACTCGTTAAAATCATCCATCTCGTTAAATTTTAATTTAAAGTCGTTATCGCTATTGTCATCATTTTTTAAATTATGAGGATCACATTTGAAACCATTATCGTCACTGTATCTGCTATTATAGATACATTTAAAATTATTATCACTATTTAGACTACCTTTGAATCTGTTATCATCTTCATTATATTTAAATTTGTTTTCACAGCTTTTATCACAGTCTGTTTCTTTTTTAAACATATCGTGTACGAATTTTGCTTGCGTGTCGTAGTTTTCTAAAATATTGACTTGATCTACTAATGTATTGTTATAAAATTGTTCAGTTATTAAGTCGTTTTCTTTGGGAATCACTTTCTTTGCTAGTTTTTCATTTATTTCCCTAACTGACGTTTCGGGATTATTTAAATTCGTTACATCATCATTATAACAGTTATTTTTGTTATTTATGTGATTCTCAACAGTTTTTTCGCTGCCTTTAGTATCATCACATTTAATTTCATTATTTTTTAGATTGTTAGTAGAATTTTCATTACATTGACATCTGTTTAGTTTGGAATGGTCTCTGAGTGTTACTATTTTAGGGTCTGCTACATATTTTTGTCGCCAGTCGCCTTGTCGCCAAGTATTGCCGAGAGAACCTGAAAAGATAATCCAAATTAAATTAGAAGTTATGCATACTTTTAATAATTCTACATCATCAACCCATTCTAGTCCAATGATGGACATATAGTGAACCCCATTAAGGTTGGAACCTTCAGTTTTCCGTTTCCAGCCACTGCCTACTGCCCTACGTCTCTACGAGTATGTCTCTTGATTGTAAGTTCTATGGTGTTTACAATAAAGAGTTTATCTATCTACTATATATCGTATATCGTTACTCCATCGTTACTCAGAGTCTTCCGATACACGGTCTCCACTCTTTTCTTGACGAGGGGTCTAAACATCTTATCTTATAAATGGGGTCCGATTCTCGGATGCACTTTGAGCCATTAGGTCCTTTTGTGCTTAGGGATCTAAACATACCCGGATGTGTTGTACGTTGGGGATGCAACCGGGTTATGTGGTTGAACGATTGGACCCACTAAAACCAGCTTTAGTGCTAAACAGAGAACTCCGGGTTCTCGTGACGAACACGTACCGGCAGCCTCCTCAGCGTCCGCGTGAGCTACTCCAAGCGTCAACCTCGGACCTGTTTGTGTAGTAGGTCAGGATCCTGCTCCGGACTAACCCCGAGCTCAGAAGTCCTCTTTTAGCAGACTCTTATTACGGTCTGTACGCTCTAGAATTAATCTATCCCAGCGGTATTTTTAAATTACTTACGAAATAATTCTATAGATATATCTTTCAAGAACTAATTAATTGTATGCGGAGAAACATGGCGTGATTATTTCCATTAAAATGGGACATAGCATGTCATTGTAACGGAATATTTACCTTAATTTGTTTTGAAAATAAGCGTCTGCCCGTGCATTGCAACTGTGTGAAATGTAAAGAGCTGAATTTCATAACAAATCATGGTAGATAAATATCCGGGCAAGAGAGTTTTTCAAGACATTGTTTTAAAAGTAAGCTACTAATGTAGTATACTATGAGAACCAGATAACTGATAGACGACTTGTAAGTATATATATTTTTAATAAATAAGTACATATGATACATATAGAGGCATCCAGACGCAAAACAAATAAAATTGTAGTTTAAAAAAACTGAAGCAACCGACTTGAAAATACGCAATTTCGTTTACTTGGATGACATTTTTCAGTTATTTTGTAAGAAAACCCAAATTACTGAACCGATTTTCATGAAATTGACTTTGAGACCAATCTAAGAGTATATCGCTTCAAATATTTTTTTTGGTTAAATGACGGAGTTATGCAGTAACAAACATAACTAAAAAAACTCCATCTTTTTTAAGTCGTTAAAAATATTTATTTTTTTAATGTAAAAATATTTATCGTGATCGTGATTATCGATATATTTATAACGTCAGAACTCTAGCCCTATTGTAAATTGAATTTGTTCACAAAAAGAACCGTCGTGAGGAAAAGGCGCCGCTGTGCTTAATCATTTTTTTTTATCAGCCCTATTTGTACAAACTGTCCCACGGCAGGGAACGAGCCATCTTCTCATTATGAGAAGGGTTAGGCCATAGTCTGCCACGCTGGCCAAGTGCGGGTTGGCAGACTTCACACATCTTCAAGATCATTGAGAACTCTCAGACATGTAGGTTTCCTCACGATGTTTTCCTTCACCGTTTGAAGTTGGCGGCAATCAACAATACGCACATTACTTCGAAAAGACAGAGGTGCGTGCCGTGGGATTCGAACCCAGGACCTGCGGATCGCAAGTCAGACGGTCTCACCACTAGGCTGGCGGAAACTTCAACTTGGAAACTTGTGCTTAATTACACTTAGTAAACCATTTTTGTTCAATAAAAACGTTATACAATTTGGCCGCAACGGCTCCCTTTCCATCCAAAATTTTACTCTCCGTGAACAAAAATTTACAAAAACTGCTTTCATTTTTCCCTTTATCGATCTCTTTTTCAGTCGTGTGCGCGCCTTTGATTTGGCCTTCTCTCTTCCACGCTTTGTTGGTAATTGTTCTGAACATAGCGAATTTTTTTTATGTCTGTGATTGAGAACCTCTTCCTTTTGAAGTCGGTTAAAAACTAAGCTCTTCACAGAAATGCTGGTCTTGGGTGGGAAACGAATCCACAATACGAGTAATTGCAGTTTAGAAGGCAGACGTGCTACCAACTAAGCTGTGAGGCCAAGGCAGCTGTAATATAATATATCAGTTTGATATCTCACCATAGAGCCCATGTACGAAGATAACATCCATGGTGTGGATGGCAGGGTGGTGGAGTAGCTGACACTCGACTCTGGGCTCCGGGTGAAGGTGTTCAGTTCCCGCCGCGCGACGGGGTACCTTATTCCGCGCTGGAACAGGCTTTGGGCCTGGAATTTTTTAAACTCTCTTTTAGCTACATTTTTATTTTATAATTATGGAAAATAACTTTTTTATTATCACACATTTTTCGTTTATTTACATTTTCCGTATACTTACTTTTTATATTTATCATATTTAGGGTTCCATAGTCAAGAAGGAATCCTTATAGTTTCGCCATATCTGTCCATCAGTCCGAACCTTAACTATAAGACTATCAGTACTACTTTCAATTTGGTAGTTTGTAGTAAGTACAAAGAATTCAATGTAGATCAGTACATAAAAATCGTTGAGTAAATATGGTTTTGTATCCTTTCATATTTCTATTACTTCCGCGCAGTCTAAGCGCTCACTTCGCCTAATTTGAGTACATATGTATGTATATGAATAATCTTACTATATTATATCATTAATGATTCACGCTGTTTATATGTAACCATTATAAACACTTATGCTTATCTAACATTATTGTATTTGTTTATATGTGGTTTTTATACTACACAGAATACAAGCTGATAATAATTTACTTATTAGTTTGTAATTTAATTTATATTTATGCCAGCGATGATAAAATTACAATATGAATAGAATGCAGGAAGACGCTGGATGCAAGCCCTTTCCTATCGATCTTTTTCAAATCCAATCCATGGGAGAGGCCTATGTCCAGCAGTGGACTTCTTATGGCTGAGATGATGATGATGACGAATATTAACTTTATTAGATAAATTTATGAGAACTTCTTTACGTAATATTTGAATATAGAATCTAGTGTGATTTGTCAAGCTGGCGTAATACATTTCTATTTTCTATTGGTCCTTTCAAATATACAGATTTTGAAAAAAAAAATGTTTCACTTGCCATGCCGCGCGGTTTCATCCGCTTAGTGTTGAAAAATTATGATGATATTGAATGATTATGATAAATGTAGCTTAAGTCCTCCTTTTCGTATTGGAAGGTCGTTCCTCCAGGCTCTCAGCTATCTCTGTATTAAATTACAGAACAATCGGATCTGTTGTTTCTATCGCGAAAAGGTAACAGATAAATAGAAAATCAGTTTCGATGGTTTTATCAATGACTTTCCATCACGTGGACGTAAAGTCTAAAACCAAATTCAAAATATAGTGTCCTGGGTTGACCGATACTCATATATCACAATGGCGATCTTAAAGATTTTGATATAAAGACTATGTCGCCGCGCTAAACTCTAATTTAGATCGGGAAGTCTATTTCGTTGATATCTACTTTATCAATGGTTTCAATAAAGTCATAGATACAGTAAGTAAAGTCATAAAGTCACAGACATAGTAGATGGAGCATGCGACTTAATTTTTATGAAAACCTTGCGTGCTACATTTTTGCCACAATTTTGCCACCGCCTGTGACGTCACATAAACGATTTTGTGATGGGTAGTTCCATCCGCACGAAATCTATTCAACCCAATTAAATGCATCCGCGCGCTTGTACGCTAGTAACTAGTTGTCAAAATATCGAATCGGAAGTATGTATCACCTGGAATTAAATAAACCTTGGTCGTCAACTGCGATTTTTTTCGTACTTGACACGCTAGGTTGTACATTCGGGGTATCTATAGAAGTCTATGGTCATATTGAAGTGAGACTGTTGTAGTTGTAACGCTTGTGGCATGGCCACTATTGCCCTGCCAACTGTTTATTCAAGAAATAAGGTACACTTTTATTTGAGTGGAAGAAGTAAAATGAACTCCAGTAAAGTGCTGAAGTAAATTGTCTCCAATAAGGCTGATGATGATGATGATGAGCGTACCTGTGATTGGCTGCAGCGGCGTGGTCATCAGTCGATGAAGGAGGATGGAGGCAGTGCTCCATACACAGGACACGCACCAACGCCTGCAAAGGGGCAATAAACTTAAGCAAAGAGTTTTTCTTATATCCAATAAAATGTACTTTTACATAATATCTCGACAAATAAGTGTAATTATCTAAATGCACATTTAATAAATTCTACAGTGGCATTGCGCATACTTTCTCGCGAAAACTGCACATACTATCATCATCATCTCAGCCATAAGAAGCCCACTACTGGACATGGATTTCCAAAACCACCAGTGGGAAGGAAGCATCTTTAGTCTAGCGTCTTCCTGCAACTTTTATGAGGTCATCTGCCCACCAAAATAAATAAATTTATTAGCAAAAAACACCATAACTTATCGCCATTTCGAAAGGAAAAACTAATTAAATATCTGCGGTCGCAACGTTATTTTAATTTTTATGCTCTTATTATACAATTGTGTAACTAGTATATATACTAAATTACAGCTTTCTAGTAATAAGATTCTTTGCAAAGCAAAGCCGCGGACGGTCAGACAGACAAACTGTGCGTAGTCCGACACGCTCTTGACCGGTTTTTTTATATTTGTATAAAAAATACCCTCGGTAATCGAACCCAGGACCTTTAACACGTGAGTTCAACATACTTAGTATCCCTGCCCTGATACATGTAGATGGACAATCTATTTTTCTCCGTCAAGGTTAAAACAATGATCATTGAAGTCGCGTGTAGTGCAAGGTTAACAACTCGGACAATTTTTATAACGATCAGGTAAAGTGGAATGACGACTTTATACCATTGCCTAATAAGCTACATAAACGCTGAATAAGAGCATTTAATGTTTTGTCCCGTTCTCGCGCTCACGCGCGCCATTCCCGTCTGACAGAATGTGACAAGCCCATATTCAGTTAATATTAGAGGCACCAAAGCTGAGAGAAACACATTTTTTTTCCTCTTTGGAGGAATGTATTTCGCAAAATGTAGCACACTTGCGAGTTGTGAAAAAATTTATCTAGGAAGACTTACTTTTATCTTAACAGATTTGTTAAGATAAAAGTTAAAAAATCTAATTTTCATTTACATAATGTTTTTTCCCCTTTGGAGGAATGTTTCGCACAATGTGGAACAACTTGACAAAAAAAAAATATCTAGGAAGACTAACTTTTATTTTAAAAGATTACACTTCTTCATTTTAAATATCTAAGATAACTAGAACCTGGGTGGAGATCGAACCCACGACCTAGGGGTTAGCATGCAGATGTACAAACAGCAGCTGCGAGGCCAGTGAAATATAAATATACCTAATGTTGGTTTGGTACCCAAAAGTATTATCTAAGCCAACAAAACAAACGTTTATAGATTGTACTTACCTATAGAAATGATTCACTTAGTACGGCCAAGGGCGGCATTAGAAACCATATACAGGAGATACGTCAACGATAGGCTTATTGCTGTATACCTAACATAATAACTGCTTAATTGTTACATAAACAAGTACTATTTATCTACGTATACAAAACCCAAGCTGGAAGCAGGCAACCTTATTTTTATCGACTTCAAAAAGAAAGTTAACAATTCAGCTGTATTTTTAAACGACTTCCAAAAAACAAGGAGGTTATCAATTCAGTCTTTATGATTTATATATGATAAATACAAAAAGAATTATCAAAATCAATGCACAATTGGCTGAGTAATAGGTGAAAAAACATACAAAAAAAAAACACAGACCGAATTGATAACCTTCTTTTTCGAAGTCGGTTAAAAAACGTTTTCATTCTTGCACATCTCGCTCGCGACTAGAGGAACAGCTATGATAAGGCTAAATGACAAGTCATCGATGGTAGATTATACTTACTCGCTTTGTTGTCTTTGTTAGGTACATATGTATGTCGTAGGTACACACGCACTAGAACTATCTGAATATGTATTATTTCTTTGTTTTAGATAATTTGTAGGTTAATAAAATATAACTAGTAGTTCTACGAATAGTAGACCTCGCGAGAGAGCTTATTTGCAATACATCATGGGTCATCTGTATATAATACCTACATAAAGTTGGCTTAGGAGGCCGTATACAACATTTTGGCCGATTTCGCAACTTTACAGACGTTATTTTACGGTCAAAAAACACTTTTTCCTTAAGTTTGAGCACCTTGAAACATCAATTTAATTTTAATACATAATAATGCTGGACGTTTCTGGGAGTGATATATTATTATGTATAGTTGGATTACATAAATAATATATTTGTTGTATACGTTGTTTAATTACGCTATTCTTAATTTATCTTTGTTCGCTAATCGATTGTCTCTTTTCTTTTTCTAACTTAAAAACAAACGACAGACGAAAGAAAAAAAGCAGAGACGCTTCGCTCGCTCGGTCAACAAATATTATAAATGTACAAAACGTTAAATCAAGAAAATTATTCTGCGCTAAAATTCATCAAGCACATCCATGCGCCCTCACTGTTACACGCAATCTTAAGTTGATTGTCATATCTCGACAACCACTTGACCAATTCTGTTCATTTTCACCACAAGTTGTAATAATTGTGTACTTTATCTACCTACCAATTATCATTAAAATCACTACACTTCACTCTAACAAATATTATCACTTCAATGCTTAATTTTTTTTTTTTTTGATTGCCTATTCAACGAACAGGCTCTCATCGTTCTACACGAAGGGGTATGTGAGAAAAAAATATTCATCCTCACTTTCTTATAGGAGGTGCCCCAAAACATTATTTTTTTTCAAGATTTTATTCTACGATTTTTTCAGCATTATTATTAATATGTACTCGTATGTCCATGCCAAATTACAGATTTCTAGTACTAATAGTTTTTGAGCAAAGATTTGAGAGGACAAACAGACAGACAGACGGACATGTCGAAACTATAAGGGTTCCTTGTACGGAACCCTAAAAAGTTTATAAGTATTCTATCAGCAGTGTCCCATAAAACAAGCTATGTTTAGTTAGGGCTAAATGGTGCTAAAACGTCGTCCGATTGGTATTTATTTCTCATCATGATGAAAAAGGATGGGGATAATTAACTGCGATGATAATAAAATGTAGCTTTATGTCCGCCTCCAGGATCTCAGCTATTTCTGTACCACATTTTATAATAAATCAAAACAATCGGTCGTGAAAAAATAACAATTAGAGAGTCGAAGTTACTTTCGCTTTTATAAAACGTGTGGAAAAAAGACACGAACAACGGTTTTCTTAGGACCAAATATTTTCCCAACAGTTCTCAACCGCGTCAGGATTACTTAGAATTTAAGAGCAGAAAATACAAATTTTCTCGTGTTGTGTGGAAAAAAGTACGCAGCAAATGCACGAAAAACGGTTTTCTTAGGACCCTCTATTTCCCAACAGTCCTCAAACACGTCCGTCAGGATTATTTAGAATTTGAGAGCAGATAATTCTAATTTTCTCGGGTTGTGTGGAAAAAAATACGCAGCAAATGCACGAACAACGGTTTTCTCAGGACCCTATATTTTTCCAATATCCTCAAACGCGTCTACTGCGCGCTTTAGTTGTGTGTTACTATTTGATCTACATAGCTAGCGCGTTACGTCATGTGTGTTTTATCACCGTTCATAGCTCATATCATGTGTGCAAGCGTACAATGACCTTTTGGCATTGGGCACGGCCATTGCGCGGGCGCGCTGCCAATATTCTCAAATGCTAACTTGTACAAGGTATTATTCGATTTTACCGGAATGAAAAGTAACCCCTATGTGCCTTCTTGGGCTTTTAGGGTTCCGTAGTCAACTACAAACCGTATAGTTTCGCCATGTCCGTCCATCTTTCCGCGGCTTTGCTCAATGAATAGTCATTATACATACATAGTACTAGAAAGTTATAATTTAGTATGAGTATAGATATTTATCATGCCAACAAAATGGTAGAATAAAATTTTGAAATAAAAAAAAAATTGGGTACCTCCCCTATGTGTAAAGTATGTATGTGGTAACTTGATTTTTTTTTCTTGTTTACCCCATCAAAAAAATAGGAGGTGTACGAAAACCATTTAGGTTCAATTTAGGGGTCCATTTGTGAAATATTTAGCTTTAAAATGTTACTTTTTGTTAGAATGAAGTGTGAAAAAATGCATTCTAATAGCATACAGTATTACAATAAAACTAAAAGGAAAATTATTACAGCTAAGTACACTATAAGGCTTAAATTAAGGAATTTTAAACTACTAACTCATAAACATAACAAAAAAGTAATCAAAATCAAATCATCATCATCATCATCTCAGCCATAAGAAGTCCACTGCTGGACATAGGCCTCCCTCATGGATTTCCAAAAAGACCGATTGGAAGCGGCTTGCATACAGCGTCTTCCCGCAACTTGTATGAGGTCAACTGTCCATCTCGTGGCTGGTCTTCCTACGTAAATCAAATCAACAAACACAACAAACAGTCGAATTGAGATCCACCTTTTTTTTGAAAGTGGTAAAAATCTATCAAAATGTTTATAATACCAAATCTTATTATGTAGAATATTTAGAAAAATAATTTTTTCGATATCTTTTATATTAGCTGAGGAGTTTCAAAATGTGTGTTTTCAAATTGTCGCCAAAATAAATGTTATCTGAATAAAACTTGTTTTTTCAATATTACCAATTACTACTTTGATAATAATAATTACTACTTTTAAAAAATTATATTAAATATTATTAAAGCAAAAGTGATTTTTTTATGTATGAAAATTAACGATCAAATTGAAATTTTTGTGATGTAGTTTTTTAGCAAAGAAATACTTACTACTGTAAATAGAGCCACGAATTCTGTGTTTTTTAGTTTTACAAACGACGATATTTTTATAAGTTCATTCAGTCAGGCGAGCGAGACGGACAATGGTCGGACTACGGACTCTTAAATAATATATTCAATGAAAATAATATTTTTCTAAAATCACTTTGATTTCAAGTGAAATGTTTTTTGTCTATGTTTTCAACGCCACGCATTTTCTCTAGATGACATAATCGTGACCTCTTCACATTGGAAGGTTACATAAACGTTTGAAAATAGAATCACGTTTTTTTTTAGTTCACGTGTTTGAAATTATGTATAGGTAGGTGTTGGCGCCCTTGCCAAACATTTTGAGTGAGAGGGAAAGACAGCGGCGTTCCATTTTATAGTTTTTTTTTTAAATATCTTTGCAGTTTTCTTGCAACTTATTATTAACCGACTTCAGAAAAAGAAGAGATTCTCAATTCAGTTGTACGAGTATTTTTTGTGTTCCGAAATTCACCGAATAGGAAAATTGTTTTGTTTGAAAGGAAACTTCCGAATCAGCCCCATAGAAGTTTTATCAAAATCGGCTCAGTAGTTTGGTATTAAAATAACTTAGGCATTAACACATTATTTAAAAAAAAAAACGCATTATGGAGTGGGTTAACCCACTCCATAATGCGTTATTTTTTTTTTAATGTATGTTCCCCAATTACTCGAAGATACCTGCCCCCGTATTCTGAACCCATTCGGTTTCGGAATCGATTCGATTTGTATATCTCCGTCTCTGTCATTCTCTATGGAAATGACAGAGACGGAGATATACAAATCGAATCCATTCCGTAACCGAATGGGTTCAGAATACGGGGGGTGGACCGATTTGAAAAATTCTTTTTTTTTTTTTGTTTGCAAGGGTATACGTTGCAGGTGGTCCCATAGACATTTTATCAAAATCGGTTCAGTATTTTAGTTTTTATAGCAAAATAACCGGAAAAATATGTCATCCAAGTAAACAAATTACGTATTTTGAAGTCTGTTTTTTTTTTAGTTTTTGAAACGATTACTTGTTTATATAATATTATAAGCTAGGTTTAGGATTACGTTTAATGATTTAGGACATAGAACATAATGTTAAATGTTAATGTTTTGATAATGACATTGACCGCATTCGGGATTTTTAGTTCTTTAAATCTATAGCTTCTTCCGTTGCTTTTTTCCGTTTTCTTTGTATAAAATAAAACCTAAAGTAATATATAATTTTAACTTTGAACATCCATACTAGTTGAGTAGGTACAATGTTAGTAAAATATCTACATCTAACTTAAACGTTTACGTGTTTATACTTACACCAACGTTATCAAATAAGGATGTAACTTGACATTGCCTTGGCCGCCATCTTGCGCGACGGTTACGTCGCCGGAAGTAGCCATTCTGGATTAATTGTTCTAACCACCTGCAAAAGAATTTATTTATGTAACATATTTGACTAATTACGTAAATGGTTTTAGTAAAATTATTAGTTTTAACGAGAGAGCAAAAGGCGATGAACAAAAAGTGTGCCTAATCGAATAGGGTAAAGGTAGTTTCACACAGCACTATTTTACTCGTATATCACAGCCATGAGCCAATTTACTCGGAGATCATCATCACTACATAAACCAAATTTGGCAGGTAAATATATTATTTAAAAAATTCAAAAAAAATGGGTGGCACTCCATACGAGTGGCAGCCCCGGATCTAGGGGGGGGGAGGGAGGGGGGCAAACCGGGGCACTCGCCCCGGGCGGCATTTTCAGGGGGCGCAAAAATCATAATTAATATGATTAAAAATAAAATAACTTGCTCAAAGCGCCTAGAATCCGAAAACTAGGTGAGTCATCACCGTTAACTTTTAAGAAAAAGGCGCCACATAGATAATTTTATTAAGTTTTTTAGTATGTTATTTTAAGCGCTGGAGAGAGGGGCGCCACCGTCAAGTTTCTGCCCCGGTTCGAAAAAATCGTAGATCTGGGGCTGACGAACGGTTGATAGGACATAAGAGATGATTTTTTTCGACCCCACCCCATCAGTGAGGCATCTTTGAAGCAAAGTTTTATATAAATACCATTATCATCTCAGATGTAATGTGTGCCAAATAAAGCCCGCCAAAGTCGAGAAAATTTTGTGTCCCTGCATTTCTAAACCCTAGAAAACTCTAGAAAATCATGATTAACCGTATAATAGTAACCCATATCAAAAGAATTCAGTAAAAATAATTTTGAACACTAATTAAGTGCTACTCAAAAAATAGCGATAAATACTCGTAGTAATGTAAAAAGCTAGTACCTACGGAGGTAATTGACATTTCCCTGATTACTCGAAGACGCCTGGACCGGTTTTGAAAATTATTTTTTTGTTCAAAAGGGTATAACTTCCCAGGTGGTCCCATGGTCATCAAGGCAGGATCTGATGATGGGATCTTTGAGAAATCAGTCGAGGGAAACTCTTCTTTCTAAAGCACATTTGAAGCAAATTGGGTATTTTTATAGTGACTTGTGCATTTACTTAGGATATTTAAGTTGGATATTTAGTTTTTTATAAACTACATACTTGTAAGTATAATATATACTTGTAATAATCTGGTTGTCACGCTCGTTAGTGGTAACAGATACTTCGTGTTTGTAAACCATACACGTGATACGACGCGTGACTATAGATACAGTATACCAATATCACGCCGCTCTAAATATAACGATAAAGATTATAAATAATGTGCACGTTGTAAAACCGTTTATTGCTCGTGTTACTAGCAATCTTACTACTAGTAGTAACACCGGTAATTGAATTACCCTTCTTACTACTGCAGTTGAAAGTTGTTAGGACAGCAATAAAAATTGCCCGTGTTACTACCGTAAAACTAAATTAACAAAAACAAAACAAAATATGACGAATTTTTATTTTAAACAAAATGTAAGTAGGTAAGTATTATGCTTATATGAAAAAAAAACATTGAATTTAACCAAAAAATAAAATAAAATAAAAAAACAGGAAAATCCGCTTTGGTTGACTTTGGAGGTATGAAAACATTCATGCTAGTAGAATATATGATGAAATTAAAAGGAAAACTATCACGGCTAAGTAGACTTAACAAGTTGTCGAGTTATAGTCGATCATCTTAAAATAATTAAGTAGGTACTTAGACAAGTGAAAATGAATATTTCATTTAAATTAACATAAGTTAACTCATATTTTCGAAGTATTAAACAAGAGACCCTGTTTTAAGGTCACATGAGTTTTGAGATGCAACTACGGAACCCTAAATTGCGCGTGGCCCGACACGCACTTGGCCATTAATTTAGTTAGTCGGTTGTCTATGAAACATGGGTTATTTTACCCCGCCTTAAATATTTTTTATTTGATATAGGTTTGCATTTGCGCGCATTATGGCTAAGACGTACTCTGTCTAGGATGGACCACGCTTATCTACAAGGGAAACTTTTTAAAACGTTCCAAGTTAGGTATAGATCGATCAGATCCTATAAAAATTGTATTGAACATAAATGAACTTAGCTACGCTACCTAAAACCGTCCGTCTTTCAACATCAATTTAAAATTTTCAATTCAATTGCTAGCACTTACCTTGCGATATAACGATCCACAAATCCATATTATCAAATTAGCACAAAGAAACACAAAGTTCACACAATGTTTGCTATGAATAATCCATAACACGTTTAAAACCGTGTTGTGGTAACTTATTTTTTGTTTTTAAACATATAAAACATCGTTTAAATTTAAAAAAATGCTAAAGAAAAAAACGAAGATACAAAACGCGCGTCTTTCCGTTCGGCGATTTCCCGCGCGACTGGACTGACTGGTAAAGTAAAATGGTAGGGAGATACTAGATAGAATAAAGACAAGACATACATTGATTGTGATGTAATATTCTAAGACAAATAATGAGCTAAAACCCCGATTACCGAAAGAGGGCCACGTTTTACTATCTGCGCTCCTCGTTAAGTAAAATGTTCCAACGGCCGCCACTAAAACTAGCATCAGTGGATAGATTCTTCATGATGCCTGCATTTTTGAAAATTTTGAAATTGTTAACTTTATTTAGCGCAGGGGCTGTACTACAAACGTTCAAGCAGTCTTATTTCAATATTAACTTTTGTCTCGCTCTTTCTACAGTTGAGAGAGCAAAACAATGGTCAAAGTAATATTGATAAGTATGATAGCTACTTAAGATTGTGGTAACCTTCAGACCTGTTTTATATGGTAAATGCATCGAGCATAGTATGCTCGAAGGATTCCAACACGATGCCGATGCGTTCCATACAACTAAGTATACCAAGCTAACAACTTTGCATTTCATTCTCCTAGGGAGATTTCTTTCAATCAGCAGGGTTAGCACATAGAAATAAATAACGAGATTTGTAGTAGATACTCGTAGAATAGTAGTTTATAATAATAGAGATAGTTATTTATCTCTATTGGGTTTGCATGGAAATTACAAAAATAGTCTTTCCATCGTTTTATACCCCTTTCAGAGGAAATAAAACATGAAGGAATAAAAACCGTTCATATCTACCTACGTATATACGTAAGTAGATATGAACGGTTTTACATATATATGTCACATATATATGTCAGATGTCAGTGCATACTTTATTTCCTCTGAAACGCGGATAAAACGGTGTAATTACCGTTTGTCTACTGTCTACATTTCATGCTAGCCCTGCTGAATAGTAGTGACAATACAACGATGATAAAAACGATTTATTTATGTACCTACCTTCCATACTAGACTAGCAGGCATCATTGGGTATTTGAGCATAGCGCTATAATGTTGCGATTTTGGTATTACATGGTAAGTGTATTTGCTAAAAACATAATGGATGTTAAACACTTTTTTAAACTATCCCTATATTTCAGCACAGTTACATGCCTATCCTGCCCATACATGCATGAGGATTGCATGTCGCCCTGAACATGGCTTAAGTAACAAAGTCTGTGCCGAAATATAGGCAGCTTAAAATTAATGCGAGCCACGGTAAATATCCCGTTAATAATAATAGTGATTTAATGGATGTTAGATTTTCATGTCTGTTTTTTTTCTACTATTCGAATACAAATTCATACTTGTCCATACTTCCTGTCTGGGAAGTATGGAGATGGGGCTCTGTCCCTGGTGGGGACAGGGCTCCATAATTCGAGTGGAGCCAGTGGAGGCCTTTTATTGGAATAACTCTATGTGAACTAGCTAGCTATTCGAAAATAGAACATGTTGAACTTCACTATTAGAATTAGATTTAGCCATACGTAGTACTGTCAATGTGGGTAACTTTGACTTTGCGTTAAACTTTGGACATAGCTTGGTTTAAAGATTCTTGATTTTTTACCAAAATATGAGTCATTAAATTAATTGATGAATGCGTGAGTTGTAGTCGCCAAAAATTGTATATGTTAATTTATGCATAAAGTTGACAAATGTGATGGAAGTTTTAAAAGTTTTCCACCATTTTCTGAACACAAGAATTTATGACTAAAAAATTTATGTCCAAGATTTCGGATTTAATTATACAAAACATGTTGAAATCCCATGAATTTTATTTCCTAACGATAAAATATTGATCTATCTTAGCGTTTTAAACAACATTTCTTGGTCTTATTTAGTTTTACTACGTAAAAATATTGTAAACAAAAAAGTCAACGTATTTTCTATAATTGTGGGTAACATTGACAATGGAGTTTCAGTTAATTATACACCTAAAATGCATTAATAATGTGAATTATTTCACTTCTATGTTTGACAGAGATGTTTTAAGCAATATAATGTGGTCGAAGATGGTAAGCATACAAACCACGGAAAACAAATAAAGAATTTGAATAACCCTAATTGGACTTTTTGAGTAAGTTTTTATTTTATTTGTTTTCTGTATATATATATTTAAAAATTGTTTTTTTCATAACACGGAATAAGAATTGGCTCTCAAGTAGGTAGTTGATAATGATGGCATCGTTAGGTGTTTGACGATAGCTTTTCCACTTGAGACTCTCAAGTGGAAAAGCCATCGTCAAACGCCTAGGCTCAAACTAGCTCAAGCTAATACTCAAATACCATAATTCAGTTTCCTAATGATATTTTTCCTACACGTAAGATTAGGTCGCAGTTTCCTTTTCAAAAGGTGCTTTCCAATATAAAAGTTGAATGCACAACCAACCGCGCTGACATTGCTTCAATTTAGCACTTTCTACATTTCTAGGGCCTCGTTATCAAGTGCTAAAATATATTTTACTACTTTATCGGCGTAATTAACATATATCTTGAAAACACTTTCTATGGGAATAGAAGAATTACAACGGGAGGTACCTACCCTTGTAATTCCTCTACACGTAAAGTAGCGCTGATTTTTTCTCATATACCCCTTGGTATTGGCCGTAATTGGATAGGTAATTCAAAAATATATTATTCAATTTAGTATTCCATATTTGTTTTCGTCTCTTTTGCAAAATATTAGGCTTTAAAATGATAATTTTTGTTAGGGTCAAGTGTCTCTCCCTCTCTACCAGCCAAATGGTTCTTGTCGAATAGGTATGCTAAAAAAATCCAGCAATTAATTTCCATAACGAAATTGTAAGGAAAAATATCACAAGTAAGTAGGTTTTACAAGTTAACGAGTTATAGTCGATCAACTTAGCTTAACTAGAATATTCTTAGTATATTTTAAGTTCGCATAACATTTACATAGACATAAATTGTGATATGGAACTACGAAACCCTACATTGCGCGTGGCCCCCGACAAGCACTTAACCGATTTTTTAAAATTGTTTTTAGTTAGCAGATACCCAAAAACTAGTCTTCTAAAAACCAAACAAAAGAGAACTCAAGAAACATAAAGAAAACAATAGGTATGCCGTTCATGGACTGGGGTGAATATTTTTTGAATTTGGTATCACTAACTATTAATCTTAGAACTTATATTTGATAATGAGCTCATTCAACACTCAAATGATTGTAGATTTTTTTTACTTTATTTGATTTTTTACTAAATTATTTCTTTGGTAAAAAAATGCAATTAAACTATTTTATTTTTTCCTATCGCTTGTAGTTCAAAGTTTTTAAACGGCATTTTCCCATGAAAATGAACATGACTGAATATGACAAATTGATTTAGTTTGATAGATCTATGTTTTTTACATCAAAAAAGTAAAATAAATCCAACCAAAATTACGTAAATCACAGTTTATAAAGATTTTCCGCTATCGAAATAAACGGGAGCCAATTTTACCCACAATCTCGTTTAACTTTGACAACCCATTTAAACGCGATTTTCTTAAATATTTTCTATATTATTGGACTTGTTACTTCCTTACTTTAAAATTGACCACGAAAGAACACGCTTAAATAAGTAAAATACTATTAGACTCATACATTAATACTCTAATATCGCCAAAAATATGAAAAAGTGTATGTAAAGTTACTCACGCTGACAGTATAATATCTTCTAAACTGGTCTGTAAATCTATAAATTATACAGTGCACAGATGTATAAAGCGTTAATCAATTAGCTGTTATTTTACAGTTTTATGTTAATATTAATATTTACAAAGAATATAGTTTATTATGGGGGAAAAGGTGAGGGACAATATGCATTTCATGGAAGGACGCGGAATGCAAGGAGGGAGGATATCGTAAAGAGAGACGCGTAATTTAGAACATTCAAAAAATATGTGGTCCACGTGTCCCTCATCAAGGCCACATTCACATATTGTTATCCGTATCTTTGCCAGGAAGACGGGCTGCAGGCGTGACCCAGGCGAAGGCGGCAGATTGTAGAGGTAGTTCTTCTTCTTTTTTTCTATTGGACCCCACGATTAGCGATTTGCCAGTGTCAAGTATTGAAATATTTTCAAGTTTCTTGAATAATACAAGTTATATAGTGTTCTAGTCACAGTCTAAGTCACGTAAGCAGTCATTTTCAAATTTAAATCTTGCCTCAGTAAAGTGATGGCGACTTTACTAGAAGCTTCTATGGAGTTTTGCCGACAACGTAAAATCACACGTTTCACTGCTTTATTTCACTTATCCACACTCACGCGCATGATCGAACACTTAATGAATAAAACACCACCATTTTTATAGCGAATGTTCAAAATAACACAAGTTTAGGAAAATAAAACAAAGCAACAACATGTTACTAAGACGTTCTCGCCAAAACTCGTTGTTGGCCTATGTTGTTGGCATTTCGGTATTTGACGAACTATGGAGTTTTATAGGAAGATCTGGTTGTATGTTGGTATAGTAATTACCTTTGATTTTTGGGAAGATTCCCAGTTTTTAGACCACGCTGTTTGGAGATGAGATTGGGACAGTAGACATAGGTCATGCCCGAAAATTTTGAAATTACTAAGGGACCCGATTTGAGATGCAGCCTTAGCATATGAATCAGCGGTCTCATTGCCCGGTATTCCAGAGTGGCCTGGAATCCATGCCAAGACAACATTGATCCCTGAGCCATGGCATTTAAAAACCTGTTGTCTAATTTGTGGAAAGCGCGCCGAAGAGCGAAAATGATTGGATTCTTTGGATTGGAGACAGCTTTTTGAGTCTGAAAACATGATAGAATTGTTTAGGTTATGGGATTTGATAAAGTTGATTACTTCCAAAAGTGCAAGGGCTTCACCGGTGAAAACAGAGGAGAGGGAGGGAGATTTGAAACTGAGGCAGATTTTCGTAAATGGGATCCTGCAGCGCCCACAATACTGTCGTGTATCAATTTAGAGGCGTCTGTATATAAAGTGTGCTATCATTCGTACATAGAATTGACACGTTCATTAAATATGGCAGGAGCGTTACCATCATCCTTTTATTGACCCCAAAATGAGAAATGATATTCGGGTTAAATATAAGCGCTTCGTAAGGGATTGGCAAGAAATTGAGCGATAGGGTCCGGAATGCGTATAATTTTGAAAAACTGTAGACTAGGCAGGGAATATTTTCAGAGTACCTATCGCCGTTTAAGTGAGAGAGATGACGTAATTTCGGGAGGAGAGGGTGAGAAAATGCGTGCTCGGCCGTGACGTTTACACCTAGCTTTTACGAGACAGCTGACATTGACAATTTCACTGAAAACGTCAAATGTAGTAGGTAGTGCTGCCATTATTTAAATTGTTTAAAATGGTGTGGAATCAAGCGAGCTGAGTGTAATAAGTGCAGTGTTCTCTACATTTTTAGAGAATTGAATTTCAAAAAGAATAAAGGTGGATGAATACTTCATAATTTTAGGGCGGTAAACCGCCGTAATTATATATATAAAAAAAAGACGTGTGGCACTCGGAGACTGCCGCGGTAAAGCTATTGCATAGCATTTTTTATCAACTTATTATTTATGCAGTATTCCTAACACCCCCCACTCCGACCGGCACAGCGGTGATACTTTTTAGTTTTTAGTTTTGCCATCTATCGATGAATAGCAGAACTTTTAATGACTTTTTGAAATATCACGCTTGTCTCTTTAGTTCTGCAAATCGCCTAGGTGGCATTGGTTGTATCGGCGTTACTGCGTTAGGTTATTTCCGTTAAGGAATTTCTGGATTCGGTCTCCACGCTCAAGGCCCGCGATAGAAGCTATGCAATAGCTTAAAAAGTTTAAAATCAAATTTTATAACATTTCAACATTAAGATTCCATAACAACCTACACATCTTATCTCGAACTTCTGCGCTTCATATAATTCATCTTTCTATCGCGCGTAAAACTGCTAGTTGCTTTTATTTACAAAAATATTTTCGTACTACGACTAAGTTGCGAAAAGTCGTATTGCATTAATTAAATTAAGTTTACATACAAACATACACATATCACCTTTTTTCTAATTATCCACTTAATGCGCCTCTTTTATATCGCGCGTGATGATGATAATTTATAATTTATAAACAATACTTATTAGTAAATTACGAAAATTTTAAAAGCAATTTATTTTATTAGATAACTAACTAGGTATATCTAATAAAATAAATTATTAGTAGTTGTTTTTTTTTTTTTTTTTTGTAGCGCTCGTGGCGTAGCTTGACTAGGTGTTCCCGAACGATCACCAAAGTTAAGCAACGGACGGTCCGGTCAGTCTTCGGGTGGGTGACCGTGAGTGGCATTTCATCTGAGCGCTACCGTGGGTCGGATGACACGTTAAATTGTAGGTCCCGGTTGTTCAGCAATCGTCAAGCCAAGTCAGAGGCCTTTCGGCGGCTTAATAACTCTGACAATAGGGCTGGCCACTCAGTCTATACGAACTTACTTACTTAGTAGTTGTTTTTATTTGTTAAGAGTATGTATACTCTAATAAATCAATTAAAACAACTACTAATTATGTATCACATAAAAATATGAGTTAAAAATTCTCGATAAATCCGTTAAAATGTTTTATTTCAATCAGTAATTTATATTTTATGCTTTTTTCCGGCCATTTGATCACTTCAGTCTGTCACGACTTCTTAGACAGTAATCCTTTAATATCGTAATGAGTAAAAATATAGTAGGCATTTCAAATTGTTTAGTTAAGATTTTGTAACATACAGGATTTTGTTTGTCAGATCCACGGATCCCCAACAAAAACAATAAAAATGAAGCAGCTTAAAAATTTTAAATGGCAACAATCAGTCTGCCATTGATGGGTACTTTGGTCACGCGAAGTAAAAATGAAGTGATTTTTTTCTTGTAATTAACCTTTTCGCATAATTATTTTATAATTTTACTACGCAGAAACTGTGTAGAAAGTTTTAAGTATAGATTGATACGCATAATGTGGACTAACTACAACTTTTGGAGGGAAAATCCATCATTTTCCTGTTGTGTGTATAATTTTATTAAGAGTTGAAAAAAGGTGTTTTTTTGTAGACAGTCGCGAGGCAGGTAAGTTTTTTTGTGTTGAAGTATTGATTACTGGCTTGCCTGAGATAGGAATGGTTGTTACTACTAGTTTTTACAGCTATTTAGTTTGCTAATTTCATTCCTCTGCATAGATTGTTTACATTTTGTTTACTAATTGAAAGGATGTTTTGAACACGAAAAACATGTTGTTCAGTGATAAATGAAAGACTTTATTTTTCAGTTCGACATGTCAAATTATTAACTACAATAATTTAGATGTTCTCCATAGTTAATATTTCAAAGCTTATAGAGACAAAAACTACAATTATTCGGTATTATGATGTCTGATGACCTTGAATAAATTATACGTTAAATAAGTTATGCAGTAGGTAGGTCTGTTTATCAGATCAAAAGTCTTCATGAATGTTTGTGTAATTTGCTGTTTAGCTGTTGATTAAAAAAGGGTTTTCAAAAAACAAGTGAAGATAAGTGCAAATTTATGATTCACCTGTGAGTATTAAGTAGTCCCCTATGTATGTTTTAAGCATTTTGCAGCATATGACCACAACTACAGTGTGACTCTATAAAGCCATTTACACTGTAGATTATGTGTAGTATTACAAACACATTTTGTATAAGTTGGAAATTTCTCTACTTTACCATACACCTAAGTGATAGAGAAAATATTTTTATTAGTTTTTGCAGATTAATATATGAGTTATGTTATGAGATGCCTGGTATCTGCCAGTATTATCCCAGAATACAAGCACTTTTACCACTAGAATTTTGAAAATAACTTGAAATTTTTAGCCTTTAGTTGAATTTATGGATGATGGAAAAAACCTGCCTGTTTATTGAAGTCATAGTAATAATTGTATGATAGACTAAGTTGCATTAATTGGAAGAAGCCACTGGTATCCGAAATACAATTTATAACTAGTTTGGAGCCAGTGGAACTAATATTTCCTGTATCTTACTTATACACTAATAAGTTGCATTAATTGGAAGAAGCCACTGGTATCCGAAATACAATTTATAACTAGTTTGGAGCCAGTGGAACTAATATTTCCTGTATCTTACTTATACACTAATAAAGAAATTTGAATTTGTATAGCTTTAAGGACAATTCCAGGCATGGGGCAATAATATTTTGTCTTGTCCTGAATTCTTTATTATGTTAGACCAGATGGCCAAGAAATGATTGCAGTTACTAGAATTAGAGATAAATATAGTAAACATTTTAAGCAACTATGTTATATCAACTAGGATTTGGCATAAGCTCTCCAAACTTAATGAGGTGTGAAGCGGCAACATTTAGACCACTTACACAATTAAAATAACATTTCAAATAATTTAAATTGGTCTCTATAAATTAGGCTTTAGCCCAGCGTTAGAGCTTAAATAAAACTCTTAAACTTCATCATTGTTGGTATATATGAGTATTGGTGAACTCAAGATACTTTGTTCATAATTTGTTTTAGACTTTGTGTCCATATGATAATAACATCATTAGTTTTAAGACTTCTATGTTGCAAATCATACATCTCACTCAAATATGCCAACATTTTAAAAGATATGAACTTTACTGAATGGACTTATGAAAAATTTGTAATGTCTTAATAAGCAACATTAAGTTTGGCGAACAAAAATCTCATTTTGATTCAAATAAATTATCATAAATTAAGATGAATTTGATGAATTAATTTTTTAATCAAAATGGAATTTTGGTGATGTTGCTTTCTAGATCTAATATGTTCTGGGGGCACGGCAGTGGCCCTGGCCAAGTCGAGTACATATTTTTCATAAATACATTCAGTCATTTTAGATCTTCAAAAGTTAGGGTAATAAATAACCTATATACTTAGTCTGGCCATAAATACTGTTACAGTTAAAAATAAGAAAGATATTACATTTGAATTTGGAATCTGTCATTTTTATACGATTGTTCATTGAGTTTTCTAATTTTGGCGCCAATACATTGTACAATATTTTGCGATATTAAAATGGAGTGGGGTGATAAAGAGAACCGAATCGCTGTGATTGCATTACACAAAGTTGGTATGGAGCCAAATGCAATTTTTAAAACTCTCCATACGCTTGGTATTAGTCAAATGTTTGTGTACCGGGCTATTAATAGGTACAATGAGACCTCCTCTGTTTGTGACAGAAAAAGATCTGGCCGTCCACGTAGTGTTCGTACGAAAAAGGTGGTCAAAGCAGTAAGGGAAAGAATTCGAAGAAATCCTGTCCGAAAGCAAAAGATTTTATCTCGGGAGATGAAGATAGCACCCAGAACCATGTCGCGTATTTTAAAAGATGACTTAGGACTTGCAGCCTATAAGAGACGCACTGGTCATTTTTTAACTAATAATTTAAAAAAGAATAGGGTGGTAAAATCGAAACAACTACTGAAGCGGTACGCAAAGGGAGATCACAGAAAAATTTTGTTTACGGATGAGAAAATCTTTACAATTGAGCAACATTTTAACAAACAAAATGACCGTATTTATGCTCAAAGCTCTAAGGAAGCTTCCCAATTAGTCGACAGAGTGCAACGTGGGCATTATCCGACTTCAGTGATGGTTTGGTGGGGTGTTAGCTATGAAGGAGTGACTGAGCCATATTTTTGTGAAAAAGGTATCAAAACATCGGCACAAGTGTATCAAAATACCATTCTTGAGAAGGTAGTTAAGCCCCTTAACAACACCATGTTCAATAACCAAGTATGGTCCTTCCAACAAGACTCGGCGCCAGGTCATAAAGCTCGGTCCACGCAGTCTTGGTTGGAAGTGAACGTTTCGGACTTCATCAGAGCTGAAGACTGGCCGTCGTCTAGTCCTGATCTTAATCCGCTGGATTATGATTTATGGTCAGTTTTAGAGAGTATGGCTTGCTCTAAACGCCATGATAATTTGGAGTCCCTAAAACAATCCATACGATTGGCAGTGAAGAATTTTTCCATGGAAAGAGTGCGTGCTTCTATTGATAACTGACCTCAACGTTTAAAGGACTGTATTGCAGCCAATGGAGACCACTTCGAATAAGCTTTTATATTTTAAATTGTTTTACATTTATGTATTAAACTAACACACTGTAAAAGTAATAAATATTATTTGCAATAAAAAAATATTTTTTTTCTTCGTGACAATATTTATGGCTAGACTAGGTAGTCTTAATTTTGTAATACATATTTCATTTAAGTACAGCTAAGCTTGTAGCTGCATAATTGGTTTTATTCAGAATTAAAATAATAAACCTATTTGGGTTTACATTTATTGCATCAAAATGATAGTAGCTGTAATAATAATGTGATTCACTATAAAATCTATAGTATATCTATAGTCATCTCAATAGTAATAAGTGTAATTTAACAACTCCTAACAACAACTCATATCAACTCAACTTAGAACAACTCATATTCTGGACATATGCTCTCCTATGATAATTAAATCATAGGTTCATAGGACACACTTTATATGACAAACTTTTAAGAAAGATATCCTCCTGCTACTCTAACATGAAAGGTAGATAAACCATTTTTATCCACTTTGTTATTTCAGTTTTCAATGTAAGTGCGTACATTATTTCCTCTGACAGATGGATAAAAT
This sequence comes from Lycia hirtaria, assembly GCA_947563715.1. NCBI lineage: Eukaryota > Metazoa > Arthropoda > Insecta > Lepidoptera > Geometridae > Lycia > Lycia hirtaria. The sequence goes on along the minus strand of OX387387.1, from coordinate 9,866,488 downwards.
GGAAAAATCTATTTGTCTACATTGCATGTTAACCCTCCTGGTGTTGCAAATATGTAGGATATAAGCAAATGTCTTTCAGTCAGACCATTCTATTCTTTGTCACCTATCATAATCTATAAACAAGACAAATATTTTTATTCCAGATTGTCAGAATGAATAATGGAATGATGATGGACATTGATCCGCTAAGCTCCTATGAAGCACAATATGAGTACCATTCTACTGCACAGTACTACCAACCTCCCCCGCAACCACCCCTGCAACCACCCCTGCAGCCTGAGCCTTACATCTACAAGGAGGAACAGGTAACTATAGGACTTCTTCAGGCTACCGCTCATCTGAGACGGTTCCGTAGTTCAGTGCAGGAGTATTACCGTTTCCATAAAGCATACAACACACTCAACTAAACTCTTACTGTTGATTTAATAATAGCGAGTGCCTGTCTCTACACCATAACCTGCACTATGCACCTGCCTAAAGAGTGTCTCATTTAAACAGTACACCTGATATCTGAATGAAAATTTTTCCTTCTATCTGTTGTTTTTCTTCTATTATTACCTTTTCACAACTAAGTAGCTGAATGGATCATATTAAAATTTGATATAGCTTAGTAGAATCCAAATTGAAACCTTAGGGGATGAACATTTACAGAACAAGGAATATCTAATATTTATATATATCATCAACATGTGGGTGAAACAGGACAAGACAGCTAGTATAATCTATTTTTATATTAGCTAATTCAATGTACTATCAGGTTGACTACTCGCCATTTAACAAAAAGAAACAAAAACAAGTCTGACATTTAACAAAAATCACTGAAATGATGCTACATGTTAAAGATTCCTCAGTTTGTTTCATATGTAACTGTTACCCAAAAAGTTACATATGTAGTTATGTAACTTTTTGGGTACGGCCGCTAGTAACAAGATGAGAACATGTTTTCAGATGGCACACATGAATAGACTGTTTTTAGGGTTTCATAGTAAACAACCTTTATAGTTTCGCCATGTCCGTCTGTCCGTCCTCAACTTTGCACAATGACTTAGTACTAGACTTTGACTTAGTGTAATGAAGATTTAATTCAAATTAACATAAGTTAACTCATATGTTCTAGTATCAAACAGAAAACTTTATTTTAAGTTCATATAAATTATGATATGCAACTACGGAACCCTACTTTGCATGTGGTACGACACGCACTTGGCCGGTTATGTAATTTATTATGAGTAAAGAAGGCTTGATCAAGATTATTCTTAGCTATAATTAAGCAAAATCTGTTCTACCATTGTTTTGTGTTGGAGGATTTTTTTAAAATCTACACTATATCATATTTTGTTCTAGCTAGGTATGATACAATTACATACATAATTCATTCTGGCAAAATATTCTCATTTCAGCCCCAAAATTACCTTCAAATTGAGTATCACCCTCCTGACCAGCCACCGTTACCAGAGCCATCAGAAAATACTAACTACATCTCAAATGCAGCCGAAAACACTACAAATGATGTACCGGATGAACCAAATCTCACTTCTGAACCCGTAGAAGAAGAAGACATAAAGCCAGATATAACACAACTAGAAGCTCAACTTAAACCTAAAAGGAAAAGTAAAGCGAAAGGGAGAACAAGTAGTTATTGGAATAAAAAGATAACAGAAAAAGATTTTGCTTTCTTTGGTTGCGCCGTTTGCAATATAGCGTTTACGGACCTCCAAAAGTTAGACGAGCATGTGATTGTCCATTCCAATCGTCTTACGAGTTACGATTTACGATTAATAAACTTGAAGAAACGTAAACGTCTTAAAAAAGCATTGAAGAAGCAAAAGAAGGAATCGAAAATCAAACAAGAAAACGAAATCGAAATTAAACCTGAAGATGGTTATATTGGTACTGAGAAAGCTGCAGAATTCAATGGTGAAGTTAAAACTAAAGTTGAAGAAAAAACAGTGAATAATGAAAATAATCCAGTAATTAATCCAGTAAATAAAAATTATGTGAATGTGTACAAATGTTTCGGATGCAACAAACAATTTGCGTTGAGTTATTATTTGCGGATACATGTTCGATCTCATACTGGTAAGTGTTTTACTAGATTTAATTTAATTTTTAACCGACTTCAAAAAAAAGGAGGTATCTCTTACTGTTTAAACGATACAGTAAACTATGTAAACACTTAAATTAAACTCTGTAATAGGCTCTCGCCTCTATGTTATTGTGCCTAATTAATGTGCTCGACCTGGCTGCACTAAGTACGAAACTCCTTCCAAAACTCGATTTTTATTCACCAAAATGTTTTGTTTAATTTTTTGCAGATGAAAAACCGTACCAATGCAGTATATGCGGTGAATATTTCATAACTGCGAGCAAGCGGAGTCGGCATACGAAACGGATACACCTCGCTGTCAGGCACCAGTGCAGGATATGTTACAAGATATTTAACAGGTCAGTTCATAAAATAAATACGGCAAAGTACGAGTTTCACTCGCACACCGTAGCTTTCGTACTCCTACGCATGACACAATACATGAACACAAACACTGACACCAGGGCTAATTATTAAACAAAATGTGCTTTATATCTACGAACATTTGTAACTTCACATATTTTCTACAGTAGGCCTGAAATGTTAGGACATGAAGACAGCTCGAAGAGAAACTAAACAAAGTGTCGGCGGATCTAAATGACTGGTTTAGCTGTAATGGGTTGATGCTGAACACCAGTAAGACCCAGTTCATCCATTTCAACTTAGCCGGCCGCTCCTATAGACAGCTTAGAGTGAAAATTGGCAGTGTTGACTTGGAACAGGTGAGTTCGACCATGTTCTTGGGTTTCCAACTGGATAGTGCTCTAACCTGGGAGGAATACATTGACAGACTATGCGGAAAAATAGGTGGTGCCTGTTTCGCTCTGTGGCGAGTATCTGAAATTCTGCCGCACCCTATGGTCCGGCAATGCTATTTCGCCTCTGTGCACTCGGTGCTTCAGTACGGCATCGAGCTCTGGGGGCGTGCTGCTGACTGGGAGCGCGTCTTCAGAATGCAAAAAAGAGCCGTACGTGCAATTGTACGAGTGTCACAAGACACATCTGCGTTGCCGTATTTCCGTGCCATGGGGATACTGACTGTTCCAAGCCTAGTGTGTCTCCAGGCAGCACTGTACGCCAGGGACCACCCAGAGGAGTACTCTCACCTCGGCGACACGCGTGGAGGTGGTTCGGCGCGTCTCGCACTCGGCTGCGTGCCGTGCCTCGCCGTCTCGCTAAGACGAGTAAACTGGTACATGTGACTGCAGCAGAGGTGTACAATCGCCTGCCATATGAGGTCCGAGACTCGCCGTCTAGGGGATCATTTAAATACAAACTAAAAAAATGGCTTATCGAACAAGCATTCTACAAGTTTGATGATATGATTAAAATACAAGTGGCATGACATTTGTATTAATGATTATTGATTATTTACCTTTTTTAATTTTATTGTGATTATTTTATACTATTGACATTTTCATTATTATTAATTGATTTTTTTTTATTTTATGTATTTGAATTGTTATTTCAATTATTTGACATTATTGCAATATGTTTATTTTTTAATTGATTCGTTTTTTAACTGAACGTACATTTGTATAGATATTTTTCCCTGTTGACATGTAACATTATCCGTTATGAATAAATTACTATGACTATGACTATGACTATGACATGACTGTAAATAAGTTGATTTCAGAGGCAACTGGCATGTCAATGACCACAGTAGATTTTTTTAATTCCAAAGTCGTTCAGAGAATACTGACATATTAAATAAAAATTATTGAAGAATCAAAGTCTATTATTTGCTACATTCATATAACTGTAATCATATTATATCCTAAATAACAACACGAAAATTTATCTTGAGATATCTCGCTGCGGTGACAATGCCGTGTGTACCCGTGCACACCCGCCGCCCCGTGTCCCGCATACCATCAGGAGGGTCGACTTTACGGCGGTCGAGCTCTAGTACTTTTTAAAAATATTATTATTTTGATTTCATAATTGTAAATCAGAGAAACTATACATTTGTTTTAGATTCGAGTTGTTGGTGAAACATTTCGATAAGAAACATCCTGACGATAAACTGGAAGGAGAGCCGTATGGTGAGTTTGAACCTTTTTTTAATTCGACAATAGGCTTGCGCTTGACCGTCAACTCGCCTGGTGTTAAGCCTCACCTAACTATACTCTGTAAATTATAGGATGATACTTGTGACAGTAATCATAATAGGATACATTAATAAACATACAGAATGGACACACTCCGTCTCCCGCCAGTCTTGGGTTACTCCCCGCACTCGCCCTGTCGTTTGAATGAGTTTGCCTGAACGGCATATTCATTTGTAAGTTGAGGGAAAGCGTTGTGGGCTTTAAGTGCTCGAATCCCAATTGAAGTCATGAGCGTGCGTTAACCAGACGCTGACCCTGACTTCATACATGTGCGTGTGGTGTATCTGTATACACCACACGCACATGTATGAAGTCAGTGTGTGTCATGTGTGTTGTCATGCGTCAACTTGCATGACAGTGCCACATACTAATTAGCGCGCTGTTGTATAGAGTGCCTGACGTATGCAGTAACTATATGACTTCTATCTAGCAATTTTTTTATAATTTAGCTTAGCCTGGCAGACATTGTACTTGCCAGGTTCACTTCCAGCCTCAAAACTGAAAACTTGACTTCATACACAAGCCCTGAAATCCAAGGGGGAGGAATGATATGGGCAGATAATAAAAACCTCAAAAACTTCACCCCTCTTAAACAGTGAAGTAAAAACATTGCGCGGTTTTAGTGATATTTTATATTTATTTTTGACTTAATAACTTTTTTTTCAGACTACAACGCCATCTTGCCATATTTAAAAGAATTAGAAGAGCAGTTGAAAGAAGAAAAAGAGAAAAAACCAAAAACGGAAGACCCATGGGGCTTACCGCCGGTGACAGATACGTTACCTCCCACTACAGTGTCTAATGTCACCAAGGAAGAGGTATTTGTCACAAAGGAAGAGGACAAGGTAAGTGATATGAAAAACCAAAAGCGAAAAATCCATAGGATAAATCCTGACAAATATTATAAATGCGAAAGTAACTCTGTATGTCGTCTGTCTCTCTGTCTGTTTGTTACTTGCCTAAACGGCTGAACTACTTAAAAAGGGTATCTACAAGCACCTTTCCGGGTTAGCAAAGCAACAGTAATGTCAGTGATGTTGCAGTTGTCCATAGGCGACGGTTATCGCTTACCATCAGGCGAGCCGTCTGCCTTTTTGCTTCACCTATTTTACAAAAAAAAAAAAACTAATTGTTAAAAAAATTATCACAGACATACTTTAGGATCTGGACTGGCTATATTTTATCAACATCATCATCACTGTAAAGACATAAATAAATATAATACAATATTTATGTATTTATTTATGTCTTACTAGCTGCGCACTGTATTTCGGGCGCATTTATTTATTTATTTATTGCACATTGTACAGTTCTTACAATTAGTACTTAAACTAAAAATTGTATACAGTACAAGGACCCCGTAGGGGCGCTGCAATGTAGTGAGCCTTAGTTGTTCATCTAAGACCATTATATAGGTACATTTTTGTTATACTTACTAAGCGTAACTACAGTGTGGTAGTCAATAAATTTAATTTTACAAGAAAGTGCTTGGAGCATTAGAGGTTCTAACAAATAAATAATTGTTTCTATTTATTAAGGGAGACGACCCTGGTTCCCGAAATACAATGATAAACTAGTTTGGGAACCCAAGGCTTCATGTTTGCTATGTATCCTCTTTTTGTAATAATTAAAATATTTTGATTGATTGATACCACCCGTGACTGACACGACGTGTCTATTAACAGCGGTCGAATTCATAAATTATATTTTTTTTAATTTAGAGAGGGATACCATATCTCGTCTACATAATTAAAGTTTTAGATTATTTAAAACAAGGCGCGCCTCGCGGCTTTGTCTCCTGTCTTGCAACTATATTTTTGTTCGAAATGAGAAGTAACTTTGCCGCTTTGAACATAGAGAAAAAAAATGTCTATGGTGCCAGCTCATAATGTGTTATTGTATTTTGACTTTAGCGTGTATTATTTCAGGTTGACTTACCCTTAAATATGGAATTTTTGGAGGAGTGTAAAGATACACAACCGTCTTTACCCAATAACGTCATCATAAAAGAAGTCAAAATTGACATAGAGATCAAGGAAGAGGTTCCAGATCAGGATTCCGATCATGGTGGTGATCATTTAAGTGATCATGGTTTACAAGATGACACAGCTGATAATATTAAAGATGAGTAAGTATGTTGTTTTCTTTCTTTAAATTTAATAGATTATTTTCGCAACATGTGCTCTGTTTTAATGTAACTCTATAAAGTGATCTTTTATGTTTTTATCTATAATTTTAAACTATGATCTTCGTGATCTTATATGATTATTTTTTTCTATTGGACGGCAAGAAGCATGAAAAATCAACACTGTTTCGTTGGGCTGCAATACACATAGATTAGAAATCGCGTCAAAATTTTCCAATTCCCTACTCATTATGTCGACTTTTTTGACTTTTGTTTAGTTTCAAAGTTTCCACGAGCCGAGATATTGAACACTGTAAAGGTTATATAAAAACGTCTGTATTCCAGTATGTGTTACTGATTTATATACAAATAACATATAAGTAAGTATAACGTCAAGCTATACCAGCTACTCTAGGCTAGGCTAGTGGTGAGACCGTCTGACTTGCGATCCGCAGGTCCTGGGTTCGAATCCCACGGCACGCACCTCTGTCTTTTCGAAGTTATGTGCGTATTGTTCCCAGCAGTGGGACAGTTTGTACAAACAGGGCTGATAAAAAATAAATGAAAAAAAGTATCCATGAGCTGAGATATTGAACACTATAAAGGTTATATAAAAACGTCTGAATTCCAGTATGTGTTACTGATTTATATACAAATAACATATAAGTAAGTATAACGTCGCTCGTTAATTTTTGTTGTTGTTTTTATAAAGATTGCGACTCTTTAGTATTGTAGCTCGATGATTTATCGGAAAAGATCCAATCTCTTGTACCCTTTTTTTTTGTTTTACCTGAGGAAATGCATTTACGCCTACCCAATAGACATTAACCATCTCTATCTCTCATCTCTGAGATCCAGGATTGAATCTTGTGTTGATGAATCCGTCTCTTTCTTCCAGAGATCCAGGATCGGACGAGGATTACGTCCCGATCAAGACCTGGGTCCGTCCCCACTCGCCCGTACCGAAAAAGAAACAGAAACGTGTGCCGGTGACCTGCTCCATTTGCAATAAAGTTTTTGGCAAAAAAGATAATCTCAAAGTGCATATGCGGAGCCACACAGGTGTGTTGATTATATTTTAGAGTTTTCTTGATAATCCTAGCTTTTTACTCAATTTCATACGGTTGAGTTGAAAAAAATTATGACAAACATACCTGCTTCGATTGGCAGATGTCCAAATCATCATCATCTTAGTCACAAGAAGTCCACTGCTGGACATAGGTCTCCTCCATGGATTTCCAAGAAGACCGGCCTGCATCAAGCGTCTTCCTGACACTTGTATAACATCTTCTGTCCTTCTTACGCTGCGCTTGCCTGACGTCCAAATAAAGTACTCAAATATATGGGTCTGATTAAAAACACTACTGAACCAGTTACTGAATTTTTAACACGTTAACACGCTTTTATTAGCTTTATACGTATGTTAGTATGTAACGGAAACTTTGAACATGAACTTTGAACATATCAAGGACCGATGACAATACAATAATTTGATAAGATTGAGCGTGTTTTTAGTTTTTTTAACTATTATATTTTATTTGTGGTATATTCTCCTTCTGATAAACAAGAGCCATCGAAATAGGCTCATAACCTGCGGAGATATTGCGGAATATACACATAAAAATAATATACATACAAATATATTCTAAGTTACAGTCTGAAAGGGAATTAATGTCGCATTGTGGGCGCTGTTGTCCTTGTTTCATTATTTTGTTAGGGGTATTCAGAACTCATTCGGTAACTATATCTCCGTCTCTGTCATTTTCATAGAGAAAGACAGAAACGGAGATATTGAATTCTGAAACTGTTCCCACTTTTGCCACAATAGATCTCTTTCCAAACCGAAAATTTTAGAATTTTTCGTAAAGGCCTATTCAGACCTGAGCGTTATTCGCTACCGCTGTGGGTAGAGGACAATACTGCGCGGATATCGCTTGGGTTTCGTTACCGCGCGCGATAGCGATATCCGTGTATTTGGTGAAATTTACGCATACCCACTCGGATTTCTCTACCGCACGCGGTAGCGAATAACGCTCAGGTCTGAATAGGCCTTAAAGGTGATTTATATTGTTTTAGGTGAAAAACCTTTCTCATGCAAGGAGTGCGGTCGGGGCTTCAGTGTTCTAGTTACATTGAAACGTCACGTTGCGTTACATAAGAAACCCAAAAAAGGTAAACTTGGCTCATTAAACAGGGTTACTTTTACATTTAAGCTGATGAGCGGTGTGGTGAAGAGTAGTGTAAAGTTTCGAACACATTATTCTGGGCCTCAGCGGGGTGGAAAGGACCGCATCGCAATACAAAATGTTGAGACTTGGCACATTAGAGACATCCCGGGCCATAACGCATTGATGGATTTTGAGCACCGTATTCTAGCTGATGTTGTGATTAGTCACAATATCCGGTAGAATACTGTATACTTCATCGATAGTTATGATGAAAGAGCTTTTTCTATTTGTCTATTTTTTTTCTATGGTTAAATTTTCTACCCTTATTGGTCGTGCTAGAACAGATACTTCCTGGCAAACTCCACCGAGGGTTCCTTACAAACTAGTAGATAAAAGGGGGAAATTATTTTTTTTTTTAAATAGGGCCACGAATTCTGTGCTTCCTGGCATGGCCAAGCTATTTGGCCTTGAAAAATAATAATGATTTTTTTGCAGATTATTAGCAGAGTTTTATAAATATAAAGTGGACAAATAAACAAGAAGAAATAAGAGTCTTTATACCTACTGTTTATATTTTTTGTAAAAACAAATAAACCTTTTTTTATAAAGAACTTGTGAAACTAATTTTAGTTTTATATTGTATAGAAGACTGCTATTAACAAGGATTGCCATTCGCCAATCGTGGATTCATACACGATTTATTTACGATTGAAATATTGTTAATACATATTTCAGTATTATTATTTATTATTTAATTGTATTATTATGTATGTATTCCAGCTTTGACGCTAATTTAAACATTCTGTTCTACATCTATGTTAATTTTACAACAGATAAAATTGAAGTGAAACCTAAGAAGGAGCCAGAAACTGCGCCCGCTAAAGTTAATGCGGAAACGTCGGGAACTGAAAATGCTGAAAACAAGTAAGTATTGATTCAATTAATTTAAAAAGCAAAGTAATAAGAAAGCGGATATAGTGACGAGTTGAACACCTTCCTGTTGATCAGAGCCTTGATTCTGTATGACCGTCGACGCGTTACGTGATCGTCACTTGGGTGCGTTTAAAAATAAAATAAATAAATAGGTAAATATTTTATTATATATTTTTTGACAGGCCTCATGGCTCAGTACGGTAGTACGTCTACTTTCTGAGCTGTAAGGTCGTGGGTTCGAACCCTACCCAGGGCAAATATTCTTTCTAAACATGGATGTTTGTTCTGTGGCTGGGTGTTTATAATGTATAAAATGTATGTATTTACAAAAAATAATTATGCCATACATCAGCCATCTGGTTTCCATAGTATAAGCTTTGCTTAGTTTGGGGCTAGATGGTGTTGTGTGAAAATGTCCTCCAATATTTATTTATTTCTTTAAATGAAACACCCACGCTCCGAAGTTCCGAAATTAAAAAATTAAAAGTGTAATTAAAAAAAAAAAAATAGTAGAGGCATAGCCATTAATAGTTCCAACCATACCAGGGCAAATATTCTTTCTAAACATGGATGTTTGTTCTGTGGCTGGGTGTTTATAATGTATAAAATGTATGTATTTACAAAAAATAATTATGCCATACATCAGCCATCTGGTTTCCATAGTATAAGCTTTGCTTAGTTTGGGGCTAGATGGTGTTGTGTGAAAATGTCCTCCAATATTTATTTATTTCTTTAAATGAAACACCCACGCTCCGAAGTTCCGAAATTAAAAAATTAAAAGTGTAATTAAAAAAAAAAAAATAGTAGAGGCATAGCCATTAATAGTTCCAACCATATAAAAAAAGAATGATCGAAATCGGATAATATTTAGGAGTAGAAAACAGTTATCTCCTGTTGTATTAAACACGCGTGATTTGCTGGAAAAAGATTGTCCGACAACGATTCTCTTAAGAGTCTGTAGTCCGACCATAATCCATCTCGCTCGCGCATACCCACATTATTGAAGTTATAAAATGACTGCATGAACTTATAAAAAAAAACATCGTTTGTATAACTAGAAAACAACATCACAAATAATCGACAAAAATTTCAATTTGGTCCAAGTTAATTTTCATACATAAAAATCATTTTTAGAAATTAGTAACGCAAAAATGATTTTATGTATGAAAATTGACTTGGATCGAATTGAAATTTTCGTTAATTTTCAAACATAAAAATCATTTTTATAAATTATTCATTCAAAAATGATTTTTCTGTATGATAATTGATTAGGATCGAATTGAAATTTTTGTCGAATATTTGTGATGTTATTACCTAGTTTTACAAACAGCGACTTTTTTATAAGTTCATTCAGTTATTTTATTTCTTCAAAAATTGGGTATGCGCGAGTGAGACAGACGATGATCGGGCTACGGACTCTTAACATAGATACCTGTGTTCCTCAGCGATGCAGACACGGACGAAGAGTACTTCCCGTCGGAGACATGGGCGCGGCCCCCCTCCCCCCTGCCGGAGCCTGCCGAGGAGCCGCCCCGGCGACCGCACGCCACCTGCGATATTTGCAAGAAGACGGTCTCCTCTAAGACTTATCTCGCTGTGCATATGCGAACTCATACCGGTATGTATATTGTTCTGTTGATATTGCCTGTGTGAGTATGTAATCTAAAAGAAAACTAATCTAGTGTGCTGTAATCTAAATGAAAACTAATCTAGTGTGCTGTAATCTAAAAGAAAACTACTTGACGAGTATTGATTGTTTAGACTACTTTGCAAAAAGGTAAATGAGCTCGTTACAATAATAACCGAAGTGTTTTACATATTTAGCGCTATGTACTAGTTTGTTCGGAACCCTCGGTGGGCGAGTCTGATTCGCATTGTCCAGTTTTTTTAAATGTATGGAGTGCCACCTTATTTTTAAACTTACCACGGCATTTTGTTGCAACCGGCACGGTTTGCGGATTCCGTGCCACATTTCGTTTATGTAGGGCTAATAGTGTCTGAGTAAAATGACTGACATTCGGATAGACGGACATGGCGAAATTATAAGGGTTCCTCGTAGTTACTACGGAACCCTAAAAAGTGTATGTGCAAGAAAAGTGATAGTCACATTAATATATGTTTGTTGTCAGGTGAAAAGCCGTTCTCCTGCTACGTGTGTGGTCGCGGGTTCATAACCGCCAGCAAGATGCACCGACATGTTCTCACACACAAGAATTCCTTGGAAGGTAATTTGTTTTTCAATACAGTTGCTCGAAAAGTGTGCTTTACAAGACCTGCTAATATTCTTTTTTTTTACAATATAGATCTACGATTGACCACCAACTTGCCTGATGTTAAGCGATGGTGTGGCCGAGGATGGAGCTCGTCGATCTAGAAGATATCTATTCACTCTAGCCTTGAAAATTCTAAAATTGTAGGTCTCAAGAAACAGATATGGCGGCAAAGAATTCCATTCTTGTGCAGTACGCAACATGAATGTGGATCGATATCGCTGAGTACGGATTCTTCACGCGTGCTATAAAGTCTTTATCCCACTAGTGCGACATAATAATGCATTATATATCTCTTGCTTATTTGTTTATTCTTTATAATTTGAAATCAGTATTTATTACAAATTATTTATGTATGCATTTATAGTAGTATGACAGTCATATGAGATAATTAAGTGGTAGTTTTATAGCCCTTGACCAATATTGACCTTGACCAATATTTTTGGCTATTTGACTATTTAGCTATGTAGGTTCTTGTATTTCGACACATTCGTCATTTTTACTATTTTGACTAATTCGGTTTTATCGGCTATATCGATCATTTCGATTTTATTCGACTTATGTGACGTTTTCGACTGTTTCTACTACTAATTGTTTTCCACTTTTGTCAAGTCTTTGACGGCTCCCAGTAAGAGAATAAATTTTTTAAAACGTGACAGCCTTCTGGCAGATTCTGGCTCGCGACAGGGCGAACGCGGGGAGCGGGCTAGGAACCGTTTGTTAAAGGCCTATTAAATCACCCTATTTATAGTGTCCTGTCGGCAGGGGCAGAGGGGTGGAATAAGAGACAGGGTCTCAATTTGGTTCCGATCTCTTTACTTCCCAGACAGGGACCCGAAAGACAGGGCCCGAGAAATCGAGTAATGTAATACGCCTATTAGCTCTTCTCTTCTCGTCTTAGCGGCTGAAAAGGTTATTATGAAATTTGGTACAGAAATAACAGACAACCCACCGTCACCACCGTTTTTCGTCACTACGCAGGTGAAACCGCGCGGAGCAGTTAGTCTTAGTACTATATAGTTATATAGACGTCGCGTATTGTATTTTACTGATTCAATTTGGATGGTGTTCGCAGTTACGGACATCAAACCTGAAGACGACGACGCTAAAGTTAAACTGGAAAAACATGACACTGAAGAAAACGAAGATGATGAAGAGAAAGACGACAAGTAAGGCTGCTTTTAAGATAAATTAATTTTTGTTCGGGTTACTTACGTCTATTTCGAGTAGAAATCTACATACTTTATATCTATATACTTTTTTCATGCATGTTGGTAAGTTAGTAAACGTGCGTTAGTGACGTCACCTGCCGATCCTAACGCATACCCTCCGCCCCGGGGGGAGCGGCGGGTTATGTCGGGCTCGACACCAGAATGGTGCCACTACCGACTAAAACCTCACGGTGTTCCTCCTTTGCGCTTACGGCCGGACAGTGGGCACTCTCCCAGACTCTACCACTGACCAGCTACGCTGGTTCAAATGACCCCTCTCTCGGGGAGTTTTTACTCCACCCGCCTGACGATGATGTGTCGGAACACTAGACACATCGTTCATCCTCGGGGAACTCTTTATTTGGGCGGCAGACTCCCCCCGAATCTACCGCCCAGAGTTCCCTTGTTTACGGAGGCAGATGGCGCTCATGCGCTAGCCGCCTACGTCCAACACGTTTGCGGCGTATGGGTTGCGACGACGGATCGTCTTCGCGCACACGCTCCGCCAACTCCTTTGATGCTATTACCTTCTCGCAAAAGTCACGCATCGCCTCCCATGATGTCTCACTGCCAGTCACTGCAGCAGCAATGGCTGGCAGCGAGAGATCCGCCCCCACAATCGCGACAAGTCGCCCTCCGATTGGCCCACTCTGGGCATTCGCTCAGCGTGTGTTGCGCCGAATCCAAATTTGAACCACAATGGTGGCATGCTGGGGTGGACTCTCTTCCGGCTATCCTGAACAGGTAATCGCCAAAGCAGCCGTGACCTGTCAGGACTTGTGTGAGCCTGAAAGAGAGCACCCCATGCTTCCGCACGACCCAATCTCTTAGGATGGGTCGGAAAGCCTCCACCGTGCGGAGTCCCGCGGTTGGTGCCGCCAATCTACGCTCCCACTCCTCCATTGCCGAATTCCGGCCTCGTCTTCGCCAACGTCTTATCACCTCAGGGGGAGGAAACTCACCCCTGGACCGTGCATTCGACTGTTGGCGGTAAATGCTCGCGAGCACCTGTGCCTCCAGGTCCCACGGTGGGGTGCCGGCCAGGACACACGCCGCCTCACAGGAGACGGTCCGATAAGCTCTGATCGCTCTGAGTGCCATGGCTCGCTGCGGCTTCCGCAGTTGAGCCAGATTACGGGCACCCAGAGCGTCCGCCCAGATCGGGGCACCGTAGAGCGCCATCGATCGGACCGCGCCCGTGTATAGGCGGCGGCAGGTCAAATTCGGCCCTCCCACATTAGGAAGCAAACCTCCCAGCGCCGCCGCAGCTCTAGTGAGCCAAGGGGCCAAACGCTTGAAGTGCTCCTCAAAGTTCCACCTGCTGTCGAGGACGAGTCCAAGGTACTTCATCGTCGACTCGACAGCGATGGAAGCACCTCCTACAATAATTTCAGCACCAGCTGGTGGTGCCTTCCGAGGCCCGTGAAAACACAGAGCCTCGGATTTGTTCAGGGCCACCGCCAGCCCCAGACGCTGAATCCTTCCCACAACTTGGGCTGTTCCAGCCGTTGCGAGGATTACTGCCTCCCTGTGTGTAGCGCCGCGTGCCATCACCAGCGTATCGTCGGCGTAACAAGTTACGTCGATTCCCGGCAAATTTTCACCTCGGAGCACCCAGTCATAGCCGATGTTCCACAGGTCCGGCCCTAGAACCGAACCCTGTGGAACACCGCACGACATTTCCCATTGGCCAGATCCATTCCTCGTGGGGTAGATAATCAATCTATCCCTGAGGTAATCCTCGAGGATCTGGCACTGGGTATGGGGCACTCCGTGATAACGCAGTCCCTCCTTGATGCAGTTCCAGGGGATGGTGTTGAAGGCATTGGCGATATCAAGTGATACCGCCAAGACGACCTCCCCCCTAGAGACTGCCGTTTCCGCTAGAGCCCTCACCCTCGATATCGCATCGATGGTGGACCTGCCCGTGCGGAAACCGTACTGGTGATCAGACAGATCCGGACCGACTTGCATTAAGTGCTTATTCAGGCGCGCCGCTATCACACGTTCCATGAGTTTGCCTGCTTCGTTCAGTAGTACGATTCGACGGTATGCTCCCGGTGTGCCCTCAGGTTTGCCCTCTTTCCGCAACAACACCAACCTTCCAGTCTTCCATTGCGTTGGCAGGCGACCCTGTCTGAAACATCCTGTGAGAAGATCTCTAAACCTGGGCTCGAGAGACTCAAGCGCTATCACCCACGCACGGCCGGGAATTCCATCCGGGCCTGGCGCGGTGTCTTTGGCTTTGAGCTTCTGTACTGCTACGGCTATTTCTTCTTCCGTCACTTGCGGGGCGTTGTCTTCCTCGTTTTCGTCGTGGTCCGTGGTTGAGGCCATGACCGGCGCAGTGTGGTCATTGACTATCCTAACGGAAGACCTGCGCTGGCTAATTTAACCAGCTAATGCTGAGTTGGAACAGGCTTGTGACAAAAACGACTGTAATGTTTTTTATTTGTTTATATGTTGTGGTTGTTTTTGTCGCAAGTAAAAATATGTATAAGTCCATGAAATATTCAACTATAGTTTCAACCGCATTCGGCGGTCTTTTTCAAAAGGAAAGGCGCAAACAGTGCGAGCTAAAGCGAGACCTGCAGACGTATGATTGGCACCGAGACAATTTTTTCTCTACTGTTTTTGTTTCACGAGAACGTGACAAGGATACGGATTTCTATAAGTCTATCTCTTTTTCGCAAATATGTAGAGAAAATTTTGTTGTGGTCTTCTTAAGCCTGTTGGGGATGGTTAGATGGTCATCTCGCACAAGTTTTTGCTGAAATAACGTCCTCGCCAGAACCTTCTGGCGTGATGGGAATATTCCTGCATTTTGAACAACAATAATTATTTTTCAGGGAGTCAGTGGATAAAGTGAAGACTGAGCCAGGTATGAAGAAATCCAAGAAAAAAACGTTGGAAGAGAAAAGTAAGAGATATAATAAATGGCCACATGCTTGTGAATTTTGTAATCAAAGGTGAGTATAAATTTACGGAAGAACATTTTTTTTACATCTTTTTTTACCTTAGGACGGCAAGTTCGCTTGTATTTTTAACACGCGTTTATTAGCATCATACGTATGTTAGTATGTAACAGAAACTTTGAACATGATTTTGACCCACTTCAAACGGTCAGATTTCATTCAAACTTTGTAGACTTATCAAGGACCGATGACAATACAATAATTTGATAAGATTAAGCGGTTTTTTTAGTTGTTTTTTAAACTATTATACTTATGGTTTTTGGTATTTGTGTTTTTTTTTTCTAACATGTCAACATGTAATATTTCTTCTTATATTTAAAGCATCCATATAGACATAAACATTCTATGGATAGTTCAAACGAGTTTGGTATTTGTGTTTTTTTTTTCTATGTTAACGTGTCGTTTTCAGATTCTTACATCTGGAAACGTTACAAGTCCATAAGAAATGTCACAGCGAAAATGACAACATGAAATGCTACTACTGCCTAGAAGCGTACACTGACAAGGAGGCATTAAAAGAGCATGAGGCCACCCATACAGGGGACAAACCTTACCTCTGTACCCTGTGCGGACAGAGCTATTCGAAGCGGGGGCGTATGGTGAGTGATTAGTTTACCTATCTATATCCCGAATAGGCTAGTTGCTTAAATTTGAAAACTTGGTTAATTATATACTTTAATATCTATTTTATCCCAAAAACCCTATATTTTAAAGAAAAAGTAATATTTACATTGCGTATTTTGTATTAAAAAAATAAAACAATTTAGATTTCCCTTGAAAACGATGAATAGTGTCATGGCGTCTTGAATGACGTCACAGTCTGCGAAATCCATGCTAAATCAAACGGCGACATCTGTGTCAAGTGTCAAAACAATACGGAGTAACCATAGTAACCTGCTCTGTTGTAGGAAAACGTCAACAACAAATTGCGGCCCGTGACGTGACACTTTCTGATTGGTGTTCGCTGTCATGTGACTTAATGCCTATTTTTTACGAATTTATTTTTTTAAAATATTAATAATCTTTAACTTTTATGAGAAATAGACTGTTTTTTCTTATCTACGTCTAATCATTTATAATTAGAAACTATAAACTAAGCAATTTGTTATTAGTGGCAACAAGCCTATTGTGAAATACCGATTGTCATTTCACCGAAAACGAAATTCATTTTTTTCTAAAGACACTATCAAAATCTCGAAAGCTCATTTGATAACTCCTCTGATAACCGAATCTTAGTAATACGAAAGTTTTTGTGTATAATAAAAAGAAACCTAACAATTTTATCCTAATAATGAATATATCTGATAACCGAACCTTTGTAAATAAGAAGTTGTCTGAATATAATATAACTGTTTGGGCAAATGAAACAGGTGGCTAACAAACTTTTAGAATCAAAAACTGTAGTCAATTAAAACATTTGGAATCGGGCAGTTCTTCAATGGAATTCTTTGCCGCCATCTCCGTTTCCTGAGAACTACAATCTTGGAATTTTCAAGGCTGGAGGGAATAGATATCTTCTAAAACACCGATAATCCGAGCTCAAGCGCATTATTATTAATATTCGAGCTGAATTAGCATAAAGCCTTAATGGAGCCATTCTCAAGGAAACACAAAATTAATTAAAATGACTGAATTCAACAATAAATGAGCGAGAATCTCGTACAATTTTCGTTACTTTTTTAAATGAATTCCAAAAAGAAGGAGGTTCTCAATTCAACTGTTGGTTGAATTGGTGGTCAAACGCGGACTTATCGTGTTAAAACAAACTGTTGTTTTTTGTATCTGTTCAGCGAGAACTCCGCCAATTAAGCATTGTTTTTATGATTCTTATTTTGTTTGATAGGTAAGTAATATCATATAAGTTTTATCAAAATCGGTTCAGGACTTTGGTTTTTATGACAAAATTACTGAAAAATGTCGTCCAAGTAAACGAATTGCGTATAACGAAGTGGGTTTTTACTATAATTATTGAATTTAGTGATTTTAATACAATTTTAATTAGTTTAGCGGTGCCGTCAGAATTGACCACAATATATACCTATATGTATAAATATGTAATAAAGTTCCGGCAGCCTAGTCAGGAAACCGTCCGACTTACGATCCGCAAGTCCTGGGTTCGAATCCCGCGGCACGCACCTCTGTCTTTTCGAAGTTATGTGCGTATTGTTGATTGCCGCCAACTTCAAACGGTGAAGGAAAACATCGTGAGTAAACCTACAAGTCTGAGAGTTCTCAATTATCTTGAAAGATTTCTGAACTCCGTTAACCCGCACTTGGCCAGCGTGGCTACCCTATGCACTATGGCCTTACCCTTCTCATAATGAGAAGATGGCCTGCGCCCAGCAGTGGGACAGTTTGTACAAACATGCCTGATAAATAAAATGTTATAAACTATCTTTTGTGTTCAGGTATATCACCGTAAGAGATGCACGAGGCCAGCTGAGAACGTCGACCGCAAGAAGTTTATGTGCGAATTCTGCAACAAATCTTACAACGCACATTCCAAACTGCAGGTAATTCTTTTTTTTTTATTCAAAAATAGGTCGGATTTTTGGCGCTAAGTCAGTTTAAGCTATGTCGTCAATTTATTTTAAGCAAACCTATCGAGTAGGATATTAAAATGAAGGAAATTAAAAGAATATTGTGGGCAACTTTGAAGGCACCACTAAGCTAATTAAAATACTTAAACTCACTATATTCAAAAAAAGAACAAAAATTGTATGGGAGTTCGTTAGTTCTTTAATTAGCTAAATGGTACCTTCAGAATAATTCTTATTATAAAAATATACATAATAACTCTGACACTAGGGCTGGCCTCTCAGTCTATACGAACTTATTTTAGTCGTAGCTCAAAATTTAATTAGGAATAACAAATTAGTAATCATTGCATTGAAATGGTTGATCGTTTTTGATAGCGTAAAAGTATCTGTCTATATTATATGTTAGTTTTAGGTAGTAACAATAATATATTTATATATTTACATGTATACAAATAGCCAAAGAAAATTCATAGAGACATCAACACATAAAAATATTTTGAAATTAATAATAGGTGACAATACATATTTTATATATACATTACTACCCAAAGATTTTTCATATGTAAATAGTATTAACTTCTATTAATAATTATATAGTACGTAAGAATTTAAACTAAATGTTGCACGCCCGCAATGGGTGAACTGTTGAGACTAGCATTTTTCTAAGAACATTTTATTTTGTACACAATTATGAGCAATAAAATATATTCTGATTCTGAAGTAGCTCTTATGCAGTCGGTTATTTTGTTTTTTTTTCTTTTAAGGTCGAGATTAAAGCGCACAGCTATATCTCTCGCGCATTATAACACTTTTAAACATATAAAATCATTGAGTAGAGATTTAGAAAAGTAAGAGCTAAATTTGTTTATTTAGAGAGGAGAGACATTTAAAAAAAAGTTTTAATCAGTTATCATTTATACTGGCGACGGAATTAGAAAAAAACATATATTTTCTTATTCCTCAGCCAATTTAAAAGATATTGAAGAAAAACTTGTTTTTAAATATTTCTCCTGTCTAAATAAACAAATTTAGGACTCTCTTTTCTAATATCCCTATTCATTGATTTATATGTTTAAAAAGGTTGTGATGTGAGAGAGATAGCTGTGCGCGTTGAGCGAATCCTTAACACGGACACTTGTTGGTAGTGATTGTAATGAGGAATGTTGTGTTCCAGCGCCACCTGGCGTCGCACTCGGTGACTCAGTACAGCTACCGGTACGAGTGTCCGGTGTGCGCGCACATGTTCCACACCAGGTACCACGTGCGCATGCACCTGCAGTACCACATCAAAGAGGGCACGTGAGTATACCGACATTTAATTTAGATACCACACTCTTTTTAAACAATTTTCGAAAAGGAGGAGGTTCTCAAATCGTGGGAATATTTTATTTTTATTTTTTGTGTCGGTTTTTCAGTTTTTTAAACTAAATTTACTTGTTAACCTACCTAAAGAAAAGGTTAACAATTCGGATCAATTTTTTAATCGACTTCTAAAAAGAAGGAGGCTCTCAATCTCGACTGTATGTTTCGATTACTCCGCCAATTATGAATTGTTTCTGATGATTCTTTTCGGTAGGTAAGAGGTAGTCCCATATAAATTTTATCAGAATCGGTTCAGTACTTTGGTTTTTATATTAAAATGACTGAAAAAATGTCATCCAAGTAATTAAATTGCTTATTTTGAAGTCGGTTTTTTTTTTCAGTTTTTAAACTATAATTAATCTAAACTCGAAAAAAAAATAACAATTCGTCTATATTTTTTTAAAGTTTGTTACTATCCAGTAACAAACTTAAACATATATAGACATAACACAAAAAATACAGACAAAATTAATGACATCATATAAACATAATGTCATTAATCTATAACTAAAATGTGTTTATTTCCAATATTGTGATTCTTTATGGTTTCAGGATTCTGGAAGAGAATCGCAACGCAGTGCTCGCCATGGTGTTACAGAACGCGCGAAAAATACCCAAGAGTAATACCGGCGTAGGGATAGAAGTCCCCGCACCGACCGCACCCCTGCCAGACCCTGAGGGGGATGAGAGGTACTATATTAATACGTTTTATACGAAAGAGTTCGATCTTTTTAGAAATCTATATGGGAGGCCTATGTCCAGCAATGGACTGCTTATGGCTATGATGATCATGATATTGAAGAGTTTGCCTTTCAAATTCAAATTCATTTATTTCAGGCTACTGATTTGCCCATAAAACTTATAGCATGTCATAATAATATACTTTAAACATTAAATTTAAAACAAAACAAAATTTCAAAATCACATATGATATCCAAATTGCAGCTAAAATGTCCAAAACAATAATATAATCTATGTACTCTAAAATAATCAATTAAATGTCAAATAAAATTCCAATTAAAATAATAATAAAATAAAATAAAATAACAAAATACAATTATACAGTAGAATACAATTATATCCTATTTATATTTAAGTCAGTATTTTCGTTTTAGCATCGGTACTGCATCATGCCTATTACAACCACCTTACTTTGACCAGTAACAAGTCTGTTGGTTGGTATTAACAAAACTTTTAAATAAAATACGTAATTTCAGGTCAAGGATCTGCAACATATGCGGACAAATATTCCAACATTTCTACTATTTGGAAGAGCATTTAAAGACGCACGGATCGAAGCTGGCGCTGGACTTCGACGACGAGGAAGAGAAGAAGCATACTTGTCAGGTAACTGATCTAGTGAAGAAAGCTATCAAAATGCAATTAAATGAGAATCGGTGCAACCAGGCCTTTTTTGTCACTTCTTTTTTGGGGGGACACTACTTCTCTAATGTTGTAAGTCAAGATAGACAGGAAAGATAGATTAAAGTTTGAATTTGGATTATTTTGGCCTATTTAAAAAAAAACAGTTTTTTTTTTACCTTTGGTTATTTTTTTTTTAATTACCAAAATCAGTTTTTATGGCTTTTTTATTTTTCGATATTTTCGAAATTCCCTTTGGGGGCACTGTGGGGCACAAAAAATGCCCTGGGTGCAACTCATAGGTTACATTAAACTACTACTATATGTTATTAGTAGTTTTGACCACCCAAGTATCATACGCCCCAATTAGCAGTTAGACATTTTTATTTCAAGTTTACCACTTGTATTTTATGTTTAACTCCTTTTCAGGTGTGCTCAAAATCGTTCAAGCTTCCCTACTACCTAAAGCTACACAGCTACACACACACAAAAGAAAAACCCTTCATTTGTCAACAGTGCGGCAAAGGTTTCATCACGCGAGGCAAATTGAAGCGCCATCTTGAAACACATCAAGGGCTGAAGAAGTATCAGTGTCATATTTGTTATAAATTCTTCACAAGACCGAGTTATTTGCGGATACATATTAGAACTATTCACGGGACGCAAGATTATAACTGTAGGGACTATGGTTTTGGTCTGCCTATAGGTATGGCCCAAGATTGATTTGCCTAAATAAATAAATTTTGCCTTTGTGTGGTTAAGGTTAACCACATCTTCTTATTTTTGTAGGGCCTAACAACCCTTTTTGGGTTTTTGCCTCTTCTACGACATTGTTCCATTTCGATCTCTCTGGCCTCTCTCCGCCAAAATGTCTGCCTTAAGACAATCCTTTTACCGCTTCCTGGGTCTTCCTCTAAGTAATTTCTGTTGTGAAACTCGGTCATGGTTTTGACAGGCATAAGGCCTCATCTAATCATTTCAAGTGGCCTGACTATCAGAGCCCTTTTCTTTTCCTTTTTTGACGTGGGAGAAATCTTTTGAAGATACTCAACTGCATTTGGGGTTGCGTTATGTGGGGTTTTACCCACTAAAACCCCCTCGGTAGCCAGCCCCTGCGTTTTTCCTATCAGAGCCCTTACTTTTCCCCGCCAAGACTTTTCTTTCGAATTATGCTTATCGTATTTTTGCGTCGGCGTCCAGGTTTTAAATGAACCGGTCACGATTTGTCGAATTATTGTTTTATAGCTTGCCGATTTTAGACTTAAAAGATAATCTTGCCATTTAGCCTCGCCTTGCATGTGAAGAAACATCTGTTTCCAGCGGTTAACCGTGCTTTAATTACCTCCTCCGTCAAGTTCTAGGAATTCTGGTTCGATCCTATGTATTGCAATGCTTGCGCGCTCTTAATTCTGCTTTATCCTAGTAGATATCTTGAGCTGGTATAGAGATACGACTGCTAAAGATATCAATTTGGGTGCATTCACTTGTAACTGAAATATAGCTGATACTGTTGCCAAGGTGTCCGAATTGTTGTATTCTTGTATTGATCATACTTTTAAACACTGTTCGGATCGGCTAGCTATCACAATATCATCTGCATATGCAGGCAACAGACGTAACGGGTTTCATTACTAAAGATTAAAGATGATGGTCGACAGTGGATCACCTTGCTCATTCTTTATGGCCACTATGGATTTACCGTCTTAGTTCTAAACGCATGTTAAAATCTTATTCACTAAATAAGGACTTGTCACTCTCTGGCAGGCGGAAAGTGTCACGCGCGAAAACGGAACAAAACACTGTTTAATTAACATGCGCTTATTCAGCGTTTATAAGTAAGACGGCTAGTCTCGCATCCTAGCGTTTATAAGCCGAACAAACTAGGTTGGCACTCCTAATATAAGCATACTATTAAGTATACGATAGCGGTTAACGCTATCGAACGCTTGTCTTTAGTTCACGACTGTTT
This sequence comes from Lycia hirtaria, assembly GCA_947563715.1. NCBI lineage: Eukaryota > Metazoa > Arthropoda > Insecta > Lepidoptera > Geometridae > Lycia > Lycia hirtaria. The sequence continues at coordinate 9,843,373 of OX387387.1, read as the reverse complement.
GTGGTATAGGTTGATATTATATTCGTATACTTTTTCTTTCACACTAACCGATAAAGGTACCGAATATATTTATTGCCAAATGCGAAGCCAAACCAAAATACTTAAGATTAGACTATCTTAAAATCGTTAAATCGTCTTAAAGTTAAATTTAAAATGTAACCAATTTTTGCAGAAATTATTTATTTATTAATTACTTATGAATATATTTTATACATACAATAACATTTACTTATCTACATTAACTGTGTGGATCAACCGATGTCGGTAGCGTTACCGGTTAGTGTGAAAGCGTCAAAGTAACATGTAACGAGTGGGCTAAATGTCGTCTAGTCCTTTCATAAAGCAATAAGAACCTTTAGGAGAGTAGATTATGGGTATTATTCTTGCCGAACTGCCGAAGACGGTTAATGTTTTAAACGTACGTACGTGTCTTATTCTTTGGCACTACTTTTGGCGGATGTCAATAAACCAGCTATCATTAGATACATCTCACTTGTAGGAGTATATTATTTCAATGCGGTGGAAGCGAAAAAAAAACGGATGACATACAGTGAGAATTGACTGTGTCTATGGTTTGTTTTTTTTTTTCTTGATGTTGGCACCATGCTTGGACATTTGCCATTTGTCCTATGTTTTGTTATGTATTACTTATTTCGGTAAACAATTTCCAGTGACAGAAATATAGGTTAATAAATCATTTTCAGGGTTACAGACCCAAAAAGGAGCTCTTATATGATCACTTCGTTGTGGTTTGTTTGTAAGACACCGTAGTTTAAATGTATGAACGACCATCATTTTCAATTACAAAATTAATTTTGCTTTTTCGTTTCCATGTTTCATGTTTTATGACCTTGAATAAGCTTGAGGACAAAGAAAGTACGGAAACCTCGGTGCACGAGACAAATTCATTCTCTGGCTTCTTATAATAAAAATAACTTTCCACCCAGCTTTCAACCAGGCAAGTTGGTTCAATACGTCTAGCTGTTCAATTTAACACCGGTGTTATATTAGCCATTTCATTGATATGCGAATTCATTTACTCGAGACGCGACGTAGTTTCAGTTTCTTTACATGTCTAACAAACACAACATTACAGGGCAGATTGGTGACCAATCACAAACTCAAATTTTGAAAATTAGGGTTCTCATTGGTCGGCAGTTATCATTGGTTTACATTTGGTCATGTATGGAAAGGCAGACAATTGTAATTTTTATTTTGTAACTCTTTTATTACATAGTTTGGCATTCTAAAAATGCAAGTCTTTCAATTGGGTAACAATGAATTTTCAAAAATTTCTAAAACATTTCCTAGTTACTCGAAAATTCATTGTTACTCAGGGTAGCTATATTTTCTTTTAATTATAGTTGATTTACCTCTTTTGTTTGAACGGGTAAGGTGTAAAAATAAGTTTGCTTCATTTTTTTTAAAGTCCGCTATTTGTCGTCAAAATATTTTTAATGTATTTCGTTATTTGTAATTAAATACACATGGTGTTTTCTAAGTTCACTGAATTTAGCTAATATCGATCAGTTAGTTTAAGCGAAAAGACTGTTCAGAATTTTCGACACCTCGCTTGACCAACGCTTGTGGCCAAATTGGTAAGAGGCGTCCCAGGTACAAACGGGGACGGCGCTAGTTTCGTATGTTGAAAGTTTTAAACTGTCTTTAATATTGTTAATATTTTTATATCTTAAGTGTATCGTGGAGCACGCATATTTCCATACAATAGAAGACAATGTTATTCATATAAAAGACCTTAATTAGTAATTAACATACTGTACACCACCAAACTCCTTATTACTATCTGTATTACTCCTTTCCAAGCTAAGGTTGCCTGTAAGCGATCGCTCTATGCGACAAGGCTTGTTTTGTTATTAAGTTAAGTATACATAAAATATAAGATATACAATAAAGTTGTATTCTATTTGTCTAAGATGTATTTTCTTTACCAACAAATATATGATAGTTATTCGTGGTCCCGCTAGTATATTACCCTCATTTGCGTGCCGTAGTTACTAAGGTAATAAAACAGTTTCCTTTTATTGTATGGGAAAATGCATGCTTCATAGTCCTATAAAATACCAGTGAGATATAATTATGGAAAAGAATGCAAGGAAATTTGTATCTCATTTATTTAGATTTTCTACTGTTGTATTATTACTTGTTTTCTAAAATTTAAATATGATTGTAAATAGGTATCTTTTCCCTTAAAAATAACTGTGGATAAGGTAGGTGAGGGTAAGATTGTTAGAATTGATTATTTTTTCATTTTGGTGTTTGTATAGAAATAAATAATGTACTTAATTAGAAATATGTTTAGTTTTCAAAAAATAGGCTATTTTTAAGATATTCTAAAGTTTATAAGGGAAACCAAATAAACAAAATTTTGTTCCCAATTTTTTTTTGTAGAATGCAAAATATTTTTCATACTTTTTCATTAGTATTATTTCGTTTTGGGCATGATTAACTAATTAATTTTTATACAATGCGAATGAAATAGGAAAAGTACTGGCTCCTATGTCACCTCACCTCACTCATGTAACTGCGATAATGGAAAATAGTTTTTTTACACCAAATAAATTTGACTCCTTAGTATTTCAGCTATGTAATATATATGTATATCTAATTAGATATGTAAAGTATTTTTACGGATACGGTTAATTCACTCTAAAGTTTGGACCCTCATTCCTTGCAAAAAGGCACTATTTTTTTATATTAAATTAAAAATGACCAGTTTTCGGATTTTTATCTATATGTGTACTATAACACAATGCTTCTTGCCAAATTTTATAGTTCTAGGTCAACAGGAAGTACCCCATAAGTTTTGATTCCTTTGTGAGTGTCGAAATGTGCGTTTTTTACGAAAACTGAGAAATTTTATTTTTCTTTCTGCAGCAAGAGACCATGGATCTGCGTATATGGTTTTAATGTCAACACATGGGAGCAAGACTCCAAAGTAATATCAAGTTAAACTGTTTTAACGCCTGTAGTCAGCCCAGGCGTACTCTCTAGTTTAAGTAGGTAGAAATATTTCAGTACTTTACCTCGTGTCAGAAAAGATAAGAGCTACAGGATAGAACGAGATGTGCTCTCTATCTGTAGGTTATGTTTGTGCCTCCATAAGCTAACATGTACTTTAATGCATAGAAGGTGTTTGCGTGAATCTCCTGTATTTGTGCTTGTTAAGTCTACTATGCCGCGATGGATTGTATGAAGCCGGTTCGCGCCCAGCGGTGCCACAGTCTATCTGACGGATACGGATAGACTGTTTCTGTGAACCAGTCGAATTCTTATTTCAATCGCATTTGTATTGTGTTGTTGTTTGAAAACACTGGTAATAGATGGTTAAGCATTTTTACATTATAATATAAATAGTTAATGTAATTCATTTTTAAGTTCAGGTTGTTGATTTTGTAAAAAAAAAAACGAAATAAAAATTTGATTTTTACACTGAGTTGTTTCATTTACTACTATTTTGTACAATAAAATATGGGTAATTTTGGGTTTGCTACCTCAGTGTGTGCCTTCCTATGACAAGTATAGGTTTTATCCCACTGCGCAAGAAGGATGGCTGTTTTACCGGGGTGTATGTGAATACATACATCAGTCGTTTAACATCGGGCGAGTTAGCAGTCAACCGCAAGCCTATTTTCGAATAAAAAAACATACAGCTTACATGGCTGTAAGGCGAATACTACATGTTAGTTGTCCAATCGTGATATTTACTGGCCGTCTTACTTCGATTGTTAAAACCTTATTCACTGAATAAGGACTACTAGTCAGAAGAACTGTCACGTGTGAAAACGAAACAATACACTAAAATGCGCTTATTCAGCGTTTATAAGTAAGACGGTTACGCCCTTACCGAAAAACGTTACTTACTCATTGCTTAACATAATTTGTCAACTTCTAGCTGAGACGTAATGCAAGCTTTCGGAAAGAAGGCAGAATTTAAGACGATGCTTAAAGTTAAGTAACGTTTTTCGGCAAGACCGTTATGTGTACATTAAAATACTGACACATAATAAATACCTATGATTTCTAGACGGATTGTGATAAATATAGACCGTGTAAAAACGTTCAATATTTACGTCCTCTGACAAACAAAGAAGCCGACGCCTAAGGCGCATCGCCCACACGAGCTGGAGTCGAGGCACGGGCGCGCCGCTTCTACGTTTCCTTCAGGTTCAAATGGCAGTGCGCCCACACACTAGAGTCGCGTCGCAGGCGAAGTGGAGTTGAGGCGCGGTCGCGGCAGGGGTGCAGTGCGCTACCGCGCCGTAACTCCACCGCCATTTTGTTTCGTGTGTTGACGTGTTTACACTGTAGAGTGTGAAGGAAGCATAGCCGCCCGCGCCTCGACTCTAACAAAGACGCCACGCCTCGACTGTGCCGCGACGCCGCCGCGCCCGCGCCTCGACTTACCAGTGAGCGACGCGCCTAAGAGGTTAAAACTCAAACGGCGTAGGTAGTTATATCAAAATCGATCAGATTTTTATAGCTCCTCAACCGAACTCGAAATGGACGTAGGTATAGAGATTGAAGTAAAATGAGAAATTTACAGCACATATCTAGTTGAATGAACAGCTTGTCCTGTTTATCCAATTAGATATGTGCTGACATGACAGAAACAAATTAATGTGAATACAATTTTTTTATCAGAAAATCGGGGTAGCAAAAATATGGAACATGTACTAATAATCTTCATGATTTAAATGTCACGTTAAATAACACTGTACAAATAATTCTTTAGCCGCACTTTGTGATGGAACAAATGTAATTAATAAGTTTTTTCAAGAAATTCAAACAATCGTTGCATAAACAGCCTGTGACGTCACACAACTCACAGAAAATTTCGGACAAGCGCGTATCGTTCTTAACGGCAAACAATCGTAAAATTTCCTGAAAATATTCTGCCAACAGACAGCAACAAGCGCAGCAATTAGTTTTGACGCTCTCGTTTATAATACAGATTGAAGAATTATGTTTAGTTCGTTTCCCCTTCACCTTTTTCCTTTTAGGCCTCGGCTCGTCGCAGCAGTCGCATGTAGGTAATATACAACATTTACCTTTTTTCTTATCTTTTTCTGGTGGTGCACAACATTTGGGTGGTTTTTCTGGTGGCGGACATTTGGGTGGTTTTTCTGGTGGCGGACATTTGGGTGGTTTTTCTGGTGGCGGACATTTGGGTGGTTTTTCTCGTGGCGGACATTTGGGTGGTTTTTCTGGTGGTGGACATTTAGGTGGTTTTTCTGGTTGTGCGCAGCATTTTGGTGGTTTTTCTGGTACACAACATTTTAGGTTTGCACAGCAATGCGATCGTTCTTTAAGGAGGCTTGGAGTTGGAGATTCTTCAAAGCAACCACAACTTACTTTAAGTATTGGTTTTCTATCGCAAATTATGTTATCAATATTTGCATCGTCGTTTGCTACGGTACATTGCATTGATACTTTCGATAAGTCTTCACTATTCAAAGGCGCTTCTAAGCAAAGAGAGACTTGCGATGTGGGATCTTTGCTTGGAGTATCTTTTGCTAATAACTGCAGACTGTCTACCAATTTTTTAGCTAAATTATGACCAGACTCCAGCTTTTTGGGTCTCAATTTCAAGGCAGCTCTGATGTTTTTGGCAGTTTTGACAGTCACTTTAGATGTTGCAGCATATTTCAGTTTTTCAACCTCTATTTGAAGTTTAGTCTGAAACGGCTTACAGTACTGAAAACAAATATAAATAGGTAAATATTAAAGAACATTTCACACACCATCTAGCCCAAACTAAGCAAAGCTTGTACTATGGAAACTAGATGGTTGATAGAATACATACTTATATACTTTTTTTTTGTAAATACATATCTACTTACGATACATAGATACACCTAGACACAGAACAAACATCCATGCCCATCACACAAATGTTTTGCCCTTGGCGGGGATCGAACCCACGACCCACAGCTCAGAAGGCAGTCGTACTACCACTCACTTGCCGTGCATATACGCAGTGAAAACATACCCACTTCTGCAACGGTTTTTATGCATTTTACCGTATTGTGCCCGGAACAATAGCCATATCGAAATGATTGCAAAAAATGCAATCATTTCAATATAGGTATTTCAAATATAGACCAAGACCAAGCTTTGAGCTAACGAAGTTTAGAATATGATACTACAGCAATCAGATCGAAAAAATAAAAATATATATTATATTATAAATATATATAGCCTCGAAAGTAGAAAGAAAGAATTAACCTCGTTACATCGACACCGCTGCAGTGGCGGAGCATCCGCGACTATCAGTAAGAAAACATACATTGCACTTTATTGAAATCTTATAGGTAGGTAGGCAATATTTTTGGTAGGCCTTGCAACGAATTATGCCATTAGATTTAAAGATTTTCGTGGCAAATTTCTGGTGTAGAGCAAGTTTAAATTCCTCGTCGAGAAAATATAGTACCAGTAAGTATATATTAAACGGATATTTGAGTGAGATTTGAAATGGTTATTGCTCTTACATTCAGGTACAGAATTCGTGGCCCTATGACTTGCACTCAGGAATACCAGATCCAGATACACTGCGTATGAGAATGATGGCAGGGCAGATATAAATTTTCCCTTACCTTAGAACTCCAACAGACCTCCTTGACTGTGGCCATGCTAATCAAATATTGTCTTTGTACGGGAGACGCATTATTTTACTTTCACTGTAATTTTATTTGTGCATTTATAATCAAAAAATTTGACAATCTATGAAAACTAAACTTCTATTATAATTATTTTGTGATGTATTTTTTTATGTCAGTGTAAAAAAGTATTGATTGCTAATTAAAAATACTCATTTTTTGATACTTGTTCAAGATTTTCAAATATATCTTACATTCTAAGATTTATAAGTCATATCTATAGTTAAATGAGTAATTTTTGTATATGTATACAAATTCCACATACTTATCTCGAAAACGACTGCGTCCAGACTTGTAACATATCAATGTACCGGACTCCCGTGGACTTGCTACGCTAATTTAGCGTAAACAAGTCCGCGGTGATGTAACGGAGAATATTTAATGTGGACGCGATAACTCCATAGCGGACTGGAGTCCTAGTAATATCACTGCGGACTTCTCGTTAGACTAGACTCCGTAACATCACCGCGGATTTGCAATTATGTGAACGCGCCGGTAAATTATTCAAGACTGGATATGATGATGATCTGGAGTACGGGGACTATTCGAGACTGATGATGATGATGCTCTGGAATACACAGATCTCCCCTACGGCGTACTTTTCTCCGGACAAAATTCTATATGCTGTTTTTAGGCCCTCGGGATGAATTACACCGTGACAATTGTTCGCGTAAAAAATGACGTCCACGTAGAGGGACATTTGTCAAGGTACGATGTCCGGTCCTTGGAAATGTTACAAATCTAGACGCACCTTTAGATTTATTTTTAACAAATCTTCAATTTAGAATCTACATGGGTGTTTCTTGAAAAATGCAATTTTACACAAAACCACAGAAGACATTAATAGTGTTTTATAACTATGGAATAATAATAATCCATGTCTACTTAGATAAAAGGTACAGTACAAACCAAATAAAACAACTTCTCCATAATAATCTTCGAAATAGCATATATTTAAAAAAATCACGTTACAAAACCATAACATAACGTACTTTAAGCTATAACTTATTTCTAAAAATTGCTATATTTACTTAATAATTCATAAAAAATATCCACTGAATTTGTGACGGGTAATAGTGGAAACTGTTGATTTTTAGTTTAAAAAATAACAAAAATTATAATGTTATGACGAAAGGAAGACATTTTTAATGTCATAATTCATTTTTATTGAAATCCATAGTAATTTACTGGATAATAATCTAATTATGATAAAAAATATACAGTAAAAAGGTATAAGTTATATTTCAACAGTTTCCAGATATAAAATAAGGAAATAATAAGAAAAACAAAAAGTCAATTAAAACTAGTAATAAATTTATTCATAAAAAATACATAAGATTGCGTATTTTATTTGCAAATGTCATAATTACATAATTTATACGGGGAGAGTTTAAATCGTTATTTTAGATCGCCTAGAATCCGATTATTTGCTTTTAAACCCCGTTTTATGCATACTGCCCAATATGTAAAGAAATTACGTCAGGCATTAATTAATTTCATGAAAATATCATGTAATTTTTCTCTAAACGATTGACAACTGCCATGATAATATTTCATTATAAAACAAAATACAACCGTAAATGGCAATTTATAAAAAAAAAATACAACACAAAACACGACAATTTTATTTTCATGTTAATTTTAACTAAGTAATTTTTTCATTTTGCATAAAAAATTGTCACTTTTCATATAATAAGTCACGTGTAATAAAAAGTTACAACATTTGTTGTTTTTCTCATCATTTTGGGCAGAATACACAATAAACGAATCAACTTGTCATTTTAACAACGCTAGAGTAAACTAGGTAATGTCAAATTGATATACGGAGGCCCGGAATAGCAATAATAAAAAATTAACATTTAAAATACATTATGGACCCCGTATTAAACTAAAATTTAGGTATTGTACATTTGGCTTGTCCATTACTGCGATTTTACATGCTTTTTCGATTAATCTTTAGGCCATGCTTTTAAATGGACTTCAGGCCTTTAGGTTTAGACAATTCTACTTTCAAGAACATTTTAACATGTATAACGCCGTACAAAAATCAGTGTATCAAATTAGACTCGAACGATATTAGTTTTCCATCAATTACATCATAACTAAGTGCTAAGCCAGACGGATCTTATTATTACTACTTTTACCACGATTTTTCACTGTTTTTTAGTTCTAAAAAGCTGAATTTTTACGTCATAAGTTACGTCATAAGCATAAGTTTTTTTCCTCGATTTCTCCACTTTCAGCAAATCTTACAGTATGGTCAAGCCAAATTAACAAAATGGAACTGAATAGTAGAAAAGGAAATAAGTTAAAACATTCTACGTAGGCTAGCCAATCTTACATTTACATAGGTGCTAACATATATTATATTTTGTTTTTATATTTTAATAATAGCTAATTTTGCGTTACACAAAAATATCTTCTTTTTACTAGAAAAAAATAAGATGATACTAATCCAAAATACGTTAAAATACGTTATCCTAATTTACGCTGGAAAAAAAAAACGAAAATTTATGAATATACGCCAAAAGCTTACCTCTCTACGATGCGATTTAATTACGCATGAATTAATTAATATTGTTGAGCACTAAATATTTTTGATGTACAATTAAATATGTATGTTTAGAAAATCATTGAGAAATAACTAAAGATTATCATATCTAAGATTAGTATATCTTTAAAATAATTAACAATATAGTCGCGTCTTAAGATGTATTTTTAATAGTATTGTATTTAAGAGATATTTTTGTGTAACAAAATTATAAAACTATTTTAATTAATAGTAATTCAAGCACGAGTGGCATAAGGGCCCGTCCACACTAGCCCCGTAAGGCCCGCACACACAGGCCCCAGAGTAAAGCATTACATGCCAGTTTTTATAAGTAAAGAATGCACCAAAGTATTGCTAAGTACGATTTTTTTACGAAAAAACTTGTACTTGCGCGTTAATTACACGAAACATCTTGTCAAAACAAATTGAGTATTTTTCAATCAATTCCAAAATTAAAAGAGGTGTAACAGTGTGAAGAGGTGTAAATTTGTACTAAAATAATATTTAAAAATTCAAAGCTGCCTAATTTTTTTTTCGGCCAAATCGTACTTAACATTCAGAAAAAATAACTAAAAATACGTAAAGTAATAAAAAAAATTGTTTCGACATAAGTTGGTTGGCAAGTTACAAGTTAAACAAAATACCAATCGCATAAAGTCAAAATAAATAATAATAAAAATATCTCGCTGAATAAAATCTATCATATAGCATAATGTTTGCTCTTAATCGCACATGAGCATTTTGCTCGTCATATATTGCTCATAACCTGAGCATTTTACATCAGCGCCACCTATTATCAAAAAGAGCAAGTTAATTATAGATTTTCATCTGACAGAGATGGATACAGACTTTCTATAAGAGGGAAAGAGTTAGAATAACACTATAGCCAGTGCACCAAACTTAAAAAACGCCAATAGGTGGGTATTATTATTACTTACTCAAAAACGAACTTTTCACCATATGCACTTAATTTCTCGACCAAAAATTGTTTCTTGGCCTAAAAGTGATAGTTTTAAATAGAAAAGCCCATTTTTATTGCAAAAGTAACAGCAGCGCTATTTTTGAGCGGCGCAGCGACCGCCATCTTGATTTTAATCCGCCATTTTAAGTAGCCAATTGATGGCCTAATAACAAAGAATATATTTGGATATTTATCAAAATCACAATAACGTACGAAATTCATTGGATATAACATTTAAAAATTCAATTCATCGATTGATCAATTTATTTTTACTAAAAAGTAAATTAAAAATTCCAAAATGGCGGCCGCGTGATACATACAGCGTGTTTTATATCCACACAATTATGTACACCCCACGGCAAACTACAAACTGTATATAAGCTGACATGAAACGTTACGTAGTACATCCTTTTACGCACTTTCGGGTTTTAATCTTAACATTTATTTTAAAAAAAATTACAAGTATTCTGAAAGCGAGATGGCAGTGGGGAGTTGTGGGTTTTACCTGAAAAATAATAATTATACTATATAAAAAAGAAATTAAAACAAAGAGGAGTCCACCTAGGTATTCAATTTATTTGCGTATTTACTAGTGGTTCAACCTACAAAGAATACTATAAAATGTTTCTTTGTTTAATTTCAATTATAAAAATCTAATCTTAGTAAAGTCTCTTAGTAAAATAATCTTAGTAAAGTTCAATTTAAATTTGGACGTACGTGCCCTACATAAAATTTTACATATACATTTTAGATATTTTAGCTTGCAAGTTATTAAAAATCCTAGGACAAGTTTAGTTATTCTATATACAAACTGCCCCAGAAGTTATTAGGTAATTCATGATCATCTCAGCCACAAGAAGTCCACTACTGTTGGACATAGGCTTCCCCCATCGATTTCTAAAAATGACAGGTTGGAAGCGCCCTGTAACAGCGTCTTCGTGCCGGTCGTCCTATGCTGCGCTTGTCGGTGCAAGGTCTCTACTAGAGAACTTTTTGGCTTCATCGGCCATCAGTTCTGCTTACTTATGTGCCCTGCCCACTGTCTTCTAGTACGTCTAATTTTAAAATTATTTGGTGAAAATCGGCAATGTTCCGGATTTTTATATGATTGAGTAATGTATGCACATTGTTTCGAATTTAGAACCAACGAAGATGTGTTTGTATTTTATTTTTGTGTGTATACCTACATCTAGGCGGGCTGCGGCGTGCTGGACTTGTCCTTCTTCTTTTCCTTCTTCTTCTTCAAGAAAGAGGGCGTCCGCAGGCCCTTCTTCTTCTTCTTGTCCTTCTTGGGCGAGTCCTCAGTCGACACCTCCTTCGATGGGGAGCCCTGAAAGTTACATTTTATAAAATAAATCAATTTTTTTGGCTTCCGTACTATAAGGATGCGGTTCGTGAGGCTATGGTGTCTGACTGTCCTACACTTAAATGGCTGTATCTTTCGAAAGGAAATAGATACAAGTCTCAAAATTCACAAGATTATAGGGTTCCCTTTGAAGTAAATCGACAAATAATAATTAAATAACAAACACTAATATTATTAGTTTTTTGTCATTTGAAAATAAAACAAAGTAGTTCACGGTGTCGTAAGACATATAAGAGTGACGCTAGATGGCGTCACTTGTAACACTCGCGTCTTCGTCGATATATTTTTACTTTGGCATTGGTGTACTGGCGCACGCCGTGATTTTATCACATTGTGATTTTGTGATTTGACACAGTGATTTTGTTTAATCAAATTTCGCTAGATGACGTTTTTATCAATATTTTCTTTAGATATGCCTACCGTTTTACACCATGTAACACGGTGTAAAACTACTTCTACTGTATAGAAAATATGTGAAATTACAAATATTTGTCTTGTTTTCTGTGTTCTAATACTAACATGTACGTATATTAAAAGAAAAACAAAATACTAGATTGCAGAAAACCAGTTTTTGCAGTCAAACTTACGATTTCGTTACGCTCGATACGCTGTTGAGTGTACGTTTTTTGTGAGAAAATATGCGTAAAATCGCTGTAAAAGTTTATAAATGCGCATTCTTTAGAATAATTCTAGTAAAATCACTTGTTTATTACGAAATAGTTCGTTAGAGGTTACGAAAAATTGCATTTTCTTATTTTTGCTAGAGATGTATTATTATTATTACGAAAAAAATATAGCCTGTGACACTCAGGAAGTAAAGACATATCTAACGACACCTCGCACATCAAAATCGGTCAAGCCGTTTAGACTGTAGGCTGTCATATAGAAACATACATACACTCGAAAAACATAACCCTCCTTCTCACGCAGTCGGGTAAAAAGATCCAAACCAGTTTTAGCGTTGCATTTTATTAACATTTGCCATTGTTAAATGTTACGCCATGTCTCAGTAAAGTTCTATACAGCCGGCGCCAACGAAAAAAAAAATGTCTAGAAAGTAGACCTCTTTCTCTTTTTTTTTAGTCTTACCTCTTTACTGCTGTGCGAGAAGGTGCTCTGGTGCGCATCAGAGTGGTCGCCATTCACGGTATGCTCGCCTGGAATGTGCAAAATATTAATTAGCTAAAGAAATACCCAGTTGACATTAGTTTACCAATATGATTGACAAAGGAAGTAGATACCTCCGAATGGACTACCGTAAAGTATTCCACAGACGCGATAGCGCGCCAAATAAAATGTGAACGAAACGCGGACGCGTTTTTTTTTTACAGAGGGTTGTAAATTGGCTTTTGGAGCGAGCAAAGTTTGCCACGAATAGACAACCGTTGATTTAAAAACTGTCCATCAGCCCGTTCGTGCTTGCTCGCGACTAATAGACCGATCATTACAACAAAACGGCTAAATATCGATGTTTAAAAAATACAATTCAATCAGAAATGCGACTATGCGAGAGAATGAGCGTATACCATTTTTTTCACACTAAAAAGACTCAGCGAATTTGAATGTATTTTACAAGTTGCATCTTATCTTTTCTATTCAATAACGGCCTTACCGAAAAACGTTACGTAACTTTAACCATCGTCTTAAATTATCTGTCTTCTTTCCGCAAGTGTCATTACGTGTTAGCGAGAAGTTGACAAAACATGTTAAGCATTGTTTAAAGTTAAGTAACGTTTTTCGGTAAGGCCATAATAGGTTTGCGTCTGCCAACTCACATGTTGAGCGACGTTAAGAGAATTGCGATTTAAAGAACATTATCCGAAAAAAAAATAGCGTATTATTTCTTTCAGTACGTAAGATAAAAGTGAAATAAAAGCGTTTCGTTCGTGTTTTTGAAGTATCTACCATAAATATATATGTATAGCTTATTCCAGCTTTAGACGCTCCAATAGTAAAAAGGACTAGTGGACATGATATATGTTAACTGAAGGTCTAGCACATAAATTAGATACTTAAAACTGTTTTTTACTGTTGGTATAACTATTTTAACTGCTAACTTGGAAAAACAATAATAGACCATTTGACTCCTTTAGACTGTAGAATGACAGAAAAAAATCACATTGTTTTTTTTAATAAAAAATAGGTGAAGCAAAAAGGCAGACGGCTCGCCTGATGGTAAGCGATAACCGCCTATGGACAATTGCAACATCACTGACATTATTGTTGCTTTGCTAACCCGGAAAGGTGCTTGTAGACACCCTTTTTAATATTTAGGTAGTTCTTAAAGTAATACACACAATACTTACTTCTAGTAATAACAATGAAGCGTTTCTCCCGAAACCACCCGACGGCTTTGCATGCGGTGCACAAAAAGCTATGTTGCCACTCACAAACAATAAACAAGCTGAGACGCATTGTATTGCCATTATCACGACAAAAGTATAATGAGAAATAACTAGCGTTACAAAAAACAGTTCTTTGTACAAATCATAAAAAAGGAATATTTTATCAAAAATGTGCAAGGATGTTTAAGAGTGTATTAAAAATCACAACAAAAAACTTTTATGTAACGGTAATTCAATTCAAATTTAGACAATTTTCTTACCATAGTCGGTAATTATATGTATTATCAAAAAAATTATGAAATCACCAAAATATCTTATTTTGAATTATGAGTGAAGTTTTAGAAAGAAAACTAGTTCCAATACAATGTGTCTCTCGCAACCAAAAAAAATTATGATTAGTAAAAATTAAAGGTTAAAATTCAATTTCTTATTTAAAAAACGCGTATTAAAATAAGCTATAGCGCGATAAAACGAGATATAAGCTTATCGAGCTATTACTAAAAAGATATTTGTGATTTAATAGAGATTGCACAAAAAATGATACCAAAATGTCTATTGTAAAGATATATTGTCTTTAGCTTTAGTTGTATATATATCTTGAACGGGCGGGCCCAATAGCTGATAACGATTTATGTAATATAAAACACTTTGTACTAATCAGCTTACAAATTACGCCGTCGTCAGATTGATACGTCAATCTTAGATAGGTGGAGTGAATAGATAGAGATTGTATATAAGATCGCCGCGGCCGCGAATTGACCAGTCTGATACCACTATCAGGCGTCTAAGGCGTTAGAGCGGCCAAAAAAATTTACTCAAACTATACAGAAAATGAAACAAATACGTACAAAGTGCATTTTAATGTCGAACATAAACCATGCATGTCAGAAATGTTAAAATGAACATAAAATTACAGACATTAAGGTCAAAAATGGAAAACGAAACAAACAAATACTTAGAACAAAAATTAAAAAACTGCTTTGCAAATGAGAATAGGAGATATTAGAGTTAGAAAATCAGGTTACGCGACGTAATGGATGGTGTAGAAATGTAAAATCACAAATTTTAATACTGTAAAAATTAAATAAAATAACTCTCCTTCTTACGTAGTCGGGTAAAAAAATCATATTTCATATTTATTTATTAGCATATCATAATATATTATGTTGACAAATAAAAGCTCAACAAACGCAAGTGAAGACGGAAGTGGAACTTGGTGACGTCACAATTACAACACGGGAAATATTTGATACATTATGTTAAAATTTGACGCTAGACAAATCATTCTTATTTTATACGTAGATATGTGACATTTCGTTTTCCATATTTGGATGACATTATACATAATATTAAAACACAAAATCACCATCACAATGTATGAAACTTAAAAACGAACACGTAAAAGTAGCATGCTCACAAACGAAAATTATGAAAACTGTAAAAATATTCTTAAATACGACCATACCCGTAGTAAAAATATATTATATTATTCACTTACCTTTATTAAATTATTTTAAGATGTAAATATTGATAAAATCAAGGGCAACTGTTATATTTTTGACATCATCAGTGGCAAATATATTGAGGAGGTACCTGTGGACCACAATCGGTTGTGCTATCGGGACGTTCTTCGTTGGATTTGTCCCCGCGACATGTCTGCGTAGTTGGTTAAAGGGTAAATAGATTTTTCTATTTTTATAACACAACTGGTTGTGCCACAAGTCCATCATTACCAAATTATAAAATGATCGCACAACTAATTAATTGTGCTATCTGTTGGTACACGGGTACCTCCCTAAAATATTTGCCCTATTTAAAAATCATCCGAAAAAATGGCGGTGCTAGCCAGATTTTAAATGCCGGACTTATTAAGAAAGGGTCCTAAACATAAGAGCTTGGGAAAAAACAGCTGTTGTGTCATATAAAAAGGTTATTGACATTCAACACAATGGAACAAGCCTTTGGATTTAGTATGCAATTTTTTTTATATCAGATACGTCAGACATATATGACGCGTTTATTTTACACACATTTGTCTTTGTTTTTATAAAAACATACAAAAATGTATGTTTTCAAGTAGGTGGGGAAAAAAATCATCATACTGAAATAACTCATAATGTACTAATCCTAGCCGTTTCCAAATCGCTTGGATCGAAACTTTCAGACATTCTGAATTTTGATATTATTCTATAGAAGAGTGTATCTTCGAAAGGCGGCCAAGTGTTGTAGAGGCTTTGTTTCCTGTGAACTCTATATATGAACCTTTTCTGTGGACTTTCGAGATCTTGAAAAGATTCACATGTATTGTACAATTCTGAGCTGAGTGGTGAAGTGAACGTTTGCAAATTTGGCGAATTTTGTGAAACAAATGTTCGCACATCTTGCATGTTTTGCGGCTCAGATGAAGCCAGTACTTGCTTATTTTCTGTCGAAATGGCTTGCATATATGGTTGTTTATTTTTATTTACTCCATCTTCAATATATGTAATGCGTTGTTCAATTTCAAACTGATCAGTGTCTTTCGATACTTCCAATTTTTCCGAAACGTCAGCATGAACTAACACAGACCGATTTCTGTATCTTTTAAAATTCTCACTTTTATGAGTTTCGTTATCATTTTCGAAATCGACACCGTAAAAACTTGGAATAGCATCGTCTATTCTCTTCGCTTTTCTCCAAACTCTTTGAGTCACACTATCGTTGTATGATCTATTTATCATATCATCTGTTACATTAGCATCAAATGATATCCAATATTTTATACCTCCGCTGTTTTCTGTTTGCGACATTGATATCACTGGTGCTTGTTTTACGAAAGGGGATCCTAGAATCACATCATCATTTTCACATAAAACTGTCAAGTCTTGACCAACGAAACTGGTGTTAGGATTTCTTATAGGTGATTCAGTGCAAGATTCAAATACCTTGCATCTTTTTTCAGGCGATGACGACGTATGAACGAATGCCATGTTCATTTTATCGTTGTTTTCGATGAAAGTTTCATTCAAACTTTGATCTACGTTTACAAATGAATTGTCTGTGTTTGTTTCAACCATAGTTGCGTTTATATTTTCACCAGAGCAAATATTAAACTCATTGTAAGTTTCATTCAAACGATGCTCTTGGTGTTGGATGAAAGTCTCATTAAGAACATGCGACATTTTACTATCAAGTTTTGTATTTACATTACTGTCTTCATAAGATATGTTACTGAATAATTTATATACTATATCTTCGGATACTTCGAAACTATTTTCTGATAGTTCTCTACACACTTCGTCATCTGTAGATGAATCGTCAACTATATATTTTTCAATGTTACTAAACTCTACTGCATTATTAAAGTCCCGTATAATTTGCTCATTCATCTCTACGGTGTTATTATTCAAGTCTCCTTCTATAGCTTCGTTGGGATAGTCAGAAACATTGAAAAGACTAAAGTTGTTTACAGAATTTTCATATGAAATAGTATGAATATCTTCACTGTTTTGACTAGACCCACTTTGTTTGCTTTTAGAAATATTACTGATCTCGACCTTTTCATACAATGACGTATCAATGTCAGACAGACGATCAATGCCACTCAGATAACAACTATTGTTGAGATCATCAGGCTGAACTTCTGAATGATTTCTATTCAACTGGATATCATCTCCCAATTCAAAATTTGCAGTGACTGTGTCAACATCCTCAATTTCATCACTACTAGCGTTAGAACTTGCTGAGAAGTTCAGAGCCTGTTGGTTCCACATTTCCGTTTCGATGCTAATATAAGAACTAGATATAATCGGTCGATATATTAATTCAGTATTAATATCTAACAATTCATCATCAAATTGATCTCCCGAACGTGTAGTTTCCTCTATTATATTTCTGATTGTTATGTTTTCGTTCGAATCTATTATCCATATATTCTGCGCAGTGAGGAGTATATCCTCGGAATCAACAACAGTGACTACTTTTTTCGTAGATTTTTTCTTGTTTCTATTATTTGATATGTACATAACTCTGTCAAAAATGTAATAGACGAGACTTTCAGAAATTTTTAATGATTCTGTGATGCCACTCTCACTTGTCTCTGTAAGAATACTTTCATTCAGATGTAAATTGGATTCCATATCTTCCACGAGTTTAGTTATTGAAAATATTTCATTGCTTTCATGAGATAAATTCAGACTTTTCGTGCTATTCTGTTTTTCTACTAATCCATTATTTTTTTGTCTTTCGACTGCAAGTTGACTGGACACTGTATTTCTATCGTCTGTAGATGTAAAGGCCTTGCTATTTTGATTTAATATTAGATTATTTTTTTCATGTTTTTTTTTATTAATTTGGTTCTCAATTACATTTTTGTAATTATGTTTTAGTTGGTCTTCGCATACTTCTTCAATTTTTTCAACACTTTCATCGTGAAATTCTTTCATTTCTTCACTTTTTTTATCAGTTGCAAGGAAAATATTTTTGTTGACGTTTTCGTATTCTATTTTACTCAACAAGCTGATTAACAGCTCAGACACAGTTTCATATTTTTCGAATTCGTCTGTTGAATCGAGAGCTACAAGTTCATTTGTTGAACTGGCTGCGCTGTATTCGATTGAGCTTTTTCTCTGTTCTGTCAGTTTAATTTCAATATCGACTGAATGATTAGTAGCGTCTATTACATTAACTCTGATATGTTCCAGATTTTCAATTTGAGAATGTGTGTCCTCAGCTTCTATCACATCATCAATTGATGAACATTGCTTTCGATTGTTAGCACCTTCATTTTTCGACAGTTTAGTAATTGTATCTGGTTGTTCTTGATATTTCTTTTGATATTGCATTTCTATATCCTTAATAATAGGATCAAAGACGTGTTTCATAGCCGCTTCGGGTACAATCTCTATAATATCAGAATCTCGCTTGCTTCCGTTGATCGACAAATTACTAGAATTATCTCCGTAAGAACTTTTAGATTCTTCTAAAATCGGTTCCAAAACTGTTTTAGGGGAATCTCTTGGTTTGTGCGGAGATTTTTTTGGGCTGCCTTCATTTCGTCTCATATAATCGTCACAGTAGAAGTCTATAGGTACTGAGTAATCCCTGATATCTTTTTCGACAAGTTCTTTTACAGGACTTACATAAGCGTCTTGGAAATCTTCCGTGAAACTGTGGTATTCACCTTCAGTCGTTTCTACAAATTCTTCTACTGGATCTACTTTAACACATTCTGCTCTGTATATTTTGTCATTTTCATTATTTACTATAGTCTCTTTGCATTTATCTCCAGTGAGAGTGACGTCACAATCATCAACAGGCTTCTCAATGACAGTCTGATTTTCAGACGAAAAGCTGTTTCCGATTTCTCCTAAATAGTTATCTTCAGTAAACTCTTGACTTTCTACAAACTCATGTACATTTTCTACCTTAAATAAAGGCACTATAATCTCCTTGACTTTCAGAGATTCCTTTTCTTCAATACTTTTCTGAGGAATACTGTCGACCGAGTAATATATCGACGTTTGTATTTTAGTCTTTTGTTCTTTTTCTTCTTTAGTCAGTTCCCAAGCATAGGAATTATTTGTAGCACCACAAGAAAGACACCTAGGCAAATGATAATGTGTTGGTTCTGGGTTCTTCATGTATGCGTTTATGAAACCGCCATGAGATCTCGTTCTGTACAGTTTAGGGGGGTTACTAACTCTCTGTCTTGGTAATGACCTAGTTCGCCAAACGAAGTCACTTTTGGCTCTTCCATCCCACTCAATGGAAGGAATAGAATACAAACTAGACCTACTACTAGCTAATGGTTCCGCGTTATCGTTTAGTCTAGAGTTGAGACTGATTTTGCATTTCGGATGAGTTTTATTTTTATCAGGACTTTCGTATATTTTGACAATGTTGTCAAAGTTAGCGCTACGGGTATAGTCGTGAGAGGATCGTTTGTTAGCTGAAAGTGCTTCGGTGAGAGGGTTAGCATCCGTTGTACCTGTAAGCAGGGAAAGCGTGTACGTGATAGCGTGTTATGGTAAGCTTGTATGGGGAATATAACTTTATCATGATGGTTAGACTCGAAGCGGATTGAAATTTAAATAAAACTTGCAATTAATTATTAGCTTTTAGGCATTATGTCTAATTACTTAATGTTTTTTTTTTTTGATTGGATCATTTTACGTAAAAGTACCAAAAAAAGTGCTAACTACGATTTGTCCATCAACCATCATGGTAAATTTTTTAAGATTATTTTTTGGATAAAATAAACTGTTGCTCAGGAAAACATTGTTCTGCTATATTCGCAGCGCACACGACAAAACAATAACACACAGAATCTAGGCTTTTCTTATAAAAGCCAATCAAGTGTACTAATAAGAAAAAAAACAACAAAATTATTGAAAAAAACAGCAGGAAGATAAAAGAAAACAAAAAGAAGGCAAGAAGAGAAGGAAAGAATAGACAAAGGTTAAATAACAAGGATACAAATGAAATGAGAAGAATAGGAGATAAACTTTTTTATTGGGAAATCTTTTATCATAGTATTGTTAGAGGGGATTTGTATAGCTTCGACAAAACACAACAAACATTCAATCGCTTCATTCTTACAGAACTACCAAAGCAGTACAAGAAATCTTTTGCTTCACTCTTGTAATAACGTGGAACGACGCAATACTAAAACACGGTTTGTGAGGAGCAAAAAATGAACAGTTCAACAAACACACATGGAAATAATGATCATATGAAATAACTGTACTAAAACATCCGTGAGTATACATTTATATTATTTAATTAACCGGAAAAAACTCACGATGTTAATCGGTCAAAAGGAATCGGTTGGAAGACATCGTGTCTTCCAACCGGTTTGATATGAAATTATTCGGAGACATCAACAAACACGAATAAAAACATAAATGATACAAGTACGACGGCACGAAGCACCAAAATAAACGAAACGAATGAACCATAAGAGTTAACGACAATACACCTTATGTTACAAGACAAGATGACAACAAAATCGATTTTACACATATCGGCCACTCACACAGACGCAATACCCATATCATACCTATCTGAGGCATTCATGATTCCATGTTCGAAGTAGTCCGCATACGACAGTTTGCTAACAAAGCTTGCCAACAAAAAAATCCTTTTACCACCCTAAACTGTGTCCTAACACGCTATGCTACATCCCCTTTCCCGATTTTAATCTCCTGTTACTTTGTCTTTAAAAAAAAACAATTTTAATCTCATATTCGACAAACTCAATAACACTGACTCCTTGCTCCTAAATCATTTCAGCTACACAACTCACACCCAAACTACCCCACTCAGATCCAACATGACCTTGATAGTCTAACGGGAGTAAGAGGTGGTTGACTCAGGTTGGGTCAAAGATTGCGTACCAACTACTCCACTGACTCTTTAACTGCCTCCCACTACGCTACTTACCCCTAATTACACCATTCACCCCAAAATAACTCACTCCCTCCCAACTACCCCACTCATACCCAACTACCCCACTCATCTCCAATTAACTCACTCATCCCCAACTACCCCACGCACTCCCAAGTACTCCACTACTCCATTCACCCCAACTAACAATTCAACTCACTTCTAAGTGGGGGTGGCGTGGAAATTACTCTGCTCCCCAACTACCTCACTCTCCGACTAACCCACATCCTCACCTCTAACAGTCTGCGCCACAGCAGTATGCTGCGCCCTAATCACGACTGTAGCCGGGGGCTGAGGAGACGTCACTGCCGATGTCGGGAATGACGGTATGCTCGAAGTGACCGTAGACGCGGCAGAGTCTAAGAACACCTCGTCATCGGACAGCAGGTTCGGATCTTCAAATGGATACTTCGTTTGAGAAATACGAAAATAGAAAACAAATACCGCCACCATTACATACACAATAGCAAACTTTCGCCAAAATATTTATAAAAAACAGAAGGCATTATTCTCTATAAACTTTGACAACGAATCGCGCAAAAATTGACACTGAAAATTAGGCTTCAAAATTAGTTTCTCAAATACTAATTTGTAATGTCAGCCCCAAACACTAACGCATTATAGACCAATGGTAAAAGAGAATAACCCAGACAAAAAATATTAATACAGTATCCGATTTTCTTCTTCACTTCCTTAATTTTCGCCATGATTCATTCACTCTTTTCTCAATTTATTATTTGGACATTTAACAGTAACATCAAAAATGACTAGAATACAAAATAAAAACAATAATCATCATCATTATAGAATATTCGACGCACAGCAAAACTCTCCCTTTGACCATTTACTCAACAACCAGGCATTAGATACTTAGTTCTTTGTCAATTTGTATCCTTTGTTGTGATGTCATTCTTGGTTATCTTATCATCTTAATTCTTCATTTCAGATTGTTGCAATCCATCATTAATTTAGAAATCAATTTGCTTTACACATTCTTCTCTGGTCCCTTCTACTTCCCATACTTCCCAGATTCTTTTTAATGATCTCTCGTCTTTCAACTCTACTTTTTTACAACCTTCATTCTACTTATAACTTCACATTCACATCTTGATTAGCTACGCTCACATTTTTACTTCCCACACTCACACTCTCGCTTCAGACGTGATGTAACCTCACCTCTGCCTGGTACGCGGTGATGCGCGCGCGCAGTGATCACCGCATGCGCGCCGGATTTGATAGAGGACGGTAGAAACACATCGTCGTCCGAAAAAGGCGTCGGATCGAGGGTGTCTTTGCCAGAGTAAACGTGTGTTAGAATAAATTGATGGGCGACAGCGATAATAAATAAAAAAACGTATATTATATAGGTACATTATATTTATATAAAACAGGTATTTTATTTTCGTCAAAAATAAAGAATGGATATTCTTATTTATCTTTCTGTGAATCGCTTACACCCATCGTTAAATAATAATAAGACGGGGATAGTTAATAAGCTGCAGTGAAAAAAGAATATTAGTAATTAAGAAAAGTAACAAAAGAGAAACAAACAGAAAAATGTTAGTACCAAAGTGCCAATAACACAAAAAAGAAAGTTAGTAATTTATTTTATTTGCACATATTATTTTTATTATGATTACTAAAAGAAATTTACAATATTAAATGTAATTGATTTTTTGTGAGATTCAAAATATAAACGATACTTTTAGGCTCATATATTTTAATTTTTAAATAATACCGGCAGCACAAAAACAATAATTTACGTTAATAACACATATCAGGCAACAAAAACGAGGCAAATATCAGACTGATATATCTATGTAGTTTAGTGACACTATCTCAAAAAAACTGTCAACATATTCCAAAATTGTACAAGATCCATAATGAAAATATGTGCAAATGTAAAAATAGGTGGCCAAGTGTCTGTTAGTGTAAATTGGGTGTATATAAACCACATTACCTTTCGTCCTATCGGCGTGAGCTCGCTCGGCGTTCAAGAAATCGGTCGTGTCAACTAAAAAGGAACAATGGTTTTGTACGCATGCATGGATGAAAAAGGAAAAAAAAAACGGCATTTCTATACATGTCCAATAATGTAAACTACAATGGAAACGAACTAGTGGCAAATGAGAATTATCATTTTCAATTACACGCTTTGCACGTTTACATCTTTAGACAAGTATCAAAGGTAAATTCATTCAACATTTACTTAAATGCATAAAAAACGTAGTATCAACTTAACATTAAAAAAAAACTTTCGATAAATCGAAAACCTTTGGGTAAACCTTTTGCGCCGTTTATAAAAAAAAAAAAAATTAAGTATGCATTTAAAAATTATATTTTTAAGAGTACATTTTAAATAGAAAATGTTGAACGGATTATCCCATAGAAATTATGTTTGAATCTGGGCAAAAAGTACAAAGTTTTCCCAACAGGGTATTATTTTTTAAGTATTAATTGTATGCCTTTATTTTAAATTTTATATAATCTAATTTTATTATTTTTGCGACTGACAACGTCTTTGTCGTTTTTTTTTATATTTTAAAAATTATGGAACACTAGTCATATTCTTATTTTAAAAGAGCTATTCAACAATATCCCACTCGACGGGGTGGGGGTTGAAAAAAAATCATCCCTTCATTACATGTTTGGAGTACCACCCCAATTTTTCACTTTTTTGAAAATTTTACTACATTTTGTAGCGGTTTACACCTAGTTGCCAAATGTCAGTTATTTAGTGCCAATAGTCCCTGCTTGAAATGGCTGTGACATACGGACAGATAGACAGACATAGCGACATTATATGGGTTCCTTGTAGTTACTACGGAACCCTAAAACGTAATTAATCGCAAAGATATTGAAACACGTTTCTTAAAATAATTTCAAAGCTTCTAATAAAAGCATAAAATA
This sequence comes from Lycia hirtaria, assembly GCA_947563715.1. Lineage (NCBI taxonomy): Eukaryota > Metazoa > Arthropoda > Insecta > Lepidoptera > Geometridae > Lycia > Lycia hirtaria. The sequence continues at coordinate 9,819,138 of OX387387.1, read as the reverse complement.
AATACTTTAAAAATTACTTTGCATACCCCATTGCATTTAAAAAAATTACCCAACTTCATATCTTCTTGTTTTTCAAACATTAGAAAGAAAAAATCAAAAATGCCAAAATGTCATCAAAATTTATAAACTACAATCAAAACCTTTAAAAAACCAAAATCCAATCTGTATGCCATTCCATGCGAAATACAGGCAAAAATAAATAAAACTCCCATGGCACTATCAAAATAGACAATTCTATTCTTGACAAGAAGAAATAAAAAGAGAATGAATTATGAACATCGTGTAACGCGCATTTGGCGCCAGTGTCGTTTTTCCAAACAGGAAAAACTGCATGAATCTTCTAGATCGACAAGCTCCATCCTCGGCCACACCGTCGCTTAACATCAGGCATGTTGGCGGTCAATCGTAGTAGTAGAATCGTAGAAGAAATCGCAGTAGGATATAATGAAAGTGATGGTCATGAAACTCCCTTTTTTATAACTCACACTTTTTTATGATTATCCAGTCGTTGTAATGTAGATTGTAGCTTTAGTAGGTGTATTTACATTATTACATTGGGCTTCATCAACCAAAATGAAATCATTGTAGGTACGCATGTAGTCAATTAACCCTATAACAACTAGTTAGTCGTTGCGACGACTACTCAGTCTCTATTGAGACGTCTAGTCGTCTAGCCACTATTTTGACGAGTAAGGAGTCGTCTTTGCGATGATTAAACATGACAGCAGTTATTTAGTTAGTAAACGACTAGGTCAACTAAACAGTCGTTGATTGGACGACTAGACACTCGTTATTTTGACGACTAGACTGTTATTATTGCGACGACTAGACGGTCATTACAGTGACGACTATACAGTAGTTATCTAGTCGCCGCCATAATATGACTACGACGACTAGACAATAATGGTTATAGAATTGAGTGAGTACATACGATACATTCTCGGAATGTAAGTTGATCTCCGTTATAGCTGGAATAGCGCGTCAAACCGCGTGTTGCAGTAGTATTCAAAAGAATAGAAGGTACAAACTTACCATCGCTGAGCACCACTTCCGGTTGGCTTCGTACGGGAGCCTGTGTAGTCTCAATTCTTAGCACGCGGTGCTCTGTGAACAAAAGTGTTTTCATTTTATTTTTTTGTTGCTAGCATATTATCTTAAAATTGGCAACCAGCAGGTGTCTAATTTTTATTTCTATGCCGAGTTTTCTTTTATCATGATATCAATATGATATGATATCAACCATGACATACAGACATAGAATATATTTACAAAAAAAAAGTTTATTTATGTATTTAGTTGTAAAATTAGACACCAGTTTGGTGTTGCTATTTTTTAGCAAAAAATCATAAAATTGTTATTATTAGCAAATAACATTGTGTAGTTTCGAAACTATTCAAATTAGGGTTCTTTTGTCTACAAAAACCTATACTGACAACTTTGAATCTGTGTCAAACTTAGAACATAGGTTTTTGAAGGTTCTTGATTTTTCTCCAAAATATCAGTATTCAAAACGACTGCTAATTACATGCATACTCACATCCATACACTCGAAGAACACAACATTCTTTTTTACACAGCCGCGTACGACGAGTGCGAGCCGGACTTGAGCTAATATTTTGTTAAAAAAATCAAGAAATTTGAAAAAACCTACGCTCAAGTTTTGACACGGATTCAAAGTTACCCACGTTGACTGTTTTTCTGCCCAATTCTGGATAAGATTTTTGTGGAACGCGGGTTTCTACATCGGCCACACTCCCAAAATCCTACTTTATTACTATGCCAGGTGTTTGTGTGTCATAATACCAACCATCTCGCGACTCCTCCTCGGTCTCGGTGGCGGAGAGGGGCGAGGTGACCTGCGCGCCGCTGATTGCCTCGGACTCCGACAGGTCCGTGTCGTCTGCGAATATACATTACATATTAAGCATACTTCATCGCTAGGTCATCGCTAAACAAGAAGTAAGCTCAGAAAAAGCTATAGGTCAAAAAGCTTAAAATTAAATTTTTTACCCGACTGCACAAGAAGGAGGGTCATGTTTGTATGTCTGTTTCCTATGTATATTACCTCTTACAGCCTTAAGCGGCTTGACCGGTTTTGAGATGTCGTTAGATTCGTCTTTATTCTCCGAGTGTCATAGGCTACATTTTTTAGAAATAATAGTAATAAAACTTTCAAAAAAAAAAAACTTTTCATAACTTAAAAGTAATTTTACAGAAACTTCTAATTCTAAATCTAAAAAAAAACCTGAACAATATAAATTTTAATAAACTATACAGTAGCTTTGTGCATTTCCTCGCGAAATGTACACTCACCACCATATATATCATGCGCACCTTAAGCGTATGTGAAACCAGTGAAACTAGGTAGTAGGGTTGTGCTGGAGTCGTACAGCTAGCCTGGACGAGTGAGTACTCACAGTCGGAGCGTCCCTTCCTCTCCACTGCGCGCCGGTAGGCCTCTATCTCGTTGTCGGTCACGTGGTCGAACGGATTGCGCGCGTACGGCGCGCTGTACATTGTAGCGTTGTGCTGGTAGCCGCGTTGGATGATGCCCTTAGAAGCTGCTCCCATCAGTACCTAGTAAATAAAATAGACGATATATTGGAATGGTCCACGAATGTGAGACTATGATCTGCAGCCGTACTCACAACTTTTATAACGATGCAAAGTTCGCTCAGCGCTCGTTTTTATCTTGCTTGTTCTACAATTAAGAGAGTGACCAAAACTTGAAGCGATTATTAAAAATATAACAATTTAAAGTAGGCAGGTAGATAGTAGGTAGTTTTTGAACTTATGTCTCACACTCTTAATTAAAGAAAAAGTAAGATAAAACGGGCGGTGAGCGAACTTTGCATCGCTATCGCGCATTTCTTCCTTCACCCAGGGCAAACATTTGTGTGATGAGCATGGATGCTTGTTTTGTGTCTGGGTATTTCTATATATTATGTATTTTCAAAACCAAGTATATATGTATGCTTTGTTTAGTTTGGGATAGATGGTGTTTTGTGAAATGTCCACCAATATTTATTTATTATTATTTATTAACTGACGAAACTAACCGTGTGTGTGTGTGTGTTTGTGTGTGAGTGTGTGTGTGTGAGTGTGTGTGTGTGTGTGTGTGTGGGTGTGTGTGTGTGTGCGGTTGTGTGTGTGTGTGTGTGTGTGTGCGCGGGTGTGTGTGTGTGTGTGTTTGTGTACGAAGTGTACTTACGACGTGATCGCCGGTGTGCGTGTTGACCGCATCCTCGGCCAGCTTGCTCGCCTCGTCCCAGGTGACGCCCTCCAGGATGTGCGACTGTGGTCCGGCGCTGATCTTGTCGGCGCGACGGTTGTCCTTTATCTGTTACACGAGTTTACTTTATTAGAAAATCATAATCATTGCATTAAGCCAGCCAGTAATATTAAAAAAATATATGAACGCTATACCCAGAACCGACCGACCGGTCGTCGATCGATCAATAGTTTCTACTACACCAAATCGGTCAACTCGATTGCTCAATTAGTGACTAACAAAAAAGGTCAATTAGCAGACGATCGAGCGTGCATTTTAACAGAACAGATGATTGATGTTTGATCCACCATGATTGATTGAAACTCCACTAGGTGATGACCCGTGTCGATCAAGGACTGATAGATCCATCAGAGTTAACCGATGGACGTCGATTAGGCTGACGGCTGACCCACATTAGGCGTGCGCGTTTCTCGGGCGCGCGCGCCGCGTACACGCCGCGAGCGCGCTGCGTGTGCGTCGCGTTTTGCTTGATTGCGGCGTGTGTGGAGTGCACGCGGCGCTCGCGTCGCGCTTTTTACTCCTTCGCCCGCTACTTAAGGGGGTTAAACGCCAATGCGAGCGCCGCGTGCACCCCGCGCGCGCGTTGCACACACGCCACACGCCGACAACACGCGACGCTTACGCAGCGCCCGAGAAACGCGCACGCCTAATGTAGGAGAGGCCTTAGCCTCAACTGATCTTGTCAAACGGTCGGTCGTTGTGACAACAAATTTATACAAACTGTAGCAATGATACTTTAGCACTTAAGGCAGTTTCACCTTAACATCAGATGAGCTATAGTGAAATGCCTAGCTATACAGACATTATTCTATACTCTGTCCAAAATTAACATCACGTATGTAATGGAAAACCGTGAATTTAAATAACGCTTCATGCTTAGTTCAAAAACACATACCTGCTGTTGCAGTTTCTTGAATTCCTTAGGGTTGGTATTTTTAGGCACAAACTGAAGAGTGTCAATTTTGACTGGAGTGCTGGAGTGAGCCGGTGATCCATCTTGCACCCACTATCGTGCGAAATGAGGTCCAATTTCCAACAGCAACAATCGGAGTCATAAGTTTGGTCCCAGTTTACAAGAAATTGTTTTCAATTTCAAATGTTTATGTCCAATTTTTCAAATATTTGTTTCAAAGTTTGGAATATTAGGTTCCAATTTTCAAATGTTTGGTTCCAGTTCCAAATGAGTGTTTGGTTTGAATTCCAGTTTCGTTGCGATTCGTGTAGAATTCCCGACGAACCACCGAGTTTGTAAAGGAAAGAGAGAAAAAAAAGAAATTAGTAAAAATGTTGCCAGTTGCCGAAAAATCTCCCGATTTTCCGGGTAAGTTAGTAAGGAAAGGTGAGTGGCGCAGTGCATAGAAAAAAGGCGAGAAATAAAGAAAAAATTACGCTTCCTCCTGGTTCATCGAGCATGTACAGTACAGTTTTTTTTTCAATCAGCAAAAAAATTAAACATTTGAAGGGCCATTCCCCATGCAAAGCTTTTTATTACATTTACATAAGCAAGTATAATTTTGATTTTAAAATTGAATTCACGAGATACAACAAAGAATATTTCAAATTTTTATACCTGTATAGTTTTTATTTTTATTTCAGCTAAGATAATCATGCAACATTTTCGTCAACTAAATGAATAAATAATAAATATGGTATTTAGGATCTTAAATGGGAAGAAAAAAAGGTTGTGCAGGGAGATAGGATTTAAAATGTGGCAACATTTTATACCATTTTTTATTTCTCTACACTGTACAAACTCGATGTTTTAATACATTAGAATAAAATTATTGACAAAATAATTTTATTCTTCAAAACCAGGGATTTTAATGAAATGCTTTTGACGAGTTTTATTCGATATTTTCTATATTAAAGCGTTTGTTATTAAGCGACTGAAAACTATAATTTTAATGTTAGATATGTCCTAAAAATTATAGTAAATATGATCGCCTCATGAGTGACATAACGACATACCTATTTTCAACCAATATTATAAAAAGCCTAGAAAAGTATATAAGTAGTAAAAGAAGAAAATAATTATAAATACAGTTAGTATATACACATAAACAAATATAAGGTGAGTACTAATTTCTTCATTATCTGGAGCACAATAGTGGCCCTGGCTTAGTCAGCCAGCCAGGGCACAGCCATACCATTACTTTTATTAGTAAACAACTAAACATAAACGCATTTGGATAAAAAAATTCCTCATAATTATTAAAATCAATAAATACATATTTGATTTATATTTTAATTTTAATTCTTAATTAATCAAGTCAATATATGTATGTATAAAAAATTACAATGACAAGTTTTTTTTTATATACATACTCCCAATGTAAAATAATAATACCCTAGCACCCGTAATAATAATCCCTAAAATACTCCAATTGTGAAAAAAGAAAGAGCATGTTAAAAGAAAGAGTAGGAATAAATTCGATTTTTGAAATTACCTCTTCGTTGTTAGCGTCGACCCACTGCAAAACATTATTATATTAGTTACACACAAAACACAAACGAAAAACGCAGTTATAGTGAGAAAGCGGCTAAAACTGTTTCAAAAGGTTAAAACAACTTTTCAAATAATTAAAACGGCTTTCAAGACACCTATTAAAAGATAAAATAACATTAACATTTTTTAAACCATTAGAATACTTAGTACCTAAATTAATAATACAAAGCAACCTTTATGTGTTGCCTTGTATTATTATTGTTGAAGCTTTTTTCATTCTATTGAACTGATATCACAATGACTAAAATCAAACTTTATAGTTTTTTTTTTGCTAAATAATGTCGTTTTCCAGATCCACTTTTTATGAAACCATTAAGTAATTTTTTTTTTAATTACAACAAATTAAGTTAAATCTAAAAATAAACTATGTACAAAAACTGTCAAATGCATTTCATATGTGAGAGAAGCATTATTCAATAACGGTTGTGATATTTTTAAATTATATTTTATTGAATAAAAACATTATTCTTCAAGCACGTACAGAAAAAGCGGCTTTCAAAATCCCGATATCTTGAGCAACAACTTTTTAGCATATGTGAGAAAAAAACCGGTGGGTGCCTAAAAAACTAGCCTCTTAATTATGCTATGAATTTATTGTATCTCTTCAACAAAGATAAGTTTACAACAAAACAAAAAATATTGAAAATCTTTTTTATTTCATTTTAGCTAATATGTCAAATCGTTGGTCCTAATATTTGGTTTTTAAATTTTATTCCTACCAAAAAGTTTTCACTCAGAAATTGGGATTTGACCTAATAAAATCATACACATATTAGCGAGAAGCATTAATCATCTAAATATACATTTTTTATAATAATATCTGAATATAATATCTATACCTACTTCTAATTTACTTTTTTGACATTTTTATATACCCAACTAAAGTTTTTCGATGATTTACGTATAGGAAAATAACACTGATGTTCAAATGTAGCCTCAAATAATAAATTAAACCTTTAATTACAATTAACAACCTAAGCAAATTTTGATAATATATTAAAATAAAGATTGATCCTATTTTTGATGCATTTCAGAAATATTACAAAAATGCCATTTTACAAATATTTTCAGTAAATACCTTACACATTTTTTGTTGTAAATAATACAAAAAATGTTTATTGCTTATAATAAGAGAAGAAATAATAAGTAAAAAAATAGCACAGCAAAGTTGAGCGGATTTGAGCGAAAAAATAAATTCAGTTAATCTTATTCAATATTATTATGAAATAATGTTAAGATAAACTATTTTAGAAAATGGTTAACAATCGTTATTTATTCAACTATTTTTTTATATTAACAATGATCATTAATAGTTAAAAAATCAACAAAAAAACAAGAAAAAGGAAGAATATTTCAAATAATATCTTTACCACTAACCCATACCCAAAATAAAAGATTAAATATTTGATTAAAGATATAAAAAAGAATGGAATGTAAGAGTAAAAATATAAAGTTTTCTAGAAAATATTAAAAGCTCACAAATATACTCTGAATAAACAACCAAAAATTAAATTAAAATGCTACTGAAAAAAAGATTATATTAGTGATACTAATTTTTGTGGTGGACACCCTGGCCAAGTTACCTAGGATATAATAATTTACTTTTACCAAAGATAGTATGGTTACTCTATCGGATGATTAAGTTAATTTAAGCGTATTTTTAAGGGATCCACTTTAATGTTAAATCATCCAGGCAAGTATTGTTAACCCTACTACATAAATGTAGTGATACTACAAGCATTTTAGAATTTCTGCGGACATTTGAGACTTGACTTTCAAATACTATAGAAAAGAAAATAACTCCGACTAGATTTTGTGATATAAAAATTGCTACACTTAGATCATTATTTCTATACTATGATACTTTAAATGTGCGATTGACTGCAAACTCTTACAAGATATACATGAAATTAAACAAGATACTAGTACAAATTACGATCTTTTCTAAAGTACTATCAGTACAATCCACCTAGCTCGTACCTCCCAAGCTGGACTCCGAGAATTAATTCCCCAACTTAACTTCCCTAAACTCCATTCCCTACACCACCCCATAATTTACTCCTTCCAACTCTAAATCCCTCATCAACACCACTCCTCTAAAAGTTTCAAACTGGCACTCCTTTCCCTCAACCATTCCTACTCTTGCATCCATACACATCCTAACCCACTCATAAACATCCCATATGCTATATAATTAGCATATACTCAGTATATGTTTACTCAATATATTGCATTTAGTGACGTTTTTGTGTCTCCAAAGATCTTCTTATTGCAATTACTCCACCCTTAACGGACCATTTTCAATCTCTTCCACCTTTCACTCGTTACTCCACAAATTCCCTCGCTCTCAACCTTTAATTCCCTAGATTATTCTTCTCGTCACATCATCACTACCTTTACTGCTTTCCAACCTACTCCTTAACTACTCCACACCGTCACTTCCCGAAGTCCTCTACTACCCCAAATCCCCACTCCCTACTCCGCCTCAACCCTCAAGTATTCTACCTTGGTGATTTTCTTGGGATCGTTGGTGCCGGTCTCGAGAACCTCCACCTTTTGGTAAACGTTGGGTGAGTTCAGCCATCGGGTACGCTCACCGGTCTTGCCTTGACCTTTCTTCCATAACCTTAAAAAAAGTTTTAGTATCAAGTACATATTAAAGAAAAAAGAAAGCTAACCCTATTTAGTTACTTATATTATATCTTACCCTTGCTTATAGAGCTCTTCCTCCTCCAGAAGGTAACCAAGAGAGGAGACTGCCGGAGGCACTTCTACATCGTTCTTGGGACGCGGGACATCGTTCTAAACAAAGGTTTTATTCATATTATTTGTATCATATTATATTATTTGTATATATATATATGAGTTGAATAAAGTCTTCGACAGATTGGGGATCAAACGAAGATCTTGAATACTATGAGGTCTGGAGAGCAGAAGTGAGGAAAGGGAGGTGAAATACCTTAATAAGCGGATGTCGGTAGATGTATCCGGTGCGGAACCCGGCATTGTCCAGCATACGCATGAGTGCTTCGAACTCTTCGCCGCCGACACGCCACTTGGACGCGTCACTCGGAGGCTTGTTGCTGGCTTCATACATCTGGAAACACAACAAAACCAGTAAAATAATACTGTTATTCATGCTGTTAACAGTACGCTAGCGAGACGCAGCTGCACATCAGACATCGCGGTCAGTAGTTGGCCTCGTTGGGTCAGCGCCACTCACCTGTCTCCTAGTCTCCTCCGGTATAACAGACAGATGCTCCAGGGGCACGCTAGCGAGACGCAGTTGCACGTCAGCGACCGAGGCCAATATCTGCGCTTGTTGGATCAGCGCCTCTCACCTGTCTCCTAGTCTCCTCCGGTATAATACAGATGCTCCAGCGGCACGCTAGCGAGACGCAGCTGTACGTAAGCGATCGCGGTCAGTAGCTGCGCTCGTTGGGTTTACCACTCACCTGTCTCCTAGTCTCCTCCAGTATAACAGACAGATGCTCCAGGGGCATGCTAGCGACACGCAGCTGCACATCAGCGGCCGCGATCAGGAGCTACGCTCGTTGGATCAGCACCACTCACCTGTCTCCTAGTCTCCTCCGGTATAACAGACAGATGCTCCAGCGGCACGCTAGCGAGACGTAGCTGCACGTCAGCGGCCGCGGTGAGGAGCCGCGCGCGGTGGAAGGCCTCTTCGAGGGTGGCGCCGCAGCAGAGGGCACCGGCGTTCGACAGGATTAGGACCTTGGAGTGCGGGCCGAGGGCGCGGACGAGCTTGTCTTTCTCTTCGTTGTCGAGGATACCTGGATGACGGTAGTAAAATATTGTCGATTTTTAATACCATGTTGGTATATGTTTCATCAAAATCGGTTTAGGCGTTTTTCATGTTTTTTTTCATGTATGTTTTTTAAGTTTTAAAACTTATTTGTGCAGTGTAGAAAGACCAGCCACGAGATGGACAGATGACCTTATGCAAGTGGCAGGAAGACGCTGGATGCAAGCCGAATTTAATCGGTCTTAATGGAAATCCAAATGGGAGGCCTATGTCTAACAGATTACTTCTTATGGCTGAGATGATGATGATGATGATGATGATGATGATAAATAAATAAATAAAATAAATATTTGTGGACATTTCACACAACACCATCTAGCCCAAACTAAGCAAAGCTTGTACTATGGAACTAGATGGCTGATAGAATACATATATACTTTTTTTTTTTGTAAATATATACATATGATACATAGAAACACCCAGACACAGAACAAACATCCATGCTCATCACACAAATGTTTGCCCTGGGTGGGGATTGAACCCACGACGTTTCAGTTCAGCAGGTAGACGTAAACACACTACCAACTGAGCCACAGGGCCAGATGATGATTGTGTATAAAAGACAAATTGCGCTATAGCCACTCAAAATGTGCGTGTTCGCTTACCTCTCGGCGCCTGGTGTATGGTGTACTCGCCGAGGGCGGCCGCCTCCTGGCACAGCGGCAGCAAGCCGTGCTGCATGCACGACACGGCCAGAGCAGACATCGAGCGGACGTGCAACACGCACCGGATGTCCGGACGGGCGGCGTGCACGGCGGCGTGGAGAGAGAACCCTGGAACATGCGATATATTTAGTAACAATTATAATTTTAATAAAAACTGAAAAAAAAAACTTAAAATGCCCAATTAGATTTTTTGGATGTTTTTTTTCAGTTATTTTGTTATAAAAACCAAAGTACTATCCAATTTTGATAAAATTTATGTGACCTCCTCTGAAGTATTACCTATCAAACAAAAACAATTCATAATTAATTGACGGAGTAACAGCTGAACAAACACAAAAAAATAGTCAAATTGATAACCTCCCTCTTTTTTTTGGAAGTCGGTTAAAAACTTGTTAAAAACAACTCCATTTCCCCCTATATGAGACATTGCAATCGCGCGCTTTGCGCAATGGGGTATGTAAATAATATTTTATAATAGGAACTTATTTCATTTGAAAACTTTGATCTATTTTAAGAGCTAATTTCGTTATTTAAGTCGTGTTTATACTTTTGAAGTTTCCGGCAGCCTAGTGGTGAGACCGTCTGACTTGCGATCCGCAGGTCCTGGGTTCGAATCCCACGGCACGCACCTCTGTCTTTTCGAAGTTATGTGCGTATTGTTGATTGCCGCCAACTTCAAACGATGAAGGAAAACATAGTGAGGAAACCAACATGTCTGAGAGTTCTCAATGATCTTGAAGATGTGTATAGTCTGCCAACCCGCACTTGCCTAGCGTGGCAGACTATGGCCTAACCCTTCTCACAATGAGTAGATAGCCCGTTCCCAGCAGTGGGACAGTTTGTACAAACAGGGCTTGTAAAAAAAAAAAAAAACTTTTCAAATGACCGTTGTTAGTGATATTTTCTTGAATCTTGCTTCATGCTAAAAGGTGCTAAAAGGTGAACGATAAGGCCGGCCCGAAGCAATTACTACACATTAGTATTCGGCTAGTTCCGATCCGTGCCGGGATCATTCGGTACAAATTTTGAAGCCCACCCCACATCGCATCCAAAATCACGAGGTTTTCATAAAGAGCCGGCCATAATCACAAAAGCTGCGGAATGAACAACACATTGTCTTCGTCCCCACATTATCACTACTGAACAAGTATTGATCGCCAAAACCCGACTGACATAAGCTTTTTTCCGAACATTCATATGAACGATTTTGCCGTCCGCCTGTGGCGATTAATGCAGACTCGCTTAAGTGTGTAGCGGCCCATAGATTGTCCTCACCTTCAACATTGACAGGGAAGTTGGTGGTCCCCTGGTCTTGGACGACTCCCTGCATGTCGACCTTTACGAGAGAAGACGCGGTGACTTCATGCGGCAGTAGACCGCGCGGGGTGGTCAGCACCTGCTCTACTGCGGTGTTGAGACGCGCAGTGATTTGCCCATTGATACCAGCTGGAAGGATAGATCAGAATTGTGAAAAAAAAATAGAGAACAAACAAGGAATTATGAATAATTAAACATACATTATGCAGGAAAACGGGCAAAATCAGCTTTATGCAGTAGGGTTAATAGTAATTTATTATTCCTACTGTGCTGGTTTTCATTATCCTTCCTTATTCGAGCTTAGATAAATAAATATTTTTGGACATTTCACACAACACCATCTAGCCCAAACTAAGCAAAGCTGATAGAATACATATATACTTTTTTTTGTGTAAATATATACATATGATACATAGAAACACCCAGACACAGAACAAACATCCATGCTTATCACACAAATGTTTGCCCTGGGTGGGGATCGAACCCACGACCTTTCAGTTCAGCAGGTAGACGTAAACACACTACCAACTGAGCCACAAGGCCAGCTGTTCATCGAATTTTGTAGAAAAGTATTTACAGAACAATTATAATAATATATATTGCAAAAGCTGCTTTATAAGCAAGAACATACGTTAATTTTATAACAAATTTATATAGTAAGTAGAAAAAAAAAAAAAACTGAAATTTGTTGAAACATCAAACAGACAGATGTTGACTGTACACAAAATATGTTTAAATGAACTTTATGACCTTTCACTGTAACTGTAGGACTGTAATGCCAACCTCCAGACAATGGAAGATCTGATTGTGTGCATACTGCAATACTAGGTAATTTTTGTGCAGTCTAGCCTAAGCTATTAGAGACATGATATTTTTTGATGAAAAAAGTATGCACCTTTTTCATATGAAGTGTAGTAAATGGCAAGCCTCATGGCAGGTACAAAATAAAGGTCTAGGACAGGCTACCACACAATCATCTAACAATTCTGTAAGATATTCTGATACCAGGTAGCTACATTGTGGATAAACAACTTTGCACAAAGACGACTTACTTTGAGTCCATCCAAACAAGTCTACCAGTCTGTACACGGCAGCCAGCTTACAACGCAGTATCTTCTCGCCTTTCTCGTAGCCGATGCCTTCCATGCCGCGGATGTCATTGATGGGCAGCACGCATGATGGACCCTGGAACACAACATAAGGTTTATGTAAAGTGAGTTTATTATATATATTGAGTTTCAATCTAAGGAAGTCGAACGTGTTTTAACCGATTCATTGCGGTGGAGTGTTTTATATAGTTACGTCGGTTGGCTGCTAACAAATATTTCGTGGCGCGTTAGTCATTGAGCTTTACAATATATCGTTGTAATTAAAAACCGGCCAAGTGCGTGTCAGACTCACGCACGAAGGGTTCCGTACCATTATCTATAAAAACGCCAAAAAATCACGTTTGTTGTATGGGAGCCCCCTTAAATATTAATTTTATTTTAATTTAATTATTTATTTTCGAAGTGAATAATATAACTGAATATTCTGTGAATATTTCAAGTGTCTACCTGTTGCCGTGATCAATATCGAGCAAAAAGGAGCAAATAATCACGTTTGTTGTATGGGAGCCCCTTTAAATATTTATTTTATTCTGTTTTTTAGTATAATTTGTTGTTATAGCAACAGAAATACATTATCTGTGAAAATTTCAACTGTCTAACTATCACGGTTCATGAGATACAGGCTGGTGATAGACGGACGGACGGACAGACAGCGAAGTCTTAGTAATAGGGTCCCGTTTTTACCTTTTGGGTACGGAACCCTAAAACCGAATACCACAGTTATGAATTATATTGATAAATATTATGGGATTAACGTAGGGTAGATAGACCTAGTTCAAAATATAATTTAACGAAGTTCATCCAAACCGCATATGACACAACAGTTGTGTCACCGACCATAATGAAATATATCGATGACACACCTAATGTGTCATCAGTACCGAAAAGGTTGAGACTTGAGGAGTGCAATCTTGTTATCTCTGGGTCTCGTCAATATATTAAGGGATTAATCTAGGCCGCATATCGTGCGAGATTTTGGAAGATCAACGAGATTAGACAAAAACATTATAAAGTATCAGTTTCCTTAGATGTCTTATAATGTAAATAAAAATAGCAGATTAATAAACAGTTAGAACTCTTATTTCTGGAACCACAAGTTTACATTATGATTATGAGATATAGCTGGTGAATCCTGAAGAAGGCTCAAAATGCCTTACCTTGAATTGTCTACACTGGAATACTTTAGAATCCACAAAAAATATCCAATCCATGCGATGCATTAAGTACGTAAAAACCTTTAGGCGTAATTCAGCATGCAGATGTAGGCCTTACTTTTGAGTATTTAGCTAGCCTCTAAATCGTATGTACAGATCCTCCAGATTATTGCCTCGAGTAAATTATTAGCATGGATTTTTTAGAAGTATCCAGAATACTTAATGTAAAGTAAACTCTCTATAAAGTCTTCTACAACTTTAGTAAAATTTACAAAAGGCTCCGACTAAATCTTTGAAAATTGCCGAAATTAAGACATCTGAGGTTGTAAACAGCCACCTTATTTAATCAATGTTATTTGTCTATTATCAGTTGTAAACCAGCTGGAAGAAAAGGCGGACATTGAAACAAATATTGAAAATTGTGTAGTACGTACATAATTATACAAAACTCTTTATAACGTAAAAAAAAGAAATCCTTTGAATTTCGTTATAAAAGAGTTTACAATGTATTCATGAGCTTTTAGAAGGTTTACCTTCTCACTCTCTATATTTCTCTCTCTCTCTTTCTCTCTCTCTAGTACTCTAGGGACTTTTAGAGTACTCCGTTATATCTGATCCAAGCTTCCAGCCGCCTTACCCTGAGCGCTCCGCTGTGCAGTCGGCCGCCCACCATCTCTCTAATGCGCTGCAGCAGCGGCGCGTCACCACCCTCGTGGATCTGCTGGTCCAGCACCCGCTCCAGCTCTTCGCGGAACAGCTTTGATGACATGAGCGCTTCGACGCGCTTGCGTCGTTCCATTTCGCGGACATCCTGGAACGAGATAATGGGATATATTATATATACAGAAAATAACAGGGACAATTTTAATAACAGATTAAACTCGAATCTATAAAAAGAACTCTATTCACTGTGCTGCGCAAGCAAATTTATTGATATCTCGATAACTTTTATTTCGCGTAACTTAGTTATACGCTTACGCCTGCTCCGCTCAGCCTATTAACAGGCCGAAGTGGCAGATTTTTTTTAATTCGACGATAGGCTTGAGCTTGACCGTCAACTCACCTAGTGTTAAGCGACAGTTACGGTCTACGATGGAGCTTACTTTGAAGAAACATATTCTACAGAGGAGGCCACACATTGGCGAACCTAATAGCCATAGTGTTAAGAAGATAACTGGATATAGAAAAAGTAATTTTTGTTGCAATCAATCTGGCTTAGTCAATCAAAGTACATTATTTTCGACAACATTTAACGAATTTATTTGAAACTAACAGAATGGCGTCTTAGAGTTATTTGCTTGAAGTAGAGGCTTATGTACAGCAATAGAATAAAAACGGAGGGGCAATGATGATGACTTACAGCATCAATATCAGCAGGGCGCTGCTTCAGTCTCTCTTCCTCTTCCTCAGTGAGGGTTGCGGTGCCGTTTGGCAGAGTTTCAGTGTCCGTGTCGGCCATCGCGACTGCCTCTCGCTCGCTCTGTTCTGGAAAGATAGAGAAGAGAGATTAAATATTATACAATAACACATCAGAGAAAATAATACAGGCGACAGTTGATGTGTGAGTGTGTATGTTCGTATCCGTCACACAGAAACGACTCAACACGTTTGACTTTGACGTTTGACGTTTGATTTAAAGTAAAGTAAATCGAGATAACTTCTAACCTGGATTAACATAATTAAATTTATAGGCAAACCAGGGGCTGTATACCATTTAGATATAACACTACAAGTACATACATAATAATATTCGGCCTCGCCGGAAACTCAGTATTTTGCCGCGCGTACAGATTTAACAACTACACGACAGAAGATGTAATCTGTACATAACATTTTAAGGTGCATTTGCAAATTATTGCGTCGTAGCAAGTAAAATCAAGAAAATTATTCAGCGCTAAAATGCACAAGCACATCCACGCACCCTCACTGTTAGGTACATGGAATCTGAAGTTGGTTGTTATATCTCGACAACCACTTGACCAATTCTGTTCATTTTTACCACAAGTTGTAATAATTGTGTACTTTACCCACCTACCAAATATCATTAAAATCGGTTTGTAATTAACGCCGCAATAAACTTCCCCCCTTTTTATGGGAACCACCCCTCTTATCAAAATTCGCCGACGACAAAATAATTAAATAATCCATAGAACCTATACACCAAGTTTCATCAAAATTGGTTCAAAATTACGCCCTGTATGCGAGTACGAACATACAAACAAACTGACAGATGAAAGAAAATTTGGCCAGTTGATGCAGACACGCTTCGCTCGCTCGGTCAATTAAGTATTCTGTGACATAGGTAAGGCTTTATATTCCGGAAAATAATAGTTTCTGTAAAAAGTGGGGGGTGAAACTAAGGAACGCAGCTAGTCGTTGTTGTATATTCAGCTCCTCATTGTTTATGCATTAAACCAAAATTTTTGCAAACAAGATAAAAACAAAAGGTAAAAAAAAAAAAAAAAAAAAAAAAAAAATTAGTAGTGTTAATAAAACAATCGTATCAATATAGGCTGAGATTCAAGATCATAATCATAATAAAACAAGCATAAAACCTATAAAAACAATTGTTTTAATATCACTGTACAATTAAGAAAATTAAGGTGGATTCTCACGATACGTTTCGCAAGATTTGACAGATAATGTATAAACAGATTATTAGCTCAGTCAATGGAAAACATCATATCATGATAAAATTTTCATCATTACAAACATACGATCTGATGACCGTGTTGAAAAATAACATTTTATTTTCCAATACAGTTTCTAATCTATGTTTCAAAAAAGATTTAATAAATCCAAATCCTGATTTATTAATCATGATTTGGATTTATTAAATATTTTTTATAATATTTTATAAAAGCGAAAGTGACTCTTGTCTGTAAGTCATATAAGTCATCCCTCAACTCCATTCACCTATCTTTTCTTTTCTGTCACTTTCTAATGTAATTACTATTTAAATAACAAGTCACAAAGTGTGCCTTTATTTTTTTAAATATAAAACAGATCTACGTTTTATCGCCTAACAGCCTTTCATATATATTAGTTTACTTTCAAAATTCAAGATGTTATGTCTCTATAGCCATAATAATCTGTGCAGTTCTTAAATTGGTATTGCGAAAATTCTCGTGATACGTCAGTTACGATAGGTAATTTTATGTATATTCAACTTTCGCATTTGTCAATGAACTTTTAGCCTTGTATTTTTTTGCAACAAGAGTACCTTTTAGACGCCTCATTCCTCTCACTCGCAGATGTAACAAATAGAAAAGGGTAACTTTCGATAGCGGAAAGAAGTGGCGGGAAAACACTGGATGCAAGCCGCTTCCAATCGGTCTTTTTGTCCTTTTGGGCATAGGCCTCCCCATGGAGGAGGCCTATCAAAAAGGAGCAGGTTCTCAATTCAAGTGTATGATTGTTACGCGATTAGTATGAATTGATTTTGATGATTCTTTTTTTATAGGTGAGAGTGTGACTGTCTTCAGAGGTGGTCCCATATAAATTTTATCAAATTCGGTTCAGTACAAAAGTTCGGTTTATAAAACAAAATAACTGGAAAAAATATGTCATCCAAGTAAACGGATTTGCGTATTTTGAAGACGGTTGTTTCAGTTTTTTAAACTTAATTATTTGTGCTAAAAATAATTATTTGTACGGGATAATACAAACCACCAGCGCAGTGTTCTGGAAGTCAACATGAGTTATTCTACTTCTACTACTACTCGTATATATAATGCGCTATGGGGAACATACATTGTAAAAAAAATTGTGTGTATTATACCTAGATAGGTTATCCCCGGTTTTGCGTGGCAAGCCTTAAAGTAAGGTAATCGAACGACTCGCCTTCAGTCGCGACATGTCTTGTAGACGCGTATAGTGACTTGTGAACAGTGACAATGCCATCCTGTGTATTTAGAAAGTGCAACACCAAGATTATTAAGGCCAAGATACTAATAGGCCCAAAAGTGCTGAGAACTAAGATTTGCCATGCTTTTACTTCATATTCAATGAGTATAAACTCTCTATAGATACAATCTCATTGGTGTAACCAGTAATTCCGTTTAACACAACACAGTATTTGTTACTTACGCAGTTTTTAAACTATCACGGTCATTCATTAAAGCACTATTATTATTAATGGGATATACGGGGAGAAAGAGGGAAGACATGTCTGCTCTTAATCGTATCATTCGCCCACATTCTTCAGTCGCCCGTGAACATGGCACATGTAACTGTGCCGAAATATCGGGAGCTCAAAATTAACCACGGTAAATATCCCGTTAATAATAATAGTGCTTTACGCAGTTTTATCAAAAAAACGTTACAGCATTTTTGTAGTATGGCAGGCCATCTTTAAATTAAATCACAACTAACGTATTTCTTCATTCCCTTCAGTAGTTGTCGAAAGTAAAATATAAGACCGAATACGCCGAGCATAGGTACGGTTCCTGGAATCAACGGACAGCATTAAGCAAGTGTTTCATAACGCGATATAAACGCTTTGAATAACTCATAAAGTGTAACACGGTTTGAATGGGTAATTTACGATTTACCTATATCGAGGTCGGCGTACCTTTATAATGGGAAATGTTCATAGTATATTCACATTATGGGCGTTTATAAATGACCTCATGTCAAAAGCGTGATTTTTAGAAACAAGCGCCCGCCGTGTGGAGTGCTGTGGACCCCTAAGGAGATACAACAGTAATTTAAGTGGGGATATAAATTAACTAGCTGTGCCCCACAGTTCCACACGCGCTGTGATGTAAAATGGTGATGACGGCGAAATGTACTATGAACATCTTCAGATTCTAAGCTACCAAATCAAATCAAAAATAATTTATTTGAGACTCGAGAGAGATCCATATTATTTTATAGTATAAATTGTTTAAAATTATTATTATAAAATTATATTATCTCTCTACCAAATATAGAGAAATTACTTCCACTTTCTAATATAGTTAGGATACCCTTTTCTTTGGGATATAACAGAGAAAATAGAGATGTTAAAGGGGGTTAGTACTTATGACTTGTACAATGACATCCAGGAGCTGTTTCACAAGCGTTCGCGCAGTTATATTTCACTCTTAGAATATAGAAAAATACAGAAACCGTGAACATGCTTAGAACTGAAGCGACAAAAACTACTCATATATAGAGTAGTTTGAAGCGCGCGCGATCAGTTGCTCTATGAACGTCTTAACGAGTGGCAAGCTTTGTTGGTGTTAAATTTAATTCAAATATGCCGTCATGTGTCGTTCCTACGTGTAAAAATACTGCTGGGGTGAAAAAAAAACACGATGGGATAACATTTCACGTATAAGTAGCACAATTGACATTATCTTACGTATTTATTTAATAAATTGTTCGGTCTTTGATCATCGTAGAGAAAGAATCGTCCATTTTGTTGGTGTTGCCAATATCAACGTTTTGATTTTCCTTACTTTTACTTGCTACCGATTTTTTTAGTTAGTAGTTTGTAAATTAAATGAGTAGGTATTTAAATATATTTTTATCCGATTAAAAATTAATTGGCCAAGTGCATGTCGAGTAGCGTTCAGGGTAGCGTTTCATAATTGCAGTTCACCCTATATGGACTTAGAATAGAACTACTTGTTTGATATTGTGAACATATTGATTGATTTTGCGATTTAAATGGATTTAGTGCGAAATTTTTCCTCAGATTTTTTTTTTTTTTTTTTTTTTGTGGTGGTAGTCTATAACCGTTAACTTATAAAGCCTACCAGGGCCGTAGCCAGGAATTCATTTAGAACCCCCCAAACCTACTTAGCTGTGACAGGTTAAAATAATGCCTAACCTTTTAAGTTAATAAGATACAAACACAAAATAATTTATTTGACCGATTAATCCGAATAGTAAGTCAAGAGAACAGTTATAAAAATAATGATATCCGTTTAAGAAAGTAAATATTTTATTTTAATATATTTTTATCTCCACGATTTACCACAGCAACGGGTAAATAATGCCTACACTAGCAACATTATGCGGGTGAGAGGTGAGAAGGGTGCGGGACGATTTTTTTGTTTTTGGACACAGCACGGATTTTGTAACTGCATCTGGACGCGCCTTCTGTATTTTTCTATATTCTAAGATTTCACTATTATTTTGACTTTTGTCTCTCTCTTTCAACAGTCTACAGAGTAAAACAAAGTTTTCGCGATTGACCTAATTGAAATTGAAATTTTAACGCACTTATCGCGTATATTTTACATAATTTTATAAAGATAAAGAGATAAAGATAAAGATAATTTATTTGCATGCAACACTAGAATTTTATACAACAAGTGCATAAAAGATGTTACACAAAATTTTGTCGCTTAAAATCATGTTGTGCCGATTAGGAGTACAAATGTCAGGTAGCCAGTATCATGCACATGCGAAAAATTATGTTCTGACGTTCGAACACTGCAGCGTCCGTGGTCACAGGCGAGACTAATATGTTAAAATTAATGCAATTGATAGTAAATCCGTTTTTCTTTTTTCTATGACACTAGGTTCAAATTAATATTGAAACAAGATTGCTGGGAACATTTTTATTTGAACAGATTCTTATGATTTCTTTTTTATTAAAAAAAAAACGGTTATAACACTTTGGCACAAATTAATGTTATTACTTACATTCATTTGTCCTGAGTTTCACACATTGCATACCAAATTCGATCCAGCCGTATTATGGGTTGCACTAAGTAAACACACATATTTAAAATTTTAAATACATTCGGAAAACATGACCCTCCTTCTCGGCATTTGTGTAAAAATAATAAGAATCTCCGTACGTGGGCGGATAACTCTTTATGATACATAATTATACCTTGTATTAGACAAAAACACGTTTACGAGTAATCGAGTACCTATACGTTTAGGACAAAGAGAGGGCAAAAAACAAAGAGTTCCGTAGTGGGTAGACGAGTTACATTTTTTACAGCCTTTTATTTAGGTTGACGAGGTAGACGCATTTATTCGGGAGAACGTCAAAATCTGATGGAAGACCAGTAACAAGGTGGATAGAATAACTCATACAGGAGCATGAAGACGCTGGATTCAGACAGCCTCCAATCGATCTTTTTGGAAATCCAGGGGGAGGCTTATGTCCAACAATGGTGATGGTGATGAGACATTTTTAATTTGGTAATTCACATGAGTATAATCGATGACTAGTTTAGGAGTAGAAATGCGTATTCTACTTTTGTATGGCCAAAAGCGCGTTAAACGTTACTCTTAAGTGTAGTAATACTTCATAACTGTACTTTCAAAAGTTAACTATCCATCTACCAACAGGTCAACAAATTTTTTATGCCTTCCGTAAGCTTCCGACGCTGTTTAAGGGATTATATGAATAGAGTGCACCATCTCGTTCCAGCATCTCCACATTTTTAATTATTATAACAAATTATCTGAACGTACGGCGTCGATAATATTACACAAGTTCTATTGTGATGAATATACGTTTTCATTTAGAAAAAATGTATTTTTTCCTGCTACGAAACTGTGGTTACGTATAAGCAAAAAAACTTCTTAATAATAAATAAAGAATAATTATGTTTCGTACGTATCTAGTTACGAAACATTAGTTACGAGTACGTACGCGGCCGAAGCGGAAAAATCAATTATAGTGAAAAATTATGTATTTTTTCTGTATTCTGGGACCATGTATATAACTATACATGTGTAATTTCATTGTCGAAGTTCCTTATGTTCAGATTTATCATTAGTATATTCAAGCAATTTATACCTTTTAAAATGTGGAAATACGATTTCGGTCGGGTCTACCGCATTTCATGCGAACTACAATCTTGGACTTTCAAGGTTATATAGATATTTTTTAGATCGATTAGCTCCATCCTCGGTCACACCGTCGCTTACCATCAGACGAGTTGGTCAATCGTAGAACTATATCATTAAAAATAATAATTAAAAAGTGAGCGAGACCTGCTCACTGGGCTCTATTCCTGTAGACCCTTAACAAAATGTTCTACTAGAGTAAGCATTGGCTGAGTCGTAAATCATAAGGCAAATAGTAGAAACAATTGGCCCGATGGCCGGCCCTACACCGACCGGCCGGCGGTCATTGACCCCCACATCGACACCATTACTCGTTGTATGGGGGTACATGGAGGTCACTTGTTTACTACCTTCCTATACTTTAAGATAAAGTTACCCTTTAATCTTTATGATCGACGAGGAAGGCGTTTGACCACATCACATTTTTATTTTAAACATAGGATAGAACACAATCACTTATCTGATTTGAACGAGGTTGCGGTCTACGATGGAGTGCACTTACCTACAGAAACTATTTCACTAGCGATCTAAAGGCACCCAGATTATGTCTACCGGGAAAGACAGAACGATCCACAAACACAGAAGCGTATTCCACAATTTCTTCCGCAATTATTTTTTGCTTGCAACTTTATACAGAGTACTTATTAAATTTTATGGTGAAAGAGACAGAGGGAGAGGGACATAGTTAGTTTCGGTTTAATAATATTAGTTTAGTAAGGATACATATACAGGTGAAAAAATTTGGCCCTCCTTCTGTCGGATTCCATCCACCTTGGCGAGATGTAGGTCATGTACGGCTTCCTAATGGAATCACGCAAAGGGTCACGGCCGAATCATTGCAATCTGGTTCAGTGATGACGCATCCGCATTAGAAGCGGAAGGTATCGCATTCGATTCCCAACCGGGTAGAATATTAACATCTGCATAGATAAATTTTCTTTTTTCTATGAATATCTGCTAGGAATCTAGGTTTGTCCTTGCATGTGTACGGAACACATGCAAGGACAAACCTCATCCTCGACACAGGGAATCCTTGTCGGAAGCTAGAATGTCAAGCCTTATTCATATTATTTATTTTTTAATATTTCAATCAATACCAGTCTGTCCAAGAAAATACGGAATGTTATTGGAAAATAAGTAATTAATGTATCTTTCCCACCTCAATATGGATTAACTTCTGCACCACATGTAATATTTCTCAATTTGCTTGTCCATTTGTCTATTCTTAGAATTTGATTGTTACAAATGACTGCCACTCGTGTCTCGGTCATATTAAGACAGACAGCCGGACAGACATGTTATAAGTCCTTAAGGGCGACGAATATATTGGGTAATGCAGAAAGCATACGCTAAGCCGAAAGCACAATATAATCGATAATACAAGTCTTCTGTACTAGTAATATCGAGTATTGTTCTTTCTTACTCACTCTAAAAGAAACATGAAATAACGACATATACATAAATACCTTAGGTACGGTATTTATGAAAACTTACTCCTTTCGGCTTACACCCCTTTCTGTACATCCTTGTGTGTCCAGTGCAAGCATTACATCAGATGTGTACATATAAACTGGTTGAATGCATTTGGAAAATTGGAAAGTTGTACGTCAAACATTATAACGGGCACAGTAATGTACTTTTTTAATGCAATTGTCTGAATATCGCGAGATCTCGTGTCACTTTTCGAGATTTAATCTCTAAGGAAAACAATTTCGTTTTTGAAAACTTGTTCATTGGCCGCATTCGTCGAGATTACAAACGACATTCGAGATCCGCGTCCCGCCATTTTGATGCCAACCTCTTTTTGAAGTCCATTTTTTTTTTCGAATCATAACTAAAAATAAAAGAGATAGTAATTCTGTCTCTCTGTCTTTTTGGACTCTTTCAGGTTTAAACGACTGTACCGAACGTTATGAAATTTGGTACAAAGATAGCTGTGAGTTGGGAGACGGACATAGGCTACTGTTCATCATCGTTATCATCACCGTTTTTCATCACTACGACTACTTTTTTCAAGGTGAAATCGCGGAGCGCAGCTAGTATAAACGTACAAAGTCAATAGAAAATAACATAACTTGCCCCATGCGGACAGTCAGTCTATTTCCCTTCCTCTCATATTCATATATCAAATAGTTTAACCATAATCCTCAAAGTCCAAACTGGCGAGATCTCAGCGAATAGCCCTATTAAAGATCCAAGCTCG
This sequence comes from Lycia hirtaria, assembly GCA_947563715.1. Classification (NCBI taxonomy): domain Eukaryota; kingdom Metazoa; phylum Arthropoda; class Insecta; order Lepidoptera; family Geometridae; genus Lycia; species Lycia hirtaria. The sequence goes on along the minus strand of OX387387.1, from coordinate 9,795,263 downwards.
GGACGTGATGAAAGCTGCGCAGTGTTACAGCCAACAAGGGAACCCGTGTTGTTTTATACGAGACGTCTTGTCAAAACAATTCCGTCTCGTTGGAATGCGGATCCCTAAAATACTCACGTTTTTCGTAAAGTGGGTAGAAGTTTTGGGAAAATAAATGTAATAGATCTATCACAGATCACTATTATTAGGCATTTTTATGGCCGGGCAATCAAGACTTTTGACTATGTAGATTTAAAACTTATTCTAAATAGCTAATAAAGCTTCGATGTCTTCAAGCAAGTACCCTTGTCTCCTCTCACCTCTTCACGAGCTATCTTCAAGACTGCCTCTTCGATCTCTTGCTACTTGTACAAGAGTTTTTTTTTTTTTTTTTTTTTTTTTTTTATCAGCCCTGTTTGTACAAACTGTCCCACTGCTGGGAACGGGCCATCTTCTCATTGTGAGAAGGGTAAGGCCATAGTCTGCCACGCTGGCCAAGTGCGGGTTGGCAGACTTCACACATCTTCAAGATCATTGAGAACTCTCAGACATGTAGGTTTCCTCACGATGTTTTCCTTCACCGTTTGAAGTTGGCGGCAATCAACAATACGCACATAACTTCGAAAAGACAGAGGTGCGTGTCGTGGGATTCGAACCCAGGACCTGCGGATCGCAAGTCAGATGGTCTCACCACTAGGCTGCCGGAAACTTCGAGCACAAGAGCTTAGTCTGGTCAAAATGGTAATAAAAACTAGCCTAAAATTTAGAACTGGCTCACGAAAGACATATAGCTTAAATACTTCATTAGGTGTTTGGCGAAATATGTCCTGTAGGGCTATATACCATGTCCGATTCGGAATCGGATCGGAAACTATATCTCCATCTCTGTCATTCTGTATGGAAATGACAGAGAATCCGAATGATTGTGAACAGGGGTACGGAAGTCGGTAACTGAGTTAACCAATCGGAAGTTCGGAAGCTCAAGTACTGCATAACAATACATCTCCAGTCGTGTATGTTATGAACTTAGAATATAGAAAAATACAGAAACCGTGAACATGCTTAGAACTGAAGCGACAAAAACTACTCATATATGGAGTAGTTTGAAGCGCGCGCGATCAGTTGCTCTATGAACGTCTTAACGAGTGGCAAGCTTTGTTGGTGTTAAATTTAATTCAAATATGCCGTCATGTGTCGTTCCTACGTGTAAAAATACTGCTGGGGTGAAAAAAAAACACGATGGGATAACATTTCACGTGTAAGTAGCACAATTGACATTATCTTACGTATTTATTTAATAAATTGTTCGGTCTTTGATCATCGTAGAGAAAGAATCGTCCATTTTGTTGGTGTTGCCAATATCAACGTTTTGATTTTCCTTACTTTTACTTGCTACCGATTTTTTTAGTTAGTAGTTTGTAAATTAAATGAGTAGGTATTTAAATATATTTTTATCCGATAAAAAATTAATTGGCCAAGTGCATGTCGAGTAGCGTTCAGGGTAGCGTTTCATAATTGCAGTTCACCCTATATGGACTTAGAATAGAACTACTTGTTTGATATTGTGAACATATTGATTGATTTTGCGATTTAAATGGATTTAGTGCGAAATTTTTCCTCAGATATTTTGTATTTTTTTTTGTGGCGGTAGTCTATAACCGTTAACTTATAAAGCCTACCAGGGCCGTAGCCAGGAATTCATTTCAGGGGGGTTTCAGCAATGGACTTGGGCATAGCTTATGGTTTATTCGCGAAAATTGTATGTAGTGTGTAGTAGTGTAGTGTTTTTATAGTAATATACTATAAAAACACTACTACAATTTTCGCGCTCGTTATGCTTTGTTTTTCGTATTAGTGAACCCAAAAAAATTTGGTTAGTGGCTATTTTTAGTTAATTATTTGCTCGTATTAGAAAGTTCACAGCACTTTAATGATCAATACAAAAATAGATCAATATGAAACAATCATGCGCGAAACTTTTTTTTTATAAAATGATTGAAGCCTGGAAGGATTTTTGATAATGGCCAGGATTTCGGGGGGGGGGGGAACCCCCCAAACCTACTTAGCTGTGACAGGTTAAAATAATGCCTAACCTTTTAAGCTAACGTAATAAGATACAAACACAAAATAATTTATTTGACCGATTAATCCGAATAGTAAGTCAAGAGAACAGTTATAAAAATAATGATATCCGTTTAAGAAAGTAAATATTTTATTTTAATATATTTTTATCTCCACGATTTACCACAGCAACGGGTAAATAATGCCTACACTAGCAACATTATGCGGGTGAGAGGGGAGAAGGGTGCGGGACGATTCTTTTGTTTTTGGACACAGCACGGATTTTGTAACTGCATCTGGACGCGCCTTCTGTATTTTTCTATATTCTAAGGTTATGAATTACATAGTTTTGTTAAGCAACTAGAATTAAGGGCGGGCTGGTTAAAAGGAATAAAATTGAAATAATATAATTAATTATTAAATTCGCACTAAAATTATGTGAATTTGAAAAGGCTATGGGGACACTTATTTCTACGACTCACATTACACTTAACCACCAACCAGCCTGATGGTAAGCGACGACGGTGTGGCCTACGGAGATTGTTGTCTATAGATAAGGATAATTAATTAGGTCAATAACTTTGGTGTATAGGTTTAATCTAAATTCATACTAAAGAAATCTCTATTACTGTGACTAGCTCTCTTATTGCGTATAAATGAAAATTTACTTTAGTTTTCATCAAATTCTATAATCTAAAATCAGTTACGTAACGCAATTAAGTTCCATACTCGTCTCCTAAAAGGGTTTCCCTTATAATTATTTTTAAAACAAACAGCATTATTATACAAGAGCGCGACCAAACACGACCGAAATAGACAACGGTCCACTGTGGAATGCGCTTCCGTTCGTTCCAAATTTAAAATTTTCACCAATTTTATTTGTTTTTTATTTCGTTTGTAAACGGGCATGCGCACGCGCCACCGTGGTACGGAACTACGGACTAATAAAGGCGAAAGTTTTTTTACTCTACAGAAGTAGGGTAAAAAAAACCCTATTAGTACAGAATAATAAAACGAAGAGTAAGTCAGTGATTGAAATCTCGTTAAGCTACTGGTGAATGAAAAAATGTGAAAAACATCGTGAAAATAGGCTAAAATATGTTATTAAGAGAAACGTTGTCGCGAACTCTTTCTTACGAAATGGCGAAAATTGTTTTCCACGTCTAAACATTATTCGATTTTGACAATGATTTTTTATATGATAAGAATCTTAAATAGGGTAGTTAAAAAATGTGAACACTATCTTCGGCCACACCGTCACTGTCAAATCTATAAATAATAATGTCAACATTAATTTATTGATAACAGTGTTTTTGATGAGTGTTTTTGTTCGTATCTCAAGAGTTATCCTTCTACATCTAATCTATTCACCGGCTGTAGTTTGGCTTACTTTTTTCGGTTTTGTGGCTAACAAAAAGTTCAGGTCCGTCAGTTTTATAGCTTCTGGAAACTTATACTGACGTTAAATCCGAGATTTTTCCGGAGAAAATATATGTATCCAATGTCTGTATTTGTGATACAACTGTCTTACAAGATTTCTTCATCATCAGTGTACAGTCGTAACTCGTAACACTTTGTTATAAGAAATACAATTTTAAAATTTTCAAGGTTAGAGTGAATATATATCTTTTAGATCGACGTGATCCATCTTCGGTCACAACGTCGTTTGCCATCATGATAGTTGGTAGTTGTGGTCAAATATATACCACGTTTGAATACCAACTAGCCAGATGGCAAGCGACAGCGTGACCGAGGATGAATCACGTCGATCTAAAAGATATCTATTAACTCTATCTTTGAACATTTGAAAATTGTAGCTCTTAGGGAACAGAGTTAGCGACAGGGAGTTCCACTCCTGCGGAGTACACATCAAAATCGGTCAAGCCGTGTTTGAGCCCCTTATGCTACCTGTAGCATAGCAGGCTCGTTACCTCCTGAGATAGATAAACACTTCATCATCTCAGCCACAAGAAGGTCACAGCTGGGCATGGACTTCTCCATGGATTCGACCACCGGACTTTTTAGAACCGGCCTTTTTGGTTGCAACCAGCGTTACAACCTACCACTTGGTCTTGGCCGGTCTACGCTGCACTTGCCAATGCGTAGTCTCCACTCGATAACTTTTCGGCCCCATCGGCTATCAGTTCTCCGTGCAATGTGGGGTACATTCCATAATAACATACAAAAACATTACCTTCGTTCATGAGACGAGTCGGGTAAATATAATATCCGAATGTTATGCAGCAAATGGCAAATAAATATTATCGAATACGTGATAAAAATGTTGATGGATCGTGTGTGTTTTAAATAAAATACACAGATTTCCAAACATATTGTATGTCTATCAGACTTGAAGGTCGTCTTCGGACAAATATTATTCTGTACATATTGAAACTATGAATAACATTATAGCATATTATATGTATTACATTTTTACTCGATTACAAGATAGATAAGTTTTATTCCCCTATACAGGAAGGGTATTGTTTTCGATTGTAGTATGTAAGCACTAACTGGGCCCACGGTTTCACACGGGTACTGACAAAAAAAAATTGTTGTCTGTAAAGTCGGTTTACGGACGATATTTTAACGTGACAACGTCATAACAAAACATAGATTAAATGATGATGATGTAACGGGACATTGAGCGTAACGTAACGGGAAAATGAGTCATACTTTTTCGTGCGTGCAGCTGGCGTTCATCGATTTATTTGACGTTTTCACGTCAAAAAATAATGGTGATGGTGAACGGTGATGATGATGATGATAATATGTAGCTTATGTCCGTCTCCAGCTATCTGTGTACTAACTTTCTTAACAATCGATTCAGCCATTTGGTCATAAAAAGATAATAAACAGACAGAAAGGCGGAGCTAGTTTCGCTTTATAATAATAATCAGCTAGGACTAGGATAAACATTACATATTCTACAGCCTAAGCAGATTGTTTGATTTCGTGAAGTGTCGTCGGATTCAGTGTATTTTAGCACACACCTATGCAGAACAACCTGAACAACCATCATCATCATCTCAGCGATAAGAAGTCCACTGCTGGACTTAGGCCTCCCCCATGGATTTCCAAAAAGACCGATTGGAAGCGGCTTGCATCCAGCGTCTTCCCGCCACTTGTATGAGGTCATCTGCCCACCTCGTGGCTGGTCTTCCTACGCTGCGCTTGTCGGTACGTGGTCTCCACTAGAGAACCTTTCGGCCCCATCGGCCATCAGTCAGAACAACCAAGTTGAAAACAAATTACCAAACTTTTCGCAAAACATCGAACCCGAAACCTCCGAAGTCGTGAGCCGCCCACCCGAGTACGAAGCCGCAAGACGTTGCTAGCGAAGGGCATCGGATCGATGAGTCAGCGGCGCGGTCATTGAACCTGCGTGGGCGCACCTACCAGATCTTACTGTCTAGCTTAGCGGAGTAACCCTGAACACTGAGAAGCCGTTATTTGTTAGCCTACGATGGAAGCTTGAGGTAGTTACGAGTACTATCTGGAACCCAAATACGAAGCTACACCTTACTATTGGCCACATTATGACTAGCCTTGTGGCTCAGTTGGTAGTACGACTGCCTCCTGAGCTACAGCTCAGGTCCAGGCTCCACACCTACAGGTCGTGGGTTGGATGCCCACCTAGGGCAAACATTTGTGTGATGAGCATGGATGTTTGTTCTGGATGTTTCTATGTATCATATGTATATACTCGTAGTTACAAAAAAAGGATATACATATATATATTCTATCAGCCATCTAATTCCATAGTACAAGCTTTGCTTAGTTTGGTAGCCCAAACGGCAAACGTAGATGGGGTTGTGTGAAATGTCCACAAATATTTATTTATAATTTATTTTGAAGAAAAAAAACAGTACTTTTATTGTTCTATTTAAGACTTGCAAGAAATTTTAATATTTTTAATTTATGAAAGACTACTTTATCTACTATCATAACCAAAACAACCAAAATCTCATTACTACGAAATTTTCGTAGTGGAACTGTAACTTTAATACAAGTATAAGTTTATAAAACTCAAAAACCCCCGACGATAAGATACCCTGTTCATTGTGCGTTTTCTGAGAACGAATGTGTAATGCCGCTGTGAAATTTATTTATCTAGAATACACAAATACGGTCCGGTCACAAATACGTCCAATGGAATTATCACAGAAAGTACGGCACTGTCACAGAAGACATTAATAGTAAACCTTATGAAGTATTAACTTTACGTCTATTACAATTTTGCAATAGAGTTACAGGGTTTACATCTAAAAGATGAAGATAAAAGATGTGGACATAATATATATTATTATATTTATGTTACATATATACATATCTGGGCCGAAAGGTTCTCGAGTGGAGACCACGCACCGGCAAGCGCAGCGTAGGAAGACCAGCCACGAGATGGACAGATGACCTCATACAAGTGGCAGGAAGACGCTGGATGCAAGCCGCTTCCAATCGGTCTTTTTGGAAATCCATAGGGGAGGCCTATGTCCAGCAGTGGACTTCTTATGGCTGAGATGATGATGATGATGATATATCTGTACATATTTTATATTGTTTAGTATTTATATATATTATGTTTCATATAAATATGTATGACACAATTATAAGTTAAGTTATGTATTTCGTTTTGACATTTTAAATCTATTAAATTAATTTTCTGCCCGCTTGTTTCCTAATTGCATGTCGACAACATGTGCCTATAATTATGTTAGCATTTAGCTCTTAAACTTATGTTCATGTGTTACTTTTAACAATGTAAGAATGTATAACATGTTGGTACCCAATAAATAAATAAATAAATATTATTTAATATGCACTGTACACCACAACCTCCTTTTCACAATTGCCAGATTTCCTATGCACACTAAGGTTGCCTAGAAGTAATCTCTCTATGCGATAAAGTCGCCTTTGTACTTTCATTCTTTGTATTAAGTTTATTATCTATATTTAATTTACTCTGTATGGATGTACAATAAAGATAGATCGATAGATAAACTCTTTATTGACACACCTTAAAATTAACAAAAAGAAGCACAATAGGAAATAGTTAACACTAGTATAACAACGGGCGGCCTTATCGCTAAAATATTAAAGTTATTCTATTCTATATTTATTTATTTCATTGTTACACCAACAATGCCACCAAGACAAATCAAATAAAAATAAGGTACAAAAGTGAGATACATATTGGAGTGGTACTTCAATTACAGGTATAAACTAAATGCAAGAATTTATACAGCACTTATGCTTAAAACAAAACTTAATTATGATTTAATTGAATTGTTTATATATCTTAAAAATTTGTTCAAATTTCCATTCAGATTGGTAAGCCGAGTGAGGTGCGGTAGGTGAGACGTGAATTAAACGAGTGTCAGATACCGACTTGCCAGCGTGAGTAAGCCGAGGAGTCATAGCCCGCGTATCCCATGGCACGGGGCCAAGCCATCTGATTATGACAATTAGCGCCATGTGAGAGCTCCATTGTACGAGGGGCCAGAGGTCGGGCCACTCACTCCTCAAGAATGTGACATGCAACGATGGGGTAACATATTTGTTGGTTTCTGGTTTATTTCAAACATTATATGTGAGCACTACAGAATAAATATTGTGAAAACTTTAACTCCTAACTGTAGCCCATCCTTAGCATGTAACATATAATAATTATATGTAGCATGTAATGTAGTGCAAATACCTATCTACCTCCTAGACTGGCCTCGCAGCTCAATTGGTAGTATATCTCCTGTTAAGCTGTAAGGTCGTGGGTTCGATCCCCACCCAGGATAAACATTAGTGTGACCATGGATGGTTGTCCTGTGTCTGGGTATTTCTATATGTATCCTAAGTATGTATTTATTAAAATAAAGTATATACGGTATTCTATCAACCATCTATTTTCCATAGTACAAGCTTTGCTTTTATTTATATTTATTTATTTCTATTGTATGACGTCGACCACGTCAAACCACGTTAACCATGTTAAACAAACGTCAACCACCATCACACCGACCTTTACCTTTGCTCGTATGTACATACCGCATCTAATTAAGCTTTGTAAAAACTGACGGATGGCAACAAATTTGATGGAAACTAACTAGAGGGAAAGGTAAACTGCACTGTTACCATCCCAGTGGTAGCAAGCCACCGCACCCCCACGTAAAAAGTTACAAAAGCACACACGTGTAAACACGTATATACATAATTGACGCCCACGTGTATACACGACACGCACATGAAGCCCACGTCACACGTCGCGATGAGACTGGTACGGCGGACGGAGCGACGACCTCATATCGACCCATATACCTGGAAAGCGCCGACTTTCATCAACACTGTAAAATACCCGAACGGAGCATTGAAATTTTCCCCAAATTTTGGGAAAAATATCCTATGTTACTCTATCTACTTTACCTTAGAAATATTTTTAGCGTTTAGGATAGTTTTAGGGAGTAAGATTACTCTAGGCATTTTAATGGTAGAAAAATTACAGTTGCGCAGAATATTTTTCACTATTCCAACAACAAAAGAATGAATGAAAGTACTAACGACATTAAAAAAAATGTATGACTCGAAAAAACAAATATTAGACGCATTCCAAAAGTACATTGTGAAGTGAGTAAGGCTAGACTTAGTAAATATAACATAATTTTTTTTTTTTTTTTCAAAAAGCTTAATTTAGGGTAAAATCAAAAGTATAGGGTGGCAAAACTGGCGCAACGCGTACAAAGTAAGTTTAGAGCACTATAGACGTCGTAAACCACTGCTAATAACTACATGTCGCGACTTCCCACGTATAAAAAAATCCTTCCTGTGTCGCTTTGTACTGTCAACGTCAGTTAAGGTGGAGTTCAACACGCGCAGCTATCTTTCTCGCGCATCACAACCTTTTTAAACATATAAAATCATTGGTTAGGGATATTAGAAATGAGAAATAAATTTGTTGATTTACAAAGGACAAATATAAAAAAATAAGTTTTATTCAGATATCACTTGTACTGGCAACGGAGTAGTGAAAAAACATATATTTAGCAAATCCTCACCAAATTTAAAAGATATAAAAGAAAAACTTTCTTTTTAATATTTCTCCTATCAATATAATCAAATTCATATCTAATATTTCTAATATCCCTAACTAATGATTTTATATAATGTTTTCGCAATTGTCATCTAGTCTCACCTGTGACCACGGACGCTGCAGTCTTCGAAACGTCAGGTCATAAAATTATGTAAAACATACGCGATAAATCCGTAAAAAATTGTTACATTTCAATAATTTTATACGTTTAAAAAGTGAGTGATGCGCGAGAGAGATAGCTGCGCACGTTGAGCGCATCCTTAATTGGTCAGATTTGGATGTATAGAATGGATAACCGAGATTAGTCTTCCCCTTTATAACAAAACAAAACTGCTTGCACTTCCATTCTTCAACCCCACACAAAAGAAAAATCTTAAACGTATTTTACTCATAAACAGTGTATGTGTCAGTGTGTGTTATTTGTAACCTTCACCGTCCATTTCGTCACATTTTCCTCCAAAAACCCGGGGACGTTGTACCGTCGACCCTACATCGCCCTGGTTTCCGCGAAACCACAGAATACTTCACAGTACCTTAAGGCACAGAAGTAATATTTTCACCATGACATCACCGGTGGAGGTATATTTATAAAACAAGTGCTTTCACTCATAAAGACAGCATTATAGGTATAGCGATATGAATGAATCAGAATATTCTTCAAAATGTTATCGTAAATATGTACGTAATAATTATCCCTCAGACTGTATGTTCGTAATAAATAAGCAGTACCTGGGCAACCGAGCTCCACTTGTTTTATTTTTATTTTTTATAGAAGATAGATCTACGATTGACCACCAACTCGCCTGATGTTAAGCGACGGTGTAGCCGAGGATGGAGCTCGTCGATCTAGAAGATATCTATTCACTCTAGCCTTGAAAATTCCAAGATTGTAGGTCTCAGGAAACAGAGATGGCGGCAAAGAATTCCATTCTTGTGCACTACGCAACAAGAATGTGATTCGATATCGCTGAGTACGGATTTTTGACATTTCAACGATAAATGGGTGGTAATTCGCCGACTTTCTACTAGTCCTGTAGTGAAATGGGGATGGTGGAATTAGATCGTGAAGCCCTTGCGCACACTCCCCGAAATGAATCCTGTAGAAAATAGACAGACATGCTACTTTACAGCGGTGCTCGAAACTAAGTAGCTTCTTGGCAGCTAGTTTATCGTCACCGAACTAATTAATATTTTCGTAACATAAAAGACAACTCTCATCTAGTCTCACCTGTGACCACGGACGCTGCAAAGTGTTCGAAACGTCAGGTCATAAAATTATGTAAAGTTTACGCGATAAATCCGTTAAAGTTTCATTTCAATGAGTAACGATCGCGAAAACCTTAAAAACCGTTAGGACATTGTTTTGTCCTAGTACTTGGTAAAACCTTGTCATGCTATCCTTAAGAATGGAGCTTTATATTAAATATCTCCTCATGTCCACATCCTAAAACTGAATACGACTAAGTAAATATAACATTATCATGAGAAAGGACATTGTCGGATAGGAGCAATAGAAAGTTGCATATTTAAACATAAAAAAGTAACATTTATACGTAATTGAAAAGGTTACCTATCTATAATACGAAGTTTGAAATACCGAATATCATTTCTCAGAAACCAAAATACATTTTTTCCCAGAGGACACTATCAAAATCCCAAACGTTCATTTTACAGCTCTACCATATCTTTGTAATACGAAAGTATCTGTGTATACTAAAAAGAAACCTAGCGAACCTAGCCCGATAATTATAGTTCGGGCAAATGAAACATATGGCCTAACAAACTTATGGAATTAGAAACTCGTGTCAAGTGAAACATCTGGAATCAGACAGTTCTATGAAAAGGATTCGGGAAAGTAAGATTTTAATTTTTAACAAACGTATTTCGGATCATCGATAGGTTTGAAATTTAAAAGTTAGTGTCTGTAAAAAGTAGAAAGCGCAAACATTGCAAAACAGCTATGTCATCCGACATTGGATTTGAAGCTTAAATAATCACTAGTTCCATATCGCGGTTACGCTCTTTTGGGTTGTTCTTTATAATATTTATAGTATAGACATTTTAATCAAAATAGCAATAAATTCGAGTGCAAAATGTACGGATATGACCATAGTAGGTTTACTTATCTATGATCCGAAATATGAATTTGATTAATAAATTAATAATAATTTGATTAATATATTTTTATTTTCTTAAATAAATAAATTTAAAAAAAAGAAAAACAAAAGAAATGTCGAATAACATTTCCCCGAAAACGATTTTTTCACACAGAAAAGACACTTTCAATATCACAAAGACTTATTTGACACCTCATCTTATAACAGAACCTTTAGGAATAATATTAAGATTTCTGGTACAAATAAATAATATGCTTAAACATTCAAGAAACGGATTGGGGTAAATTAGTTTTAAAAAAAATTGGTTATCTGTAAAGTCGGTTTACGGACGATAGTTTAACGTGACAACGTCATAACAAAACATTGATGAAATGATGATGATGATGTAACGGGACAATGAGTCATACTTTTTCGTGTGTGCAGCCGGCGTTCATCGGTTTATTAGACGTTGTCACGTCAAAAATATTTTCGGATCATGACGGCTTCTCATGTATGACGACAATTCGCATATACATAAATCAAGATCTACGGAACGTAATAAAGTAGATACTTATATACCCTAAACATATTACTTGTTTTTATACAGAATATAAATGGAACTATTCTTAGGCCATCATGTGATCTTAACTTCCTAAGTCGGCTGTCTAGCTGCAGGATGGCTGTCCCGAAATTAAAAAATAAAAATCTAGTCCTACTTTTATTCTTTTCGCGTTATACATCTCTTAAACCAGCAAAAATGATGATTTATCATGACAGAAGGACGTACAAACAAACGCACCGACTTATTAACACTAACACCAGTATTATCATGACAAATGATGTCACAAGCGTACAAAATAGGTAACCGTTAAACAGCTTTTCAAGCGTGAAATTGAGTTTTCGAAAAATAAGAAACCGATATTTTAATGATGCGTTTTGTAAACTCAAGGTTAAGATGAGTTTTCCTTAAATAGCTATTGAATTAGCTAATGACAGGTCCTCGTGCTAGTCTTTGTCTGTTTGAAGGCCAAGGCGAGATTTTAGCTAGGCATGTGGCAAGCTAAAATGACCCTTATGACACTAAAGTTAAGTGATAAGTTACTACACAAGTACAAATTATTTATTGGAAAACAAAAAATCAACAGCTCGTAAGTGTGTGATAGTATGAAAGGAAACTTTTGCGTATTAATGGGTCAACTTATTTAAATAGCGAGTGAATCAGTTTCTTGTAGGTAAGCGTGTTCCACCGTAGCCTGTAACATCACTTAACATCAGGTGAGTTAGCGGTCAAGCGCAAACTTATCTCGTATAAAAAATAAAGAGGAATTTAATATTTTGCCAAATGTTTATGCCTACTATTTCTCTAACCATTGCCTGTATAGAATGTGATGTCATGCGATACATCTATATTATTGCAAGTAATGTTTAGTGACTTGCTATGTTAAGTTAGATTTGGCAGAATTTTGCCATCCGCCATTATTGTTATTGAAGACAAACTCCACCGGCCTTACCGAAAAACTTTACTTTGTTCAACGTCTTAAATTCTCTATCTTCTTTCCGGATGTCCATTACGTGTCAGCGAGAAATTGACAAAATATGTTAAGCATTGCTTAAAGTTAAGTAACGTTTTCGGTAAGCCGCACATGTTTTAGTTACAGTATATGGGATACAGAGACTAAAGTGTGTGTTTACTTAGATGTCTTACTTATAGACTCTGCTTGCAATTACGACAATATTGACTTTATGGGTTGCCGCCAGTGTGCCACGATTGAAGAAATATAGGAAAACACAGATTTTACATAAAATACAAAACCTCTACACCAAGGCCTATTATGATAATAATAATAATAAGCAAAAACTCACCTGTTCAAATTTTATAGCTTAGTAACCGAACTTAGGTATCACATGTTAGGCAAATTAAACCATAACATTGTAAATCAGTAACATAAATATACATACATCAGTATGAAACGGGAGGCATTCTAAAACAATACAAAAGAGATTCTAACACTATAAACATACAACTGAGAATAACACAAAAAGCTAACGTGACCAAAAACCTCCTTAGACGATAATGTAATTTGGACCTTAATAATTTTGATTTACGTATAAATTAGCCCTACCAACTGTTACGTCTAAAAAAACTAAATAAAATAGACCTTATAACTATTGACTAACAGTTGCTACCTCAAACACAGCTATGTCTACGAAAATAAATGAAACTCTACCTTACAGAGTTGAAATGAGCTCAAACAACAATTTCTAAAACGACAAAATCTAGGAATACTAGACCTAACTACCTTGTCTTTACAGTTAAAATTAGCTCAACAGCTGCCACGTACAACAGGTCAAGCAATTCTCAACCCTAACCATATTGACGGACAGTTGAAATGAGCTCGAAGGACCAACTTCTATACCGCATAGTAACCCCATGTTGGGCGCCAGAAGTCCTGGCCGTCGGATCGATACCGGATTGCTGAACGCACGCACGTCTATACTTGAGGATAGACGTTTCTTTCAGCCGCACCTAACTCGTTTTAATTGGAAAAAAACAACTTTAGTGACGTTTAGTGCTTCTCTTGGAAGCCGAAGAAAAATTACTTTTGGAATTAAGTACTTGGAAGAAATTACTTTTCTATGCTTTTAAAAATATCAGGAACTTCGTTTGAAGACTTTGAAATAACACGTTGTTCACGCGTTTAGTTGTAATTGAAAACGTGCTCAACGAAACGAACTTCAGAATTGATGAAACAAAAAAACTTTTGTTTTTCTTCTTTGAGAGTGTTTTTGTTGTTTTTTTTTTTTTTGACAATAATATTAATAATGACAATATTGTTGAAAATTAACATGGAATGAAAAAAAAAACAGTGCTTTCGCGATTTTTTACGGATACCTACTTATTCATATTCTTCTAACCCTCACTCTAAGCTTTACGTGTAAAGGATTCGAGTTCCTAGAAAAGGGTTAGGTTATGATAGGATATGCGTTATACTGTACATTATCTATCAGTAACTAATCAGGACTGATAATTATATTTTACAAGGTTATTGTCTATAGTTAGGATATATTTTGTCTGTTCAAAAAATTATAAGTTTGTTCCGTAGTAAGCAGAAGTTTTTATACCTCTTGCAGCAAAAACGAGCAGTTGCTCGGCCGATTTTGGTGTACAAGATGATATAAAATTTTTCTGTACCTTCCGAATAACATAGTGTACAGTTTTAAATATCGTCAATTTACACTAACTGAACACTAATCATTTAAATAGCTTTCGTGAGCAGCCCATAATATAGTTGTTGCTTTTGTTTTCAGTCAACAGTGTCCCACTGTAGGGCAAAGGCCTCCCCCGACCCTATATTGCAGCAAGTGTCCTAGTAGTAAAACTCGTGGACAAAGAACTCTAATTAAGCAGAAAAGCGTACCTTACAAAAGGATTAACCTTGACCCATGACCGACCGTACTCAAATATGTCAAATTTAATTCTCAATTATTAACAGACTGGTTGAAATCGACATTTTCATCGAGGGTATCTAAACAAAGGCTTTGTCTGCTCCCGTACAGACGCGTGGGAGGAAATTGGGTCAACATTGTGCGCAGCGCCTTCTAAGGTAATGGATGCAGTACGGAATCTGGGGTAATCACTGCCCAAGCAGTAGAGCGTCGTGGAGGGGGTCGCATTAGAGTAATGTTATTTGAGTGCGTGTATTTGAGTATTGTACTTAGATAATGGTATCAATTCTGAAGGCACCATTAAACTAATAACTAAATTCATTTTTTAATTTAATAATTTTAAGAATTTTAATTAGTTTAGTGGTTCCTTCAGAATAGGCTCCATTATGTATATTAACTCCTGTAGTCTAATAATAATACATATATATTGTGTAATAATAATAGTTCCTTACATAGTTCGAAAAAAACAAATAACTATCATCACACTTACCGGAACTTGTTAGAAATAACCATTGAGTTATTACTTATCACCGACCAGAAAACCTGTTCTGTATGATCATTGGAATGGAATGCATAAAAATTGAAAATTAGACTTCGACAACTAAATCTTAAAGTCTATATTTCAGTGTCTCCTCGCACTGCGTTACGCGGCTAATAGTCATAGGGAATAACCCCTAGGTAAGCAAGGAGATTGTAATTTTGCAATCAGAGCAATACTAACCTCGTTTCCTGTACGTGATGAGCGTACTACTTTACTGATATGAAGTTAAGGTGAGGGTGGAGAAGGGGGTTTGTGGAAGGAACATAATTACCGCTGCGGTGGCAATATAAGCCTTCATTATAGGGGAATTAAGAGTAATGGGAAATTTCCTAAATAAACGTAAATAAGAACAGAGCAGTCATTACAACAAGTCGGAAAATATTAGTAAAGGAACGGTTAAATTAGTTTACCAAATAATAAAGTCAGTGTCCCTCTGATTTGTCCACCAAAAGACCGGGGTTGACTCTTAATTTCAGTTAATATAGACAAAAATACAGTTCAAATAATCATGTAGAACTTACACTAATTTCAAACAGCAGCGTTCGAAGAAAATATTCACTTACTAATATTGAACCACGTTTTTATGGGACCACCCCTGAATGAGTTACCTTAATTTTTATAATCGAAATAATTTCGTGAATCGGCGAAGATATCGCGAAACTTTTAGAAAAAAAAATACAGTCGAAAAGAACTCCTTTTCTGAAATCGCTTTAGAAAGAGGTTTGATGATAACATCCTAATTGGGCATAGAGATATAACAATGGCGCCAATAACAAAGAACAGCACAGTATTATCGATAACCGATAAGCACACTCATTAATCATTGTCACACTAAGCATCCGTGTCATTTGTGCGTGTTTTTTAATTACACATCTAATCTAAGCCGAGGGAATGAAGCCAGCGCGTGTCTGTCTGACTTACATGACGTAGCTATGTTAACAATTGAATTTGTAGGGGAGAGAGGGAGAGAGATAGAAAGAAAAGAAATATGGTTATCGGCATAGAAGAAAAACCTACCCACTTGAAACATAATTCCAACGCTCTAGAATCTAGTCTACTCTAGACCTTAACTCATGTTAAAGAGAGTAATTGCCTGATGGTGATGCACACATAAGACTTTTTGGCTTCGATTGTGAACAGAATTTTAAATGAAACTATCACTCCAAGTATCATTTCTCTGTGGTTACAGGCATCTATCATCAGCCGCCGAGTAGCTATGGAGATTACACACACCTACACAGCAGGTAAATTCAAGACGATCGGAAGATGCTCGAACGATCATGTTGATGTACAAGATTATTAAGCTACTGGCATCATGTAATCACACACATAGCACGTAGAACTGATGGCCGATGGGGCCGAAAGGTTCTCGAGTGGAGACCACGTACCGGCAAGCGCAGCGTAGGAAGACCAGCCACGAGATGGACCTCATACAAGTAGCGGGAAGACGCTGGATGCAAGCCGCTTCCAATCGGTCTTTTTGGAAACCCATGGGGAGGCCTATGTTCAGCAGTGGACTTCTTATGGCTGAGATGATGATGATGATGATGATGATCATGTAATCGCTCGCTAGCTCACAAAGCTACTAGCGTAATTAAAACACTTTATTCGGATTTTTTACTCAATTTACTCCTAGCTCCGGCTGTCATGTTGTTATAAACAGATCTGCTAGAAGGCGTACTGTAATGACTATAATTACATTTCACCTTTAAAATTAAAAGTAAACCGACAACGTGATGTGGCCCAGTTTAGCCTTTCTCTATATTTGTGTCTGGGGCGAGACTTTTCACCAAGAAAATGGGTCAAGGCTGATCGATCCCAGAAGAAACATTATTTCGATAACAGACATGCCTTGTTAGGAAACTGTGCGTAACGAGCGCCTGCGTCTAGAACAAGAAATGTTTTTATTTTGTCTGATTTGCTAAAGAAGAACTTACCCAGTTCCTATAGTTAGGGAGGAATAGGAGGAAGGTATGACGCATAAGTCATTATCATTTTGAAAACTAACTTCATGACGGTGTTTTTATTTTTTTGTCTACAAATTTACAGGTATTGAGAAATTTCTTATAATTTTGATAGTACATTTTTAATTTAAAAAATGTCGCTGGAATTTCTAACGTAAACCCTTTCCCGAAAAAGATGTACACGTCCAAACAATTCAAAAACTCAATATTCTTGTGTAGTTAGCTGCTTCAATATGCATTGCACTGGTCACATATTTGATGAGTTAAATAAATGCTCATAACGTATAGAGTAAGTACGTCTGGTACATAGTTTCAGTAAGAAAACTGCAATAAAACTGTTCGCTTTGGCGGCAGCCGCGCGATCTCGGTAATAACTTCTATGAGTAGGCAGGTACATAAAAGTATTCTGTTGGATGAATACCAAAAAATTGTTTGCATTTTTTTTTTCTTGAAATATCCCTGGATAAGTGATAATTATTTCGACAATTTACTTCGATTAAAATTAGTGTAATGGTTATGAAGTAACAAGCAATCATATCTTAATCCCTTTTTGAGGGAAATACCCCCTTAATCATAAATACTCGACGACATAACAATTCAATAAAATTATAAACCTGTATGCCACGTGGTAAAGATTAGTTAAAAAATTGGACCTGTCCTGTACGCAAGTTACTTTCAAACATCTAGACAGAAGAAATAAAATATTACAAGTTGATGCAGTGATCTTTGATCGCTTCGCTCACTGAGTGAATTATTTAAAAGTGGTCGAGTTGCTTTACTGTTATTATATTGCATATTATAACGAATGCACTCCCAGTCTCGTACGATCACATGTGCGGCCTACTAAACGCTTTGATATGGACATTACTGCATCATCTGAACTGGGCAGCTCACAGGCGGAGCCACTGTCGCACTGTCTATAGGAAACTTACAGCTAAAAATGATTCTAGCTGTAGACCAACTACAGATATAAATTGGTATTGTATGGATGGATTACGTCACGCAATGTGTTGCATTCAGATGTAATTTGTAATTGTGGTGTTGATTTAGTTCTCAAGGCGATAACATGTATGTATGTTACGTTTAATTGACCGAGCGAAGTGAGGACAACACTTACATCTATTTTTTCTTAATTTCAACTGAGACGTCTATTGACACGTCTATTGACACGTAACTCTAACATTCATGTGGCTACACACGTTCTTGCCCTGTTATTTAGTCAAGCACTTTTCATCGCATCCATTAAAGCTCGTTCATATTTTTTTTAATTAGACCATTTCAAGTGAAAAATAAAAGGCTTAATCGCGCCAGAAATTCCCGATAAGCCGGCCCAATCTAAAGCTAGACCAGCACACTACCTCTTCCGTCTGTAGGTACGAGTAGTGTGCAACGACAGAATAGTGTAACAAACGAAGTCATCGACAAAAATACCGCATGTCGCACAGAGTTGCGAGTACACAGACACGGCTCGGATCACGGATTAGTGGACTAGGCGAATTGTGAATCATTACGACCAATGATGCCCAAGGTTTATTTGGATTCGGCTGCGCAGTCGCATGCTAAACGACACATACTCGAAGCTGAAAGGTATTGATGCATGGACAACAGCTCTACTGATGAGTCTAAATCGGACCTACGAAAAGAGCATCGAGGCGTTTCTTTATGGTCCGAATCGACCTATTCCAAAATATGTCTTGGGCCATTCGCACCGCACCAACCACAGCGGTGCGAATGGGCCCATTCATTTATTCATTAGGGGGCCAATGTTCAGTCCAGACTTCTTAAGGCTGAGATGATGATGATACTTATCATGCAGAACAAACATAATATGCTCGTCACACAAACGTTTATCCTGCGTGGGGATCACACCTACAACCTACAGCTTAAAAGATAGACACACTAGCAACTGAGTTGTGAGGCCAGTTAAGGATGCGCTCAACGCGCGCAGCTACCTGTCCTCGTGCATCACAATATTTTAGACATAAAAAAATATTAATAAATAAGAAATAAATAAACATAAAAGTGAATCATAAAAGTAGCGGGAAGACGCTGGATGCAAGCCGGTTCCAATCAGTCTTTTTGGAAATCCATGGGGGAGGCCTATTTCCAGCAGTGGACTTCTTATGGCTGAGATGATGATGATGATGATATTAGAAAATTCAGAAATGAATTTGATAAATATTTAAAAAAAAACTTTAATATCTTTTAGATTCGCTGAGTACTAGGAAATATGTTTTTTTTTTCACTACTCCGTCACCACCGCCGTCTCACTCCCACTCAGTGTTTTTGTATGTTTCAAAATATTGTGATGCGCGACAGAGATAACTGACCACTTTGAGCACAACCTTAACGCGTATAATTTATACAGGTTTAGAGCGAGCATACTAGAGTCCCGCACCTTCCGGCGGTTGCGGGTCGGTCGTCCCCAATTGGTGCGTCCTGCGGAACGACTGCGCCGGAAGCTAGAGACGGAAATGATCACCTGGGTGCCTATTATTTTAATATTTAACACAATTAATACATAGAATCTCAATTCTCCTCGATAGGCTCTCAACTCTTTACATTTTCACTTTCAAGCGAGTATAAAAAGATCATTGTTGACTTTTTTTTTTACCCGACTGCGTAAGAAGTAGGGTTATGTTTTTCGAGTGTATGTATGTATATTTCTACAGACGACAGCCTACAGCCTAGAGGGCTTGACCGAATTTGATGTACGAGGTGTAGTTAGATACGTCTTTACTTTCAGAGTGTCATAGATAAACACGTCAATGTACTCGTAGATAAAATATATTTATTCACACTAGCCTTAGAACATATCTATTCACATTAGCCCTGAAATTAAAAAAAAATGTAGTTCTCTAGTAACAGGGAAGGCGGTAGAGTTCCATTCTTTTGCAGTACGCATCATGGAAGTGCGTCGAAATAGTTCGGTACGGATTTTTGTAATTTTATTAAAATATTATTTATTTAATAAAATATTATTATATTATTAAAATATGAGGTCATCTGTCCACGAGGTGGACAGATGACCTCATACAAGTGGCGGGAAGACGCTGGATGCAAGCCGCTTCCAATCGGTCTTTTTGGAAATCCATGGGGGAGGCCTATGTCCAGCAGTGGACTTATTATGGCTGAGATGATGATGATGATGATTAGTGGCAGTGTGCCGCCTATCTCTTAGTCTTGTATTAGAATGGCAAAGGTGGAATACATTATTACATCGTCGTGAAATCGAGAAAAAACTTCCCATAAAAAAATAATTTTCCTGATTATATGTCACTGATGTTGTAGTTGTCCATAGGCGACGGTTATCGCTTACTATCAGGCGAGCCGTCTGCTTTTCAGCAGCACTTTTTTATATAATAAAAAAAATAATTATAAAATCTACTTGAACGCAATTAGTCAATTGAACTCTGTTAAAGCTTCATATGACAAATATAAGTTTAGAAACCTCAAAAACTCCCAATAAATAAAAACAGCTGAACCGATTTTGAAGAAACATAGCTAAGAACAAGAACAACAAATCGATGAAATCCTCTTTCAAACAAAAAAAAAACTAGATTAAAATCGGTCCATCCGTTAGAGAGCTACAATGCCACAGACAGACACACAGATATACAGATACTTATGTTAAACCTACAATACCCCTCTTTTTAGTCGGGGGTTAAAAAAGAAGTAATATAGTGTAAAAAACTGAAACAGTTTCAAGGTTTGTTACAAAAATTTTTTAGTTGTCGTTTTTACTCTCTAACAAAATAATCATAATAGGTTACTCTAAGTTACTGAACAAAGCAAAATTGATAAAAAAATTATTGGCCCATCTGGAAACTATAAGGAAACCAACACAAAAATTCAAATACGATCCACAAATGGACTACAGATGGATACTGATGGACAAATCGATGAACTGAAGAGAACAGTCGACATCGAACCTACTCCTTTCTCGCAATCGGTTTAAATGATCCTCATTACGTAAAGGTGCCATAAATAAAAATATTTTTTTAACAATTACGATAGCTGTAAACCTACATGTATGTAAAATAACAGTGAACAAGGAAAGTAGCCAATCGGGGTTGCCATACATTCGGAAATTCCCGGACATGTCCAAAAATGTTTATCAATGTTTTGTCTGAAATACGGTTTACGTTTAAAATTCAAATTCTGGATATTTTAAAATGAACGGAATTTGAATTTTAAACGAATTTTCACATAAATTGAGAAAAAGAGTATTATAAATAGAATTAAACAAACGCTCTCAATTAAAACAACCTCAAAAGTAATAATATATTCTATTCATGAGTATTTTTGATAGATCTCATGGCTCAGTGGTGTACTACGTCTGCCTTCTGAGCTAGGTTGAGGGTTCAATCGCCACCTGGGGCAAACATTCCTGCTGAGCATGGATGTTTGTTCTGTGTTTGGGTATTTATATTATGTATCATATGTATGTATGTTTTTACTATTGATAAAGGAAATAAAATATAAATAAATAAATCTATATTAAAAGTATCTTCTAAATCTGCTTGCTTCATCTGAGCTTAGGCCACATCGTCGCTTTCCAAAAGACGAGTTTGTGATGAAACGTGGACCTTGGTATTCGGAATAAAAAAATATTGAGCAAATGTCAGAAATTTTCCTTTAGTTTTTTAAATTTTGGTATATTGGAAACGTGCTTCATGTTCGACATCGATGCTTTTTTAAAGATAAGTTTGTGGTCAAACGCGAATATTCGCGATAAAAATAATTGACAAAATGTTAGAAATGTTTCTTGGATTTTTTAAATTTAGACATGGTAACCCTATATCCAATACATCGCACCACATAATATCCAATATGTATACATATAAGTACGTACCAACCATCACCGTTATATCAAGATTATTATGTCACACGTCGACGGCATTAATATTAATGGCAATGTCGCAGCTAAATATACTCTATTGTGTTTATAAATATATTCAGAATTAATTAAGCTCATTTTTGCTTTTGAGCAGTATGTAATAAATAGCTCGGAAGCCTAAAAAAGCAAAAAGTAATGTTATGAAAAAGTTTTCTTTTTTTAAATCTTATTAGAAATGTGTTAACTGGTAACCTATATTAAACCGAAAGATGTAATTGTACTCAAAATTATTATAAATAACTTTTAATTAATTAACAAAAAAAACAGTTTTTACTAATTGTTACATTACAATGTTTTTATTCATTCATTAATAGGCTTGCACTTAACCGCTAACTCGCCTGATGTTAAGCAACCCTTGCGGTCTACGATGGAACGCACTTACCTAGAAGAAACTAATTCACTCACAATTTGAAGTTCGACCCAATCAGAAAGTGTATTCCGGAAAACTAATATTCTTCTTTATGCAATCTTCGTTACTCCACCATCAAGTATCTATATTATAAAAAAATACAAATACCTGACTGTAAAAAAGTGTTTTTTGCTGTCTAGCTTATGATTTCTTTACTCTTGATACGCTGCAGTAGTAACTGTGTGTAACTGTGAGTGCACGTTTTTTATGAGAAAGTATGCGTAAAATCACTGTAGAAATTTATAAACTTACACGTATTATTTGGAATAATTCTAGTAAAATTACTTATATATTTACGAAAAAGCTCGTTGGAGTTTACGAAAACAATGCATTGTTTTATTTTTGCGAGAGTTGTATTATTATTATTACAAAAAAATATAGTCTACGACACTCAGGGAGTGAAGAGAAATGTAACGACGCCACATCAAAATCGGTCAAGCCTGTTTAGGCTGTAGGCGATCATATAGATACATACATACAAACAAACATACATCCATACACTCGAAAAACATAACCCTCCTTCCTACGCAGTCAGGTAAAAATACAGCTACTATGCCTGTGTAAAGAAATCCTTGCTTTGCGTACATATACATATATAGTTGTCAAGTAATAGACAAATGTAGCATCGATTGACTAATGAATTCACATGCTAATCACTAACTGGTCAATTATTATTATGTATCTCCTGTATATATATAAAAATATGATCCACTTTCTGGCATAGTCGACAATCGCAAAGTGATGCAAATGTGGACGGAGCTTTAATAGATATTATGTACTGCCTGACTGATACATAATAGGCTATATATATATAAATATAGCCTATTATGTTTCAGTCAGGCTAATAGATATTACTTATCACAAAAATATTAGATCATCTGCTAAAGTACTGACTGATCACTGACTACATCAAGGTTCAGCTTAAGACTGCGCTTTATAAATATTGAAACTTAGAAGGCAAGTACATAATTATCTATCTATTAAAGCTCTGTCCACATTTGCATCACTTTGCGATTGTCGACTGTGCCAGAAAGTGGATCCTGTTTTTCTGGTAGCCCAAATAGCGGAACGAATGTCATAGGCTAAATTTAATCGCAATAATAGTTCAACTCTAGCAAAAATAAAAATAGCTGTTTTTAGTAACCACATATGGCAAGGAAAATAAATTATTTTACAAAAAATATTCCAAATATTACGCGTTATTTTTGCGATACGATTCTGGTATTATGGAAGTTCATAGTTATTATACAGATATTCGATACGGTTTATCGTGATACGTCAGACTGATATAAACTTTGACTCAAGTTAAAAAAAGATTTACTTAAACAAATCTTTATAACAGATAAACGGTCCCACTCTAAAACCTAGTTTAAAATTTAATAAAACACAATTAACATTTAAATTACCAATTAATATTAAATAAGTGATACAGTCTGCTAATTGATTAATAAAATGAATGTCACGAACAACAGCCAGATAGACACGAATAAAACTATGAATCATTTCGATGAATCAATAATTTTAAATACCCGAAATTGAAAGAAGACAGAGAAACAGAACTACGGCTACTTTGACAGAGTCAACAAATAAATGTATATAAGCTATGGAAACTAACGTGGTTTTCACACATTTTTAAATAAAAACTACGGGTCACTCACGTCTGTTTTAAGCCGAAATATCCGACTATAGTTAAAAGACCGCCGAATGCGGTTGAAACTGAAAAATGTATATAACCTTATATCAATCGAGTTGGTTATTTATAAAGTTATCCGCAGATCAACATGAGGATTGAAAAGGAGATAAAGGCATCCTTGGATCCACAGGTGGGGCCGAGCTGTGGATCTAAGTGGACCCGAAAAAATAATGACATTGGTTCGATAACTTGCCTCATTATCGAACCAATGTCATTATTTTTTTTATAGAACAACCCATTCTTCCAAAAATAAACATTGTAATCGGGTTCACCAACTGCGATTAAACACGTTTATTTAATACTCAGTTAAACATGTCACATGTTATAACATCCTCTATTTTTGTAGGAGGATAAAAATACAGTGGAATATGAATCGAATAGAAAATTTACTTTTTCGCAAAATTTAGACTGAGTACGTAGTATTATGAAATGGAACTGGACTGGTCATGTTGGCCGCATGCCGGAAGAGCTCTGGGCTAATAAAACCACTAAGTGGTGTCCCAGCGTGGTGCGGCCACTCGGCAGGCCCGTAAGAGGCGGTGTGATGAACTTGACATCTTCGATGAAAACTGGTTCACCAACGCACAAAACCGCCAACAGTGGAAAAATCGAGGGGAGGCGCTTACCCAGCAGTGGGACTCTAAAAACAACAACAACTACGTAGTATTATAATATGTTTTGTGATCTGAGTTAAAAGTCTAATTAGTATATATGTATTAATTTAGGTGAGTGTGCACGCAGAAGCTCCACGGCCTTATTCCACCCTCCCCATTCCACTATGGAACAAGGCGAAACTCAACATACCGTCCATTTCTTCCGCCCAAAATCCGTACACAATGAATTCAGTCCACATTCTTGAAGTATGCTGCATAGGAGTAGAACTTCCTGTTTCCTACTGTCTCCGAAGAGCTACGAGTATAATCTTGGAATTTTCAAGGCAAGAGTAAATATATCTTATAGATCGATGTGCTGCATCACACACTGCCACACTCGGCCACACTGTCGCTTACCATCAGCCAAGTTAGTGGTCAAAGGTAGATCTGATTCGTATAAAAAAAAATATAGTACCTTTCGAATTTGAGTCACAAACCGAAAGTATGAAAGTTATCTGCTGTACCACGAAACCATGAATCGTGTGTTTAAATCGTGAAAGTACTAAAGTTATAAAAACAGTAAAGTGAATAAGAACATAAATCGTTCGCATCACAATGCTGTAGAAACTAATTCAATAAAAACTCCGCACATTTTACAAGTTTTCACAACAAAAACACGGCAAAACTGTCGTCGAATTCTCATCATTAATTTATAACTACACAGAAGTTTACATTTACGGAATAAATGAAAAACAGATAGAGAAATTCTCAGATGAACGAACACTCGAACGAAAATGTAAGCTAGTTTAGCTAGGTAAAAAAAAAATTTACGATCGAAATGCGATAAGAAATGGTCATTGTCATAATCATCCACAGAAAGTTGTCTGTAAGCTTGTTGTGATAAGCATGTATGTTTGTTCTGTATCTGGGTGTTTTTATGTATTTTATGTATGTATTTACAACAAAAAAAAGTATATATGTATGTATTCTATCAGCCACCTAGTTTCCATAATACAAGCTCTGCATAGGTTGGGCTATATGGTATTGTGTGAATTTTCCACCAATATTTATTTTATTTATTTATTACTAAATTGATTTTGTTGATATTTCACGGAAATTTTACGTACAAAGGACATGTTTAGTAAGAGTGATTATAAATTATGATAATAGGACATTACAGTTCGCAGTTACCTTTTGATTATTTTTAGGACTAGAGAACTGAAGGATATAATCTCAGTCTATAATCGAAATGTAAGTTACACCTCTGCCCTTGTTCTAATCTGCAATTCAGGGTTGTCCTAAACTAAAGGCAACCCTTCACAGAGGGGTTGAAACCCCAAATGCATTACTTATATTCGTACTTTTCGCAATAAAAACAAATAGGTTTTAGTAATTCAAGGACGTCGTTAGACGGTAGGGGGTGGCAGATTGTCGTCTCGAGAGCGTCATAGAATAAAATATCGCTTTTTATAGAGTTGGCACTTGATTGCTTTATCACTTAAAGTGAAGTAAAAAAAATGATATTTCATTAGCTTAAGAAACACACTGTTATTAAGCTAAAAATGTTGATAGTTCCAACGAGTATCTTCTGCAAACAAGGTGAAACTTTATTGTTTTAGTAAAACAGATTGTAATGTATACCGTAACAGTATGATGTGACGCATATTTATTGTTATCAATAAAATTGAGATAAGCTCACACAAGTCCGCCGAAGTTCTGTACGCTCGCTACTAGACTTTATTTTTTATTTTTATAGAAGATAGATCTACGGTTGACCACCAACTCGCCTGATGTTAAGCGACGGTGTGGCCGAGGATGGAGCTCGTCGATCTAGAAGATATCTATTCACTCTAGCCTTGAAAATTCCAAGATTGTAGGTCTCAGGAAACAGAGATGGCGGCAACCAATTCCATTCTTGTGCAGTACGCAACAGGAATGTGGATCGATATCGCTGAGTACGGATTTTTGGCATTTCAACGAGAAATGGGTGGTAATTCGCCGACTTTCTGCTATACTATACTATACGCTGTACGCTAGTTTTAAGCCATTTTAGGCAGTTCGGCTCCATTTAAGTAGGCAATAAAGAAGTCGCCGCAATGAAATATCGCGTCTATACAGATAAAGTTATTTTACTCTTTGCGAAGGCGACGCGACGCCGCGACTTAATTATTTTTTATTGCTTTCGTCTACAAATAAAGGACTTTCTTATGATATACCTATTAGTACAGCTTCAAGTGTATAGAGTCGATGCGATGAACAAATAAAGGCAACTTCATCGTGCAAACTTTAATAACAAACATGTGAATGGATAGTGTAAACATAACACAAAAGAAGATTCGCTAGTCTATCGCTGTTTACCCGGCTGCGTAAGGAGGGTTACGTTTTGTGAGAGTATGTATGTATGTTTCTATATTACCTCCAACAGCCAAAACGACTTGACCGATTTTGATGTGCGAGGTGTCGTTAGATTCACGCCCTGAGTGCCATAGGCTATATTTTTTGCAATAATTATAATACAAGTCTCGCAAATTAAAAAACATACAATAAATTGCAATAACGTCCAACGAACTATTTCCTAATAAATAAGCGATGTACTAGAATTATTCCAAATAATGGGCATTTATAAACTTTTATAGCGATTTTACGCAAGCTTTCGCAGAAAAACGTGCACTCACCAGCGTAACACACGTAACGAAATCGTAAGTTAGACAGCGAACACCGCTTTTCCGCAATCGGGTATTTTGTTTTTCTTTTAATACAGATATTGTTAAACATAATAAATATAGCATGCATGCATCGTCTAGCCAGATGCATTATCTTATGGTCTGATCATTCTACTATCAAGTATGCATATGCTATAATAATATAAAATAACATGTTAAGGATACTCACTTAGTAAGTCGTGATGAGCAGCTTCACAAGAAACTTTTCCTGCGATTCATACAAGACCCTGAAACAAACAATTATCAAAATAAATTTAAAACCATCCAGACATATGAAAGCAAATTTTGCCAGGTGATGCAGAGAGGTTAGCTAGCTAAGCTTGCACAGTCAATTAGTTCGGATAAAGCCGAAAAACAATTCGATTTTCATCCTCTTCGCGTAATAATTATAATTTTAAAAACTGAAACAACCGACTTCAAAATACGCAATTCGTTTACTTGGATGATATTTTTATAAAAAAAAAATAGATAAATATAACAAAAAAAAAAAAATAGAAAAATATTTCGATTTTAATCCTCTTCGCGTAATAATTATAATTTAATAAACTGAAACAACCGACTTCAAAATACGCAATTCGTTTACTTGGATGATATTTTTCAGTTATTTTGTTTTAAAAACCAAAGTACTGAACCGATTTTGATAAAATTTATATGGGACCACCTCTGAAGTATTACCTACAAAACAATCTACTAATCGTTAAAATCAATCGATCCCCACCCAGGGCAAACATATGTGTGATGAGAATGGAAAATTGTTCTGCGTCTGGATGTTTCTATGTAACATAAGTATGTATATATTTACAGAAAAAGTATATATGTATTCTATTAGCCATCTAGTTCCATAACACAAGTTTTGCTTAGTTTGGGCTAGATGGTGTTGTGCGAAATTTCCACAAATATTTATTTATTTATTTAATTCATAAATGGCGCAGTAATCGCGTAACCAACTTTAAAAAGAACATACAGTCGAATTGAGAACCTCCTCCTTTTTGGGGATCGGTAAAAAAGTTCACCGATGAAGTCCGAATCAAGTGGTCCATTAGTGATGATCTAACGCCATAGCGGCACACCCCGGCCTTGCGGCTATTTTCAGTGACCGCCATTGATGTTACCATGCTGTAGCCGCCTCACAATGACCAGTGCCTTTTCAGCGCGCCGTGGCTCGTAATTCGCAGTTTATTCTGCCATTAAGTTGCTCATTTCAATACGAGTACCTATAAATGAGACGGCATTATTATTTTATTTTGCCTAGTCTCCACCTGTCGTCGATTGACTGACTTTGACAGACGCTCAATGCACACTGTACCTTGTACAAGAATTTTAACATTCTAACAGCAGGTCTAATAAGAAAATTACATAAAATTTATTTCAATAGTTTTTTCCAATTATTAGTACAAATAGGGCATGTATTAATATGAATAAAACAGTTCATAATTATATAATACTTGCACAGGGAGAGCCGGACTAATTTTTCCGGGATAGTGGTATCACAATCTATAATCTAATACCTTTAAACGAGCAATCCTTGTAAACATATATATGTATATATAATCTGAATCTCGGAAACGGCTCCAACGATTTTAATGAAATTTGGTTTGTAGGTAGATTAGGGGACGATAAATCGATCTTGCTAGGTTTCATTTTTAGTGAACCCGGGTTTGCTCGTATTTTCAGTCATAAAAAATCCGAGTGTAGCTCGGTCGCCCAGGTACTGCTATGCGAAGCGACAAAAACTCAGTCCACAATGTGTTGTTACTTGCGACTTCGTGCGTCGTCGGCCTGCAAGCGCAGGTTCGTATCCAAACAATGAACAAAGCTTTCGTTAAAAAAAAAACATTGTAGAGAACCATTAACATGAGTTTTGGCGGGAACGTCTTAGTAACGTGTTGTTGCTTTGTTTTATTTTCCTAATCTTGTGTTATTTTGAACATTAATGCTATAAAAATGGTGGTGTTTTATTCATTAAGTGTTCGATAAAGTGCGCGAGTGTGGGCAAGTGAAATAAAGCAGTAAAACGTGTGATTTTACGTTGTCGGCAAAACTCCATAGAAGCTTCTAGTAAAGTCGCCACCACTTTACTGATGCAGGACTCGACTTATAAATTGACTGTATACGTGACTTAGATTGTGACTAGAACATTTGCAACTTAAAAAATCCTAATACTTGACACTGGCAAATGATTTAATGCGGGTCCAATACAAAAAAGAAGAAGAAGAACCATTAACATGGCGGTACGGTACTTTTACGCCCAGCTAGCTAGTTACCAAGTTCTGTCGCCAAGTGACCAACGATGTGATCTGATCTCACAGCTCTTACTCGAGCTAGTATTTCTTCGATGCTTGGAATAGGCTAGTTGCCTAAATTTGAAAACTTGGTTAATTATATACTTTAATATCTATTTTATCCCAAAAAACCTATATTTTAAAGAAAAAGTAATATTTACATTACGTTGTTAGTATCTTAGCGCGAACTATGGCCAAAACCGTACGTGCGTGTAGCACGTCGACCTTAAAAAATTAATAGTCCAGTAAAAATAAGACACAAACATAAAAGACACCAAAGACACAAACATAAAAGACACCAAAGACACAAACATAAAAGACACCAAAGGAAATTGTTATTTAAATGAAAGTATTCGTGTATTTAAATACATTTGTTACGATTTCATAATAATATTATAAAAGATAAGCTTGTTAACTTTACACGATCAAACGGCTGAACCGATCTTATGAAATTTAGTAGCTGTGGACCTGAAGACGGACATAAACATCTTATCATCCACATTATCATCACCATTTTTTCATAACTACGCGGGTGAAACCGCGGCGCGCAATCCATCAATCAATAACACTTTATTGACACCACAAAAGTAATAAAATAACAAACAAAAAAACACTCATAAAACAGTGGCATAAAGGGCGGTCTTATCGCTAACAGCGATCTCTTCCAGACAGCCTTAGAATATATGAAATTATATAGCGATTGGGCGGTGGTCGCGCACCTCCTTTATAAATCGGATATTATTGTGAATCTATGATTTTTCGGTATTTTCCTGTCATAATTTCAAAGAATCCCTTGAGGTGCATTGAATGTATTCTGTTCCATAAAAACGGATTAATTTTTACTAGACCATACGGGACACCTGCCAAATGTGATACATAAACGATTAGGAGCTGGTTTAACAAGTGTATATCTTTCTCATTTTTAGGGTTCCGTACCTCAAAAGGAAAAAAACGGAACCCTTATAGGATCACTTAGTTGTCCGTCTATCCGTTTGTCCGGGTGTCAAGACCTTTATCTCGGGAATGCGTGAAGGTATCGAGTTGAAATTAAAACCATATATTCAAATCCATAGTATCTTGCTGCAGAAAGAAAATAAAATTTCTCAGTTTCCTTAAAAAAAAGTTATAGTCGAATATGTCGTAAAAAACGCACATTTCGACACACAAGGGAATCAGGCTCCCATACAACAAACGTGATTTTTTGTCGTTTTTAGGGTTCCGTACCCAAAGGGTAAAAACGGGACCCTATTACTGAGACTGCTGTCTGTCCGTCCGTCCGTCCGTCTGTCACCAGGCTGAATCTCATGAACCGTGATAGTTAGACAGTTGAAATTTACATAGATGATGTATTTCTATTGCCACCTATGGAGTACTTCCCGTTGACCTAGAACTATGAAATTTGGCAAGAAGCATTGTATTAGAGTACACATATAGGAAAAAATCGGAAAACTGGTCATTTTTTATTTAATCACAAAAAATAGTGTCTCAATGAGGGCCCAAATTTTAAAGTGAATTAACCGTATCATGTGGGATATCATATGAAAGAGCCTCATTGGCATGGCTAAAACAGGTTTTTAAATATTTTTACGATGTATATTTTTCGGTTTATGACGGAAAATATAAAAAAGTATATATGATTTCCCCCTTTTATTTAGTTTGTACGGAACCCTCGGTGGGCGAGTCTGACTCGCACTTGTCCGGTTTTATTTTGTATAGCACTTTCTCTGCTTAACAACCCTGTCGACTCGACTGACTCCCGCGTCTTTTAGATCAAAAACTGTTGATGATGCGCCAGCCCAAAGCACGATGACATGAGAAACTGCCAACTCGCACCACTAAAGCCAGGGTCGCCGTTCATCTGGACAACTGGAGCGGAAACCCATCACAAAAACACGCATTGTAATAGTGTAGTGAGTCATTTACATTCATCGGTGTAGCCATGCATGTACGAATGATGGCAAATTTGAAGGCGCCCTGGCTTGTGTGCACAATAGAGAATAAATGGATATTAAATTTGTGAAAATTGTAATATATAAGCAAACGAAAAACGTTAACGTAACGCTTTATCATCTCACAAGTATCATGGTGCTGAATTTTAATTCATACTATATAATTAATCATTTTATAACTGCGATTTAAGGGTTATTAATTTTCGACGAGATTTACATTTTGATAGAATTTAAACAAACTGCGCGATTCCAATACCCAAGAAAGTAAAAATATGAGTTTCATTTACACAAGGTAACTAACACAGTCTAACTTACGTTTCCGTTACGCTTGATACGATGTTGAGTTCACGTTTTGAGTGAGAAAGTATGCGTAAGATCGCCTTAAATCAAATCAATATCAAATAAAAAGTTATAAATGCTCATTCTTTAGTATAATTCTAGTAAAATCACTTATTTATTACGAAAAATTTCGGAGAAGTAATGACACTCGGGCATTGAAGACGAATCTAACGACACCTCACACATCAAATTCGGTCAAGCCGTTTAGGCTGTAGGAACTCATATAGTAACATGCATACTCGATAAACAAAACTCTCCTTTTTACACAGTCGAGTAAAAACACGTGTTTATTCGGCTCTGACAACGCGAGTCGGGAAAAAACGTTTTTTCATAAATTACGGAAAATGTGATTATTCCCTAAAAGTTTCAACACAAACAAACAAGAATATACAATGTAACACGCGATAAGAAACATCAAAATATATTAGTGAGTGTCACCAACCTCTAAGATGAAAGAATATAATTCAGGCGCCGAGTCGACCCGTCGGCGTCGGTTATCATTATCTCGCTCGAAAATGATTCCCAATTGTGGATTGACAAACAGACAGTCGTGTCGGATGGGACGACTTATAGAAGGACTGTAGCAGTAGATCAACTTCTGATTTGTTTACATGATACCTATATATTTTTTATCAGCCCTGTTTGTACAAACTGTCCCACTGCTGGGAGCGGGCCATCTTCTCATTGTGAGAAGGGTTAGGCCATAGTCTGCCACGCTGGGCAAGTGCGGGTTGGCAGACTTGACACATCTTCAAGATCATTGAGAACTCTCATACATGTAGGTTTCCTCACGATGTTTCCCTTCACCGTTTGAAGTTGGCGGCAATCAACAATACGCAAATAACTTCGAAAAGACAGAGGCGCGTGCCGTGGGATTCCAACCGGAAACTTTTTTTACATGATATACATTTATGTAGATCTACGAGGGACCGCCAACTCGCCTAGCGAGCGACGGCGTGATCACGGATGAAGGTCTATTATCGTAAATAAAACAAGTAAACTTGGTACAATAATTTAACTATAACTTAGACCCATTGTAACTTAAAAAAGAGCTATACTGTAATAATATGTCGCATTACTCGGGAAAAAAGGAAAGCGGCAATTTGCTACATTCCTTGGATATACAGATTATAAACGTAGAATTAGACATAATATCGAACAAGTATAAAAATAAACACATACGTTTTATTGCAGAAAAAAGACGGTAGTATATAATTTAACCCTAGAAAACTGTGCAGCTCTGAAGGCCGTCACAGACACAGCTATAATATATATTAATATACCGTACTATAATATATATTATAGCAAGCTACCACACACGGAGATGATGCTATAATATATATTTTGCCTTCATTTCATTGATGGTCGGCCTAGTGTTTGCACGTGTTTTGTAATATAGGGTGATTTTAAAAGACAGTAATTATGAATTCAACAAGTGCATTGTTATTGGAATTGACAGTTCTTCAGACGACGATTCTGATGTTGCTTTAGAGATGTTAGTGGCCCTGTCAGGCACAAAAATTAGTCACAATCTATGTCACGTATACAGTCAATTTATAAGTCGAATCCTGCTTCAGTAAAGTGGTGGCGACTTTACTAGAAGCTTCTATGAAGTTTTGTCGACAACGTAAAAATCGTAAAATGACCACGTTTCACTACTACATTTCACTTGCCCACACTCATGTACCTACTTGATCGAACACTTAACGAATTAAACTGAGGGTAGTTACAAATATTTTTTAAGTTTATGGAAATAAATGTATCTGTATTTGAATAAAAAACCACCATTTTTATCGCATTAATATTCAAAATAACACAAGTTTAGGAAAATAAAACAAAGCAACAACATGTTTCCGATGACGTTCCTGCCAAAACTCTCTTGAAACATGCTGTATATTCAAAATATGTCTTGCTATACCATAATTTATATTAATATGCGAAAATATAAAAATATGCAATAATATAAATTACGGTATAGTTTGGTTACGTCATAGAAATATATATTATAGCTGCGTGTGCGGTCACTCGAAAATTTGTATAGAAAATATATGGTAATATGTTTAGCTATAAAATATATTAATATAAATTATAGCTGTGTCTGTGACGGCCTTGATGCACAACTACATATAGAATAATATATTTTCTATATATTTATTTGTATAATTTTCATTGTCCATATATAGATGTACACAGTGTAGGTGAACTTTATAAATAAATAAATAACCATTTATCAAAGGTCAACTGTCAACTTGACAATCGATTATGACAGCCGGAATGGATTCATACTCGATCTGTCAACGCATCAACGGACCCCGATCTCAATTGCGAGCCGGAATTGGACGATGACTGCGATTGTTATCGTCTTGGGTGACATCTGGGTCAACTTACCGAAATATACCCGCCGCTTAACTCATACTGACTGTAACATAACAGCATAATTCACAAGTTGCGGTACCATTGGTATATTTTTAAGGGGTTATTACGATTCATCATATAATGGCCATGGCAAAAAAAATGTACTGTGTTGTTCGCAAAAAAGCTGTAAGTATATTATTGTTATGAAAAAAAGTAGCCTGAGACCATAAGGGTGCCCCCGCACACGGGCCACTGGCCACAGCCACAAAAGCCGCCAAAACGTGTGTGAGATGTCTTAAATTCGTCTTAAGGTGCCCTTAAGACGAATTTAAGACATCTCACACATCAAACCAAAATCCGTGGAGCTGTTTTCAAACATCATCTGAAAAAGTTAGCCTCCTTCTTTGGCAATTGAAAAGAATGGTTTTAATTTTAAAGTTTACATATTTATCTTTTCGCAACAGCCTAGATTTTTCTTAAATAGGTATAATTTATATCTTATGACCCAACTGCACTAGGTGTTCGTGTGTATAATAAGTATAGTATGTATAATTCTCTATAACCTTTAACTTATGCGGTTTCCGAGTTTGACCGATTTTGAAAAGCGTAGTGAAGTGAAGTTTTTAAAGCGAAGTGTTATCGTTAGGTCTTAGTTAAAGCGTCATAGGATTGTTGTTATTAAACAAGTACAACAACAAAATCGGTCCATCCATTTGAAAGCCACGATGCCACAGGCAGACACAGATACACACGTCAAACTTATAACTAACGTCTTTGGGTCGGGGTTAAAAAAAACAACGAATTGATTTCACGACTTCTACCCTTGAACTTATCATTAAATAAATAAATATTTGTGGACATTTCACACAACACCATCTAGCCCAAACTAAGCAAAGCTTGTACTATGGAACTAGATGGCTGATAGAATACATATAAACCATAAACCAATGATGAGTAATGGTCTATCGATAGCGATTGACTTATTCCTCTGCAATACATTCTGCTCGTTGGTTCAAAGTTGGAAAGCGGCGCCATTGTTTCGACCGCCATATTTAATTGACTGCAAACTATTTGTAGCATCCACTTAGGGCCTTACCGAAAAACGTTACTTTAACCAACGTCTTAAATTCTCTGTCTTCTTTCCGCAAGTGTCATTGCGTGTCAGCGAGAAGTTGACAAAATATGTTAAGCGTTGCTTGATGTAACGTTTTTCGATAAGACCATTATAATTTAATTATTACCCCGATTTACCCTCCTCTTGGCCAGTCGGAAAACAAAATCTAGTAATTATAGTGCCACTCGCAGACAGCTAAATCCGTGGTGCCCCACTCATATAGTTCCCGTCACGTAAAAAGAACGCTGGTTTGTTCGCGCTTACGAACAAACCAGCGTTATTTTTACGTTACGGGATCTATAACTTCATGTCAAAACATCCACTTGACTCACACATCATCAAGACTCTTTAGTATGCATACCGAGGATGTGTTTAGGTACCCTAAACTGATCTACGTGTCTGAAGGACAATGGCAGTTCGATGGCCAGACTATATAAAATATATCATGATAGCCTCGTATGGGTTCACAAACGAGTAGAACATTTAGAGAGGAATAGGTTTTATGCACTCTTCAAAACCCCGAAAAATATCATCCATTTCTTCTAAATTTAAAGGTATGTAGCATTGCATTCGGTTCACAACTGGTGACTATATCACGGATCATGAAAACCTTTTTGAAGACGATCAAAAATTAGGCCGGTATCAAAATATTATAAATCATAGAAAATAAATCAAGATGCAGATCATATTAGAGACCAAAACAATAATTTAGAGATCAATTTGGATCCATTACTGCAGTTAGGTTTATTGGTTCTTAACTACGAATAAAAATACTATTTTCGTAGGTTCTTAATAAGTAGCAAAATAAATGTACTTTTTTTATTCGCTATAACATTTTAGAAAACAATACTTACGACATAAAAAAAAAAAAAAAAAAACCGACTTAAAATTACGCAATTCGTTTACTGGGATGATATTTTTTTCAGTTATTTTGTTATAAAAACTAAAGTACTGAACCGATTTTGATGAAATTTATATGGGACCACCTCTGAAGTATTACCAACCAAACAAAAAGTCGGTTAAAATCAGAAATCATTAGGCAAGCAGCGAACAGATCTTAGTTGTGAACACCAAATGGCCAACAAGCTTGATTGTACGTTTCCACTCCATAAACCAATGATGAGTAATGGTCTATCTATAGTGATTGACTTATTTCTCTGCAATACATTCTGCTCGTTGGTTCAAAGATGGAAAGTGGCGCCATTGTTTCGACCGCCATATTTAACTCACGGTCGAAACTCGATACCGACCCTGATTTGGAACTCAGATTGTCTGCTCATGGAAGCATATTATATTTTAAAGCATCTAACAAATAATCAATTTTAGGAACTGTATCTTGTAAAGTGTGATATGTCATGCATTTTGTTTAATTTATAATTAAACCATTTCTCTGAAATAAAAGTTTTGCATAGCTCAGAGAATTGAGGTTCAACATTTGTTCATCCTGTAGCACATGGCTCTTTTTATTAGTCACCTATTGTCATCCAGTTCTAGTCATCCTCTTACAATGTAGTCAATCAATCAATATATTTTATTTCATAATCACAAGTACATCTCAAGTTATCTGTATCTGTAGTAGAGTCATCTGTATTTGTTAAATTAATACCATATATTTCTAAGTTCATCATATATTTGTTAGTGTATCATATATTCATATTCACTGCATTTGTCTTGTTTTATTTTGTCAATAAATAATTTTGAATTTGAATTTCATGTTTTCTTTTCGCAATTTTTACTCATTGAAATTAGTAATAATTGAAACGTGAAAAATAAACACGATACATCCGTTAAAATTTGTTTTATTTTAATAAACCACTTCATTTATTTTAATTAATATTTTTACTATTCAGGTATTTTTGTATTTTTTTTTTTTTTGTATATTTTCTGCGATATCTTCTCTAGTTGTGTACTAAATGCGATGATCCTTTTTACGCTTCTGTATCCAAATGTCCGTCTGTCTATCCTACCCTTAATTTTCTTAACCGACTGCAAAAGGGCGGAGGTTCTTATTCGACTGTATGTTTTTAGTTTTTTTTTTTTGTATGTTTATTACACGATTACTTTGCCAATTATGAAATGATTTTATGATTATTTTTTGGTTAGATTGGATACTTCAGAGGTGGTCCTATATACATTTTTTTTAATTGGTTCAGTACTTTGGTTTTTAAAATAAAATACTTACTTACTTAACTGGAAAAAATATGTCATCCAAGTAAAAAAAATTACTTACGTATTTTATAGTCATTTGTTTCAGTTTTTTAAACTATAATTATTCAGTTTTTTTTTTTAACACCTTAGTTTTAATTTTACAATCGCCAGAAGAAAATATCCATAAGATTACTTTTTAATGCACGACTAGCTACCCCTGTAGCGGATGCCTAATTTGAGAACCGGTTCCCATCCCAGGCTACGTGAGCCATGGTCAAAATTTTAGTCTGTCTACCATAAAACAACAGCCAACGCATTCTAATCCCTACGTTATTTCCGTCTTACTAAGAGAGAAGCCACGCACTGTACCCAGTATGTAATCGTAATAACGAAGCACTAGAAGGTCGATATAATTCACGCCAGAGGAAGCTGTTACCCGCTTTGATAGAGGTGACGCAAGCACTGGATCCAAACACAACCTAGTTACCAAAACATATGACCAAGTGAGGAAACTAGGAATTTAAAACATACTTTTAATTCTACAACATCGGTTAAATGAGGAAACTATGAAATTGAAACTTAATAAGTAATGCTACTGGGTTATGAGCAAGTCACTCGTCTGATGGTACACCGCTCGAAATGTATGTTCAAGCTGTCAAGATTTATAGTCCTGACTTTTTTGTGGAGGCACGTGGGGGCACCCAGTGCCCTCGAAGGTAATTTCTAAAATATCGAAAAATTTACATTAAAACTGAAAAATGAAAGAACTAGAAAAAAAAAAAAAAAAAATTGTACTGTTGTATTTTAGTAAACTTTACAAACATATTTTTTTTAATAGGTATCTAATCTATTTTTAATTTGTAATCTAATCTATTTTTCCTGTCTATCTTGACTTACAACTTTCGAGAATCAGCGTGCCCCTAAAAAGAAGTGACAAGAAAAGGCCTGCTTACAGGTATCATAATAATATATATATATATGTGATATAACACATATCAATTACACTAAATTTAAAACGTTTTATGTGGTTGCCATTTTGCCATCTCATCTCAGCCATAAGAAGACCACTGCTGGACATAATCCTCCCCCATTGGAAAACGCCTCCCTTGTTATGTATGATTTATTGGAACCTAAATGGAATATTACACGAAACGCAAACAAACACAGTCTCGCAAACTTCGTATTTATACAATATACTAAATAAGAGTAAGAGTAAGTCAAAACAGACGTGAGTGACCCGTAGTTTTTATTTAAAAAAGAGTAAATAAGATTTTGAAGTGGGGTTTTTCAGTTTTTTTAACTATAATTATTTAAATTGAAAACGTGATGCCAACGCCCCCACTCAAGTGCAGAGTTCATTTGGTCGCATTAAGGCGTTTATAATCGAGTGAGATCATTATAGACTTAAGAACGTTTACTTTGTAAGGTTATTCGTAAATGGGTTCGCTAGTGTGGCTACACAGCGACTGCTTCGAAGTAATTTATTATCTATTTTGAACCGATGACGCCATAAAAGAGGGTTTTTTTTTATCAGCCCTGTTTGTACAAACTGTCCCACTGCTGGGAACGGGCCATCTTCTCGTTGTGAGAAGGGTTAGGCCATAGTCTGCCACGCTGGCCAAGTGCGGGTTGGCAGACTTCACACATCTTCAAGATCATTGAGAACTCTCAGACATGTAGGTTTCGTCACGATGTTTTCCTTCACCGTTCACCGTTAAAAGAGGGTTATAATTTTAAATTTATGTATGTATGAAATATTTATTCAGAGCAGCTTAGAAGAATCGTCGCGCGATCTGATTGTTGTCCGCAAATCACGCGATTTTCTAAATTGAAGACTTCAACAGTAAACAAGAGTAGTTTGCGTTGCTCCTTTGAAAAAAAAACGCCGAATCCGGTTGAAACTATAGTCGGATTTTTTGGCTCAAACTGACGTGAGTGACCCGTAGTTTTTATTTAAAAAGAGTAGCAGCTTGAAAACATTGAAGCGGAACTACAATTTAAGTTAGATTTAAGTTTTGAAGATGAACTACCCGCAAAGTAACACCGGATTAAACCAATTATATCCATGGGCAGAAACTGTTCTGCACTTTATAGAACGTTGTTTAAATCTAAATTATTCAACTGGTTATGTCTGTGAATGTGAACAATAAAGATGATTTTGTAGAGGTCTAATTTCAGATATATGTGACCTTAGCCCCTAGTTAACATCGCTCATAATCTGATGTCATACAGACGCGGACGGAAGGTCGCCGGAATTGCGCTCGAGACTAGACCAGAAAGGATACATAAATGTTACCATTATCATCAAAGTAGGTACAAGTAATAAAAGGAAAAATAAAACATATGGAGTATAATAGTAATAGTATAATAAAACATAAGTACTAGATGTTATAAAGAAACAAGTATCTATATTAAAAGAAAATCAAAATACCCGACTGCAGAATATTAAAGCTATTTTTATAGTATTAATTTACGATTTCGTTACGCTTAGAGAGTATGCGTAAAATCGCTGTAAGGTGTAAATGCGCATTATTTGGAATAATTTTAGTAAAATCACGTATTTATTACGAAAAAGCGCATTTTTTTATTTTTGGGACAGTCTTATTATTATATTGTTATTACAAAAAAATATAGACTATAATAGAGTAGAGTAGTAGTAGAGACAAATCTAATGACACCTCGCACATCAAATTCGGTCAAGCCGTTTAGGTTGTCAGAGGTCATATAGAAACATACATACATACCTGAAGGAAGTCTGAGAAAATCATTTGTCGAGCAAATAAAAGAGAAAGTTAGTGTTATGTCGAATAGACAGGTGAAAACCCTGACGGATGGAAATTAATCCACCTACAAGAGCCAATGTCTTAAATAACGAATGACAGATATGAGTTTAGAAAACTCAAAAACCCCCAACAAAAAACGGCTGAACCGATTTTGATGAAACATATCTAAGAACACGCTCAATGAAATCCTCTTTCGAACAAAAAAACTAGATCAAAATCGGACCATCCATTTGAGACCGACGATGCCACAGAGACAGATACACAAGTACAAACGCCAAACTTATAACTCCTTTTGGGTAGGGGGTTAAAAATGAAAAATAACTGTCAGCAAAAATGATACTCTGGATATAAAGACCATAACCTAAACATTATTATGCTTATGCCAACATAAACAGTCACTTGTATCACTTCGATTCTCGGAATCGTTCGGTCACATCCGGCCATGTTAAAATCTTTCAAGTTAAGTACCGTAAGGGGATAATCTTTCTACTTGGGTAACAGCTAAGGTATTTTTATTCAATAATTGGGTATGTAAAGAAAAATGTAACATATGCTGATTCCAAAACCATTTCGAGATTATATGTCTATAAACCATATTTTTTTATTTAGGGCACATAAAATGATGAGATCGCGCAAATTTTTGCGAAAATATAAAAAATATTTGACCTTCAGTCGACCTCTAAAATGTAGTAAAATATGTATTAGTTAGTAAAAAAAGATGAAACTGACAGCATTGGTATTGACAAGAGAGACAATATCTCTATGACAACTGTCATACCAAAATAAATAAACAAAGAAAATAATTATTTTGTGTGTTTGGTGCTCTGCTACTCTAATCATTTGTATTAAATTAATTCTGTTCATTATCTTTACGACGACCTTGCTTTCCTACCGTTTTGATACTGCATTTACGTTGACCACTGCTTTGTTGTAAGAAACTGTTTGCCTACTGATTGGATAAATTATGGATAATTTTGTACGTGCCGACTCTGCTAACTTACCTAAGGTTGAGAATCTTATCATTCTGGAGTTCATCTCAACTAGCGGCAAGAACAACATCGCAAAAATCCGAGGAGCTAAAGAGCTAAAACTTATGAACAATGCCAGGATATGAAATAAAAGTGATTGGCAGTACATAACTTCTTTTTTGAAATGATTTTATTGTGTTTAATTATATACCAATTTCATTGTAATTATGCGATTATTTTATTTACATTTATACATTATTTATTTTATTCTGGTTCCTTTTTCTGGTTCATTGTACTGCAGCATCAATGCTCCGCCCAGGAACTTAGTCTACGTTAACTTGTTCACACCAGTCTTTTAAAGGTTTCCTTTACTTGAAAAAAACAGTTTATTAGGATTTTTGGCACGAAAGTCGAAACATTTCACAGTTGTAGTTTCTGAATAATATTGTGAATTTGTTTCATTTCAATGCGCAAACACAATCGCGAAGACCTTAGAAAACATTAATTAATTATAACGAGCTCAATATTAATTATTCTTTTTTTCATTCTTTATGTTTACACAACGTATTTGTTTTTTCAAAACACAACAAAAACCGATGATCTCTTGTATCAGTCAGAGACAAAAACGAATATAGGTACATGTCACTGTCAAGTTGACGTATATGTATTTTTTAGTTCATGTTGGCTATCACAACATCTTATTCAGTAGGTACGATGACGTCATCTTTCCTACGGACGATTTTATCTTTAAAAAAATATTAAAAAATAAGTACTGAACAGAATAAAAAAATATTGAAATTAGTTTTTCTAAATGATCCATTCTATCATATAAAAATATTAAAAAAATACCAAAAAAAAACTTTACATACCCAATTGGCTTCCGCTTGCCCGCTAACTCGCCTCATGTAAGGACAAGTGAGATAGCGGGTAAAACTGGATCGCGAAAATGTATGTAGTTATAAAGTTATAAGCTGCACGAGAGATTATAAGATTGGTCATATAGACTGCTAAAACCATAAACCTGAATTTTTCGGGTCAATAAATCTTAGATCTACGGATTCACGAGACTCAAAATATTTAAATAAGTATTTAAATATTTGTGGACACTTCACACAACACCATCTAGCCCAAGCTAAGCAAAGCTTGTACTATGGAACTAGATGGCTGATAGAATACTTAT
The DNA here is from genome assembly GCA_947563715.1 of Lycia hirtaria. Taxonomy (NCBI): domain Eukaryota; kingdom Metazoa; phylum Arthropoda; class Insecta; order Lepidoptera; family Geometridae; genus Lycia; species Lycia hirtaria. Next base: position 9,752,661 of record OX387387.1, on the reverse strand, counting down.
ATACTTTCTTTGTTGTAAATATATACATATGATACATAGATACACCCAGACACAGAACAAACATCCATGCTCATCACACAAATGTTTGCCCTGGGTGGGGATCGAACCCACGTCCTTTCAGTTCAGCAGGTAGACGTAGACACACCACCAACTGAGCCAGATCCGTAGATTTGTAGCCCAAAGAAATGCAGACAGACAGAGCGGCAGGTAATTTAGTGAATCATATATAGAGCCAGAGTCAATACAATCTGGGTATATAAATAAGAATGTCATGGACAAATTGCTCGTCGTGCATCGTCAACTACATAAATGCTTTCCGTCAAGTGTGTTGTGGTGAAACTTTGACCCGTCCATTAAACCATAATAAATCCGGCAAAGTAAGAATTTCACTCGCATACCGAGGCTTCCGTACTCCTATACATGAAACATGAACATGAACAGAGACTAGATTTAATTACTCAACAAAATGTGCTTTATATATCTCAGAATATTTGAAACTTCACATATTTTCTATGCAGTAGTAGAAATAGCTTTATGCTAGGCGTTCACATACCAAGTTCAAGTAAGTGTTACAGACCTATTTTCTATATCCAAAGAGATTTTAATACTACCAACTCTATTTAAAGTTTATGTCATATGACACCAACTGTCAACAAACGTTCACTTGTAATTTTTTGTTTATTTAATTGTGGAATGTATGACTTGTATCTATTACCGTTCAAAAGAGATACAAACACCGTAGCCTCACGAATAAGCTCCAGCGCCCTTAAAACCTAAAAAAACCGGACAAGAGCTAGTCAGACTCGCCCACCGATGGTTCCGTACAAACTAAATAAAAGGGGGAAATCACTTTTATTTTATATTGTCCTTCATAAGCCGAAAAATATACATCGTAAAAATATTTAAAAATCTGTTTTAGCTTATGCTAATGAAGCTCTTTCATATGATACCCCACATGATACGGTTAATTCACTTTAAAATTTGGGCCCTCATTCCTTGCATAAAGACACAATTTTTTTGTGAAAAATTAAAAATGTCCAGTTTTCGGATTTTTTCCTATAAGTGTACTCTAACACAATGCTTCTTGCCAAATTTTATAGTTCTAGGTCAACGGGAAGTACCCCCATAGGTTTTGATTCCCTTGTGAGTGTCGAAATGTGCGTTTTTTACGACATATGCAGCTGTAACTTTTTTTTACGAAAACTGAGAAATTTTATTTTTCTATCTGCAGCAAGAGACTATGGATCTGCGTATATAGTTTTAATTTCAACTCGATATCTTCACGCGTTCCCGAGATAAAGGTCTTAACACCCGGACAGACGGACAGACGGACAACAAAGTGATCCTATAAGGGTTCCGTTTTTTCCTTTTGAGGAACGGAACCCTAAAAAAAAGAGAAATAACAACTCATAAAACATAACCCTCCTCAGACAGCTGAGTGAAAAGAATCTGAATGCAACCCGCATTTTGTATTGGTGTATTTAACAAGAGTTACTGTTATCAATTGGTCGCGTCGCCGCAGCGTTTCTCAAGTGGGCCGATAGATATGCTATCGCGGAGATAATGTTACTGATAACGTATTGGGACTCCATTTCTGTGGGTGATCTTATCGCGGCGTTATCAGCTTGAATGGTTATATTTCGCTGAAATGGACGGGTGCATGGACAATGCATTTTTGAACGTTTTGTCATAGTTATGTAAAATATCAGCATATGGCGTAGACAGTTTTTTTTAAAGGAGATTAGAGTTAATCGAAGATATATAAATTCACCTTATTATTTGTATTTCTGTGGGGAGACACATGAACATAGTTAAATACTTATACTGCTAATTAGCGCGGCGTCATAGTCTTTTATAAATATCAAAATATTTAGTTTGTCATTGTTGGTATATATGAGTATCGGTCAACCCAGGACACTATATTCGTGAATTTTGTTTTAGAGTTTACTTCCACGTGATGGAAGTCATTGTCGAAGACAAACTTTTTTTAAAACGTTTCTCCTTTCTAAATAAACAAATCTGTCTCTCACTTTTCTAATATTATAAGTCTACTATTTTTTCTTTTTTTAATAGTAGGAACTCACTCAATGTGATGCGCGAAAGAGATAGCTACAAGATTTCAGACATGTTTTACGAATTCTTCTGCATTGTATATTATCGAGTATTATGTGCCATTAGCAACGCACTATCAATTGAACTAATGCACTGTAAACGTAAACCTCAATTCATATCAGCCCATAGAAGACATTGAATAATTAACACTTAACCGGCTCTGACATTGACTTATGGCCTTCTTGAATGTCAGTGAGTGTCACCGACCCTAGACTAGGAATTGCGCAAAAAAACTTCGAACAAAAGATGTTGAGTAAAGCACATCGTGCATTAGACCGCTTCGACCCAGACCAGTATTGGACCCTCAAGTTGGAGTTGCGTGAACACTCAGCACATTTTCACTAAACTTGAGAAGGCGGATATTCCGATAGCGGGCCCGAGGTTGTCATGTCATGGCGTGTACTAAACTAAACTATAAAGATCGCATACTTCAACTCTTTTCAATTACACTATTGTCAGGCGAGGCAACGTTGCTGGTCTTGCGCTGTAAATGCTGTAATGGACGACGAGGTTAAACTTTAAAGTACACAACATAGATCTGCATTTGACCAGCATATCGTATAATAATAAGCGTTTCTGATCTACGACTGACCACCAACTCGCCTGATGCTAAGCGATGGTGGCCGAGGATGAAGCTCTTCGATCTAGAAAATATCTATTCACTCTAGCCTTGAAAATTCCAAGATAGCTTTTAGGAAACGGAGATGGCGGTAAAGAATTCCATTCTTGTGCAGTACAGAACCACCAGCAGAGACGGTTATACCTAATATATGTGTACATAATGCACTCCGTGAACATGATCTCCTTGTGCAATCGGGTAAAAACAAATTGCAACTGCATAATATAATATTCTGGACATAAAAGACACAATTTATTATTGCATATTTTGTATTTTTTTATTTCATTCTTAGATCGTTAAAATCTATTAAAACTTACTAAATTTTATAAACCCAAACCCTTTTTTCGGGTAGTCAGGTATCAATCGTCCCGCTATTATTGACCTTGAAATCAAGCTTACTTGTTACATCTCATGGCCAGGATTTTTCGGTGGACCGGTCCATCTATCCCTCTCTAACTCATCTCGCTTTATCCAGAGAGCAACTACTACTTATTCTATGGCTATGTACCTTATTATAGACATCCGTTCGTGATTCTGATCGAAATTGTAGAAACAAGACTCTTTTCGAGGGATCGCCTAGGGAAGTACCACAGTTTTGACAGTTATTCAATCGCCAAACAGTATACGAAATTTATCTTATTCCGGGTTGTATAATCCGGACCAGAGATAAAGTAATTTAACAATTTTCGAATCTAAAGGTGATTAACAATAAACTCCTAGTTCAAATTTCTGGATGGCATCAAACTTACAAGTTTTACAACTAAACGAGCGACTTGTTAGTCTTTACTCAACAGCAAAAATAGTATTCCAGTCTAAAATTAACAAAGAGCGTTTTATAGAGGTCTTTATTGATACAAACATAACTCAGAGCAACAACGACACCATTAAACTTGCAAGTGCAACGGTTTATAGTCTGTCTGAAATTACAGTCGCAGTCGATTACCATCAACATAAACAATTAATGTAACATAATAACTAGTAGCTCTGCGAACAGTACATCTCGCAACATGAGCACATCAACATTCGCATTAAACGAAATGACATGGCTATCACTATCATGATCACTATCACCAATGTACATCCATAATAACCCTGTCAGGTTTTAGGCGACCGGTTGGACGGGTCGGGTCCAGAATCGTGACGGGACCAACGAGTTATGGCGGTTTAGTATTTATTGTTGCGCAGGCGCAACGCCTACTGATGGCGCTCGTTGATCTGATGATTGATTTGAGAGATGTACTCAAACTAGCTTTTAGCGAACGATAACGACGCCAGTTGATAACTCCACTTTTAAAGTATTTTTTTTTAAGTAAAGCGTAATGTTTTTGAAATATAAGTACTTATAATGTTTCTAATATATTTTCTTTTGCAGCCTGACCGATTCTTCTTTATCTCCTGAATGTCATCCTCTGACTAATATTTTAAAAGCGAAAATATAGAAATAATGGCTTTAAAAACTACAAAGGCATAGAATGGCAAGGAAGGGCTCGCAACGTAGTAAGTCAAACAGTATCTTTCTGTCGTACAATAAATAAAGATAGCTTTATTTGTTTAAAATTCTTCCCTATTGTAGAGACAACAACACGTACACAGATGTACGTTTCACCCAAAAAAACCCGTGTGCCAGAATAGTCCGTGTTTTACTTACCCACATAGACGTGTTCCGGTCGCTAAATATAGTTTAATGTGGAACGAAGCGTTTCCCTATGGAAACTAACATCTGGAATCCTCTGGAACGTATAGGTTTTCAGTCGACTTTAAAAAAGAAGTTCTCCGTTCGTCACACAGCGTTTTTTTTCACCACGAATAAGTCTGTTTGATTACCAACTCGCCTGTTGAAAAGCATAGGTATGTTCGAAGCTGAAGTATGAATGCGCATAAGATATATATATCTTATGCGCATGCATACTATATATGCACTCTGATGATGGCCAATGGGATCGAAAAGTTCTCGAGTGGAGACCACGCACCGGCAAGCACAGCTTAGGACGACCAGACACAAAGTGGACAGAGGACCTCAAACAAGTGGCAGGAAGACGATGGATGCAAGCCGCTTCCAACCGGTCTTTTCTAGAAATCCATGGGGAGAGCTATGCCCAACAGTGGTTTACTTGTGGCGAAGATGATGATGATGTTTCTATATTACCTCCTACAGCCTAAACTGTTAGATTTTCAACCGCCTTCAAAAGAGGAAGATGTTCTCAATACGACTGTATTGTTTTTATGTTTGTTACCTCAGAACTTTCGAATGGAAGAACCGATTGTGATGATATTTTTTTATTTGAAAGCTGGTGCTTCCCGTGTGGTGCCATTTTTCCAATTTGGTTCAGTTCTGACAATGGCATCCATGAGAAGTCGGTTGCTTCAGTTTTTAAACTATAATTATGATATAACGAGGTGTCGTAACGATTTCATTTCTTTTTTATCTCCCGTATTTCTTAACATAATGTACAAAGAAAAGACGAGTCTAACAACATATCGCACTTTCAAAATAGGTCGGACGAAGCCTGCACCTATAGGAGGTAATATACAAAAATACATACATATACACATATTAGAAAACATCCGTATTATTAGGTTGTCAAGTGAGCATGTGAAACCGCGCGAGCTACGTGCCACGAAATTGACAGATTAGTTCTCCCGGCATTTTCGCCAGTATACATTATGCGTGTTTTCATACAACAGTTAAAAAGCTGTTTTCTATCCCTATATATTATCAGATTTCGATTTTTTTTATATATACATAGTTAGAATCATTAATGGCTCTGCCATTATTTTATTTGCTTTTTTTTAATTTTTAGCTTTTAATTTTTTTACATCGGAGTGACAATGACATTTGATAATAGCACAGTAGAGGCATAGTCATTTATAATTCCAATGAGATAAAAAATCAATTGAAATCGGATAATTTTTAGGGGTATAAAACAGTTTTTTTTTATATAAACAGGTATAAAACCTTTTTATATAGAAAAGCGCCCGACAACGTTTCCCTTAAGTATGACCTAAGCCAGGATATAAGCTCGTAATGGCTCAACGGACGGTATCCATAAAGCCATCGCGCCGTTACGTAAGCATAAAGCTGATTACTGCAAGGACCGGTCGCGGTCGCATAAAGCTGGCGCAATACTACCATTTATGCTATAAAAGTACAATGCGAATAGAGTAAGAAACAGTCCTCTGTTGTATGAAAAAACGTGTAAAGTACTGGCGAAAACTACCGCGACAACTACCATAAAATGAATTGTTGAAGGCACGGAATTTGATAACTAGTCGATCATGGTACAAACAAACCATCAATTGAAATTAAAAACAAATTAGAAATAGTAAAATATTTATGCACGTGCAAAATTTTTCTTGTAGGTATAAAAAATATGCACTTCACAACATGATTAAAAAAAAGAAAAACATTATGAATAAAAGAACATAAACATAAAAACCGTATTAAATATTTTTAACCGTATTAGTTAGTATTGTTAGATATAACACAGCATGTTAATTATAACGTATTTAGGGCTATTGTTCCGAATTCACGTCGGGATCATTAGAGTTAATTTAGAGTATTTGTTTGTATAACGGATGTTCAAATAGTAGAGTCCGTTCTAAATTTCATGACGTGTGTGCACAGTGCACTCTCCGGATAAACTGTACAATGCTATTAAAAGAATAGGACAAACATGAAGCCATACTATCACTGGAAACCTAAGTTCAGCTACATATTGCCCTCTTGCGACACTAGCGGCCTTACCGAAAAACGTTACTTAACTTTAACCATCGTCTTAATTTATGTCTGCTTTCCGCATTACGTGTCAGCAAGAAGTTGACCAAATACGTTAAGCATTGCTTAAAATTAAGCAACGATTTTCGGTAAGGCCGAAAGTTGCATTGGAAAACGCTTCTGGAGATAAGACCGCCCATTGTTTAAGTAGCAATGTAATTTTTTTTAATATAAATTATTTATAAAATACTCTATTGCAAAATGTAAGAATTTGACAAAAAACAAATTCGAATTTGCGACACCTCCACGTATCAAAATCGTTTTGACGTTATCACCAATTTAATAGAAAAAATAATATATGGATTCTATAATTATTAACTTCAATAAGCGATTTATTAAAGTGAGCATAATGACAATAATAGGCATTATCTTTACCTACATGAGAAACTAATGAAGCATAAATTATTTTTTAAATTAAAATTTTTAAGACGCCATAGTGTGACATCTCCGTATTTCGGAGTAACATACCTGTAAGTATGTTTCTATAAAAAAATACGGACAAGTGCGAGTCAGACTCGCTCACCAAGGGTTCCGTACAAACTAGTAGATAAAAGGGGGAAATTATCTATATTAGCCATAGTAATATTGTCTTTTTTTAATATGTTTGTACAATGTGGTCTTTTAATAGTTATCTATCTATCTATATATTTTCTTATTATTTTCCTTCATAAACCGAAAAATATTTAAAACCCTGTTTTAGCTTGTGCTAATAAAGCTCTTTCATATGATACCCCACATGATACGGTTAAAGCACTTTTAAATTTGGACCCTCCTTCCTTGCATAAAGACCCTATTTTTGTGATTAAATTAAAAATGTACAGTTTTTGGAATTTTCCCTTTGTATTGTATGACAATGCTTCTTTCCACACAGTTATAGGTCAACGGGAAGTACCCCATAGGTTTTGATTCGCTTGCGAGTGTCGAAATATGCGTTTTTGCGACATATTCGGCTGTAACTTTTTTAAATGAAAACTGAGAAGTTTGATTTTTCTCTCTGCAGCAAGAGACTATGGATCTACGTATATGGTTTTAATTTCAACTCGATACCTTCACGCATTCCCGAGATAAAGGTCTTGACACCCGGACAGACGGATAGACGGACAACTAAGTGATCCTATAAGGATTCCGTTTTTTCTTTTAAGGTACGGAACCCTAAAAAACAGTGAAGTACCTAAATCGAGCAGCAAATCGTACTCTCCGTTTATTCGTAGGTACTGTAGAAAAATATTTTAAAACGGCACCATTATCGTTTCATGTTATTGTTTTGTTCCAAATCTTATCGAAGTCGTAACTGATAGAAAAGTGTTCTGCTTGCACTAATTATGATAATATAAATGTATGTATTAAATCGACAAATAACTTATTTTCACTTAGGTGGTGAATCTTTATCTACCTATAGATGAAGTCTATATCTATAGATTGAAGTCGGTTTTTATAGTTATTTAAGCGATTACTGTATAATATCGCCGTGAATCATCGCAGTTGCATAAAAAAGGATTTTTTGTCAAACGCAATTCTACTTATAAATAAGTGGCCAAGTGCGTGTCGTGGCACGCACAAAGTAGGGAAGTAGGGTTCCGTAGTTGCTCAACATAATTATATGAATTTAAAATGGGGATACTATGTTAATATTGCTAGTTTAAATGAAATTTGCAAGAAATTTCGTTTATTTACTTCTGTAAGTACATTTCTAAGTTGATTGACTATTACTTGATAACTTATTTATAAAGACTACTTTGCCGTGATAGATTTCCTTTAAATTTCATCATATACATATGCTACTAGCATGTTTTTTTTTCAAATCTCCAAAGTCAACCGTTTAGCCAGTAGAGTATTTCGCAAACTGATCTACCGTGTAAAGGCAATACACTGTAACTTAAGTTACAGTGTTTTGGGTTAACAGGGCCCATTGACTTTCTTGTGATCTGTTCTAACCCCCTGTAAAAAAATAATTCTTCTAACCTTTGTCTACACTGATATAATACTTTTAAAAACACTGTATTCGACAGAACATTACAGGTTTATTATTCCAAAACACGGCAACAAAACATACCGTGTATTGCTAAAACAAAACAATGCTCGCGAATGTTATACCGTGTCAAAAAACCAACGTTTCAAGACACGCGCGCTGCGATCGACAAGCGATAGCGCATAGGTTTGCCGGGAGCTCAAATAACAGTGGCTCGTTCGCGATCAGTGTGCGCGAGCGCGCGGGGCTACGCAACTTTGAAGTAAGAGATAGATCACGCTGCACTTGCAAAGGGACCGTGCTGTCGTTCGTATAATTTAATTATTTTTAAGAGTTTTTACGTAAAAAATGTGCGGATTTTGGTAACAAACTCTTGCTAAATTTGTCTATTTGCTAAACTTGCTAAATGACGTGAATCAATGTTTTGCCACAACAATGGCAACATTATTGTAGGAACACTAGTATGGGAAACCACTCTTTTGATTGTATTTTATTTACTATTAAACATATTAGAGTAAATACTAGATGGCTAAATAGATATCAAAAATACCTTTAAATCAATATCAAACAATGTTCTTGAAAGTCATAAGAAGGAAAAATAATCAAATTAAACCCAAAAAACTTTAATCGGCCATTTTCTCAAAACACGTTTTTTCGACTTACAGTGTATTGCCTTTACATGGTAGTGATCCCCAAATTGAAAAATGGTTGATCACACTTTTTTTGATTACCTATCCAACAACGAGATAGATGAGTAAAAATATTTTATTTATCTACACTACATGTACGGGAGCAACCCAAAAAAAAACTTATTTTTTACATTTTATTCTACGACTTTCTCAGTTAAATATGCATATTCATGCCAAATTCCAGCTTTCTAGTACTAATAGTCTTTGAGCAAACCCTCGGACAGACAGATAGACAGACTCACAGACGGACATGGCGACACTATACCTAGTTTACTACGGAACCCTAAAAAACCCGCAACACTTGTAATCAGCATAAAATACTCGTAAAATCCCATTTGACCTATGGTGCCCTAAAAAATTGCTGAGTATAGCATAGCATGACAAATACATATCTTCAAATGGAGCACAACCATAAAACCAGATTCACTGGTTTAATAGGCACTCCGCGAAACCGGCAGACGTAAGTTCAAACTTTGTAACGGACTTTTGTACACGTTATTGTAAAACAAATAAAACATTATAAGAAAAACAAAATACTACTAGCTGTGACTTGCGGTTTCACCCGCATAGCGATGCAAACCGGTGAAGATGATGGACCCTATGCCCGTCTCCGAAGGTATATCCTTACAAAATTTTATAACTATCGATTCAGCCGTTTAGGCTAATTTTTATTATCGGAGACTCAGAAACATGAAAAAGCGTCACCGTTTCATGGTATATTCCAAAAACCCGAACAAAACGCTTTTATTCCACTTTCATCATGCGGACTAAATAAAAAAACCAGCCAAGTGCGAGTCAGACTCGCGCACGAAGGGTTTCGTACCATTATCTATATAAACGGCAAAAAGTAATCCCGTTTGTTGTATGGGAGCCCTTAAATATTAATTTTAATTTAATTAATTATTTTTGAAGGTAATAATATAACTCAATATTCTGTGAATATATCAAGCGTCTACCTGTTGTCGTGATCAATATCGAGCAAAACGAGCAAAAACATCACGTTTGTTGTATGGGAGCCCCCTTACATATTTATTTTATGGCAACTGAAATACATCATCTGTGAAAATGTTAACTGTCTAACTATCTCGATTCATGAGATACAGCCTGGTGACAGACGGACGGACGGACGAACGGACGGACGGACAGCGAAGTCTTAGTAATATGGTCCCGTTTTTACCCTTTGGGTAACCCTAAAAAGGCGCAAAAAGAAAACAAGCAAACAAACAGAAGTCGGAAAGACAAAGAGTTATTATTTAAGCTTTTATAATACTAAATAGGATGACCAACATGACAATCAGGCAACATGACTAAACCGCTCGTTTCAGACATGAAATTTAAAGGGTCTTCCTTGGACACGCCACGCATGGCTGTCCGCAAATAGTAGTCTCTCGTCTCTATACTCGTTTCATAGCGCTGCGGACCATACGCATGGGAATGATCCGAAGCTGAACAGACTGTTCATACCACAGACATAGTAGACGGAGCATGCGACTTCATTTATATGAAAACATTGCGCCCCACTTAAAAGCGTCTTAGACTTAAAAGCGTCTTCTCGTCCAATATTCCCCAGTCCCTCAAGTCGAAAGTCTACAACCAGTGTGTGTTACCAGTGATGACATACGGCACTGAAACGTGGTCCCTAACTATGGGCCTTATAAGGAAGCTCAAGGTCACGCAACGAGCTATGGAGAGGGCTATGCTCGGAGTCTCTCTACGAGATCGAATCAGAAATGAAGATATACGTAGACGTACAAAAGTCACCGATATAGCACAGCGGATTAGCAAGTTGAAGTGGCAGTGGGCAGGGCACATAGCACGTAGAACTGATGGCCGATGGGGCCGAAAGGTTCTCGAGTGGAGACCACGTACCGGCAAGCGCAGCGTAGGAAGACCAGCCACGAGATGGACAGACGACCTCATACAAGTGGCGGGAAGACGCTGGATGCAAGCCGCTTCCAATCGGTCTTTTTGGAAATCCATGGGGGAGGCCTATGTCCAACAGTGGACTTCTTATGGCTGAGATGATGATGATGATGATTGCGCCCCACATTTTTGTTACCGACTGTGAAGTCACATAAACGATTTTGTGATGGAATGTTCTATCCGCGCGAAATCTATTCAAACCAATGCATCCGCGCGCTTGTACACTAGTTAGTAACTAGTTGTCAAAATATCGAATCGGAAATATATATCACCTGAAATTAAATAAATCTTGGTCGTCAACTGCGATTTTTTATCGTACTTGACACGTTTTGACACGCTAGGTACATACACTTGGGGTATCTATAGAAGTCTATGGTCCATAGCATACGGACCATACGCATAGCTATGCAACCACGCTGATTGCTCGAGGGGTCCGTTTATGATATCAGATGCCTAACTGCTCGAGCAGCCAGTTTATATGACCGCCCTAAAGGTCACTCTTCACCACCAATATCCGATATTGATTCCATGGCAGAGTGCCAAATAGTTATTAACATTACGCGATCCCAAATAGTCTGTTTACTAAATAATGGAGTATACATTATGAAATGGTTATTTCGGGACCGATTTGTGCAACTTGCATTTTGGAAATATACATTTTTAACATAATCTCAACTTCTAAGTATATATTATGTGGTTTTATACCTGTGGTCCATCTACGTGGTTCACCTAGGTATTCCACGGGCACTATTTATACCCGTGGTCCAACTAATAGGGGAACCAAGGGTAAATATTGTGCGGTCAGACGTCAAAACCTTGGAACCTACATTAAGACAACTCTCAGTTGACCGATTACACCGAGATTTATCATAGTTTGTAAAAACTGACATCTCACTCAATCAGCAAGATTCAAATTCAAAATCAAATTGATTTATTTGCTAAGACATAGGTACAATAAATAGGTCTTAAATAAATTTATAATTAAGATTCCGCACAAAATATTCATACATGAATCTAGAACTGATTAAATAACAAATTTATTGATATTTTTATTTATATTATCACCTATGAGGTGATAATATAAACCTAGTAGAAAGAAAAATACTCTTTTTAACAACAAAAATAAACAGAATAAACGACATGTGTTCACAACCGGCTAAAATTCGCGAAACATAATAAAAATAGTCTAGTTGAATGCCTCCGTTTTTTGAAGGTGGTTAAACACCTGACTGCAGTCGGCGAAGACGAATCTAACGACCACAGATATAGTAGATGGAGCATTCGACTTCATTTATATGAAAACCTTGCGTCCCACATTTTTGGTACCGACTGTGACGTCACACAAACGTAATTGTGAGCTAATGGTCCATCCGCGCGAAACCTATTCAACCCAATGCATCAGCGCGCTTGTACGCTAGTAACTAGTTGACAAAATATCAAATCGGAAGTATATATCACCTGAAATTTAATAAATCTTGGTCGTCAACTGTGATTTCTTATCGTACTTGTTGACACGCTAGGTACACATACACTTGGGGTATCTAGATAGATAGAAGTCTATGCTAACGACACACAAAATCCAAGCACTTTTGGGTACAGGAGGCATATATCTTACATATTTTGAGAAAGTAGAGATCTAAAAAAAAAAACATGAGAACATTAACCTTCTTGGAGAGCAGGATAAAAAAATCAATTATGTATTGCCTTATCGGGACTATAGAAATCTGTATCCAGTTGCTAATAATAAAAAAATACAACATCGGCACCGCACATACGTCTTCTCCCCACAAACATACCAAGCTAACCAACCAAACAAAACGACACCCTAATAACGTCTCGCTGGCGTGGCGCCAACCGTGACGTCATTGCGCATACGCAGCGGGTCTATTTGGGATCTAGATGGGCGCTGATTGAAAAGAAAAGTGGCTCGATTCATTCATTGTTGTCTTGGAATGGGGGTAGGTGTTTAAACTCGGCCTGGGGTACAGCCAAAAGATGCTATACAAGTAGGTGATAATTTTTCTTTAGTAACGACTAGCAACACTCACTCACGCATTCGATTTTCAATCCAAATGGTGTTAGTTATAAATGTTATAATCCAGGTATCTCGTTGATTTTTTGTTAGGACTGGACAGGCATGCCAATTTGAACCACCATGTGTAATAATTTATTATCTGAGTAATAAAATTTGTCATAAACCTCTAATGGATACTGCAGATATTATATGTTATACCCAAACCAGAAACGATTATTTGAAATTGTCAGTTTAGACTCAGTTTGACCAGAGTTAAGTCTCCAATACTGCTACACAGCTGGACAGTCAAATTGACAATAACACAGCCAACTGATCTCACAGCTCAGTTAATAGTATGCCTGCCATCTAAGCAGCATGTAAGTTGTGGGTTCGATCCCACCCAGGGACAAAAAATTGTGTGATGAACATTGTTGTTTGTTCTGTGTCTGGGTATTTTTATGTATGTAAAGTATGTTTATACAAAAAAAGTATATAAGTATTATATCAGCTATGTTGAGTTAGTTTGGGGGCTAGATAGTGTTGTATGATAATATCCACAAATAATTACAAAAAAAATAATTAAGCTCCTTTTTGAAGTTAGTAAAAAAGATTAAGTAAGAGTAAGATGCTATTCTAATATACCTATATTCTGGCAACCACATTTTGACATTTTTAAAAACTGCTACCATCCTCTAGGGTCTAAAATTTTGCCCCTAGCTAAATTTAGCCACTAAAATGTGGCTGAATCCTGTTAACCACCTTGCTCAATTTGAATGTTTAGTGACAATTGCAAATTATCTTTAGATAGAATCATTAAAATTGGATGTTTAAGGGTAAAAACAGTTTTTCCTATTGTATGGAACAATACACAACATAGATATATAGATAGATAAACTCTTTATTGTACAACATTAAATAAATACAATATTATAGACAACTTACAAAACTAGTGTGACAACAGGCGGCCTTATCGCTAAAAGCGATCTCTTCCAGGCAACTGTGGTATGGAGATCAATTTATAGAAAAAGTAAAGCGGGTGTGCCATAGCAGAGACACTGACAACATATGAGATAAATCCACACTCCACAATCATCTTAAGTGATGACAAAAAAAGTCAGACAGAACTATGTTTCAGCATTACTCATCTACCTTATAAAACGTATTCTACACAATAGTTTGGTTTTTATGGGTCTTTTTTGCTAATCATAATGTACAAAACGAAGTTCATTACATTCATTATATACATTAGTTCTGTCACAAGGTTTCATGCTAATCCAAAATAAGTTCTCTTTATCTCTAAAGAGTATAGGCTGCGTTGAGCCAATCCGTATTTTTTATTACTGGCTTCATTTTAACTTGCTGTGTTTGTCTGTATGGATATACATGCAAGGCATTAAACTTGAAGTCTGTCCTGTCTGTTGGCAGCTGGCCAAGATATCTGTCTATATGCCTTAATCATCCATGGTATTCTTCTATTGTATACTCTATGAGGAGGATGCACTAATCAGATAAGTAGTTTTCATATATGACACGTCACATTGTCAAAATGTTAGTACACTTGGTGCCACAGCTCTCTCCTTCAAGGACCATTTAAAAAAAATACTAGACCATGACTTTGTACTTGTGGACAAAATCCTGGTCCCACCCCCTTTTCTATATGGCCACAGTCTTAAGGATATCTGCTTTACCTGTCTCTATCTAAATTTTTACAATAATAAATTGCCAAGTGCATGTTGGGCCACCCAGAAAATAGGGTTCTGTAGTTACACATCATAATTAATGTGAACTTAAACAGGGTCTCTTGTTTGATATTATGAATGTAGGAGTTAGTTTAAAAAATATTCACTTTTGATTTTTTTTTACTTCTAAAAGTTAACTGACTATTTACTCGTTAACTTGGAAATGCCTACTTAGCCTTGATAGTTTTCCTTTTAATTTCATCATTTATACTACTAGCATGAATTTTTTCATAGCTTCAAAGTCAACCATTTAGCCAGTATGGGGACAACACTTGTATTTTAACTTTGTTTTTGTTATAATAATAACTGTTAAATTGATAGAAATAAACATGTAAGCAACAAAATTTTCACCTTTACTTATTAATTTGGGTAAAGCTATTGTAATACATTGGAATAGTGTTCTTATGAAACTAAAGAGAGAATATTTATAATAACTAATTTCAATGATTTTATATCTAAAAAAAACGAGTGTCACGTACGAGCGAGACAGCAGCACCACCCTACACTTTGGCTTAAAGCTTTAAAAGTCCTTTCAAACGGAAACTAAAACCAACTTTCAAAGATATACTCATTTTAACTAATGATTAAATAAGTTTTCTATGGTAGGTATATTAATTATAATTTAGAAAATAGAGGCAGAGGTTATAGTCTTGTTTTTTTTTATCTTACACATATTGCAAACATTAATGATTAAAATATTATTTACTTTATGTTATAAACTTTATTATTCAATCAGAAAACCCCATTTCTATTGTACTTTTTTTAAATAAATCTTTTCAATAGCATCAAATCTTCATAGAATCTATAATAAAGGTTATTTAAAAAAAAAACAGAAAAATAAATTCTATGCCAGTATTGGAATAAACACAAATGACACTTCATCATCACATCAAAATCAGTTTAGCTATTTGAGCTACACCAAGTGAAATAGAAATAAAAACAAATATACTTAAAACATTAATTTCTATGGGCAGTTGAGGCAGCAATGCAAGGCAACCTCGTAGGTGTGAATCTGACATGAACTTAAATCATGGCAATACAATCTCTATCAATTGTACCATTGAAATCTTTGTAAAAAGCAATCCATTGAATTTGATCAAATCACTACCTATCAGGCACTCTCATAGTGGTGCCACAGTTAAACTTGTAGTACAAATAACCCAGCCAAATCAAGAATAGGCATAACAAATGCATTTGCTAACAACATTGATGAATTTTCACTTGGTAGGATTATACGCTTCCGCGCCCGAGGCATCGGTGATGTCATAGTCGTAGGTACAATCCAGTTGATATAATAATTGATTAGAGGCACACCCAGAACGTGCTCAATTGCTCAGAACACTGAAAATAGTAAGAAAATCCTAGATCTATAGGTTTAATTTAACATCTTTACACATTTGATTGCCTTCTTTATTGGAGGTATTATGATTTTTTTTGAAGACTAGTAATAACAGGAGGTAGCTAAACTAACCGTAAATTAATTTACAACCGTGGGGAAGTTGTAAAATAAAATAAAGCGACCCCATTATCCCAACTAGCCTCACGACACACCCTAATAAAATCCAGCAAAAAATCACATTTCACGAAAGAAATAACACATTCCCATTGGAAATATAAACAAATACAACGAAAAGAAAGCTGAATGCACGCAATACTTACCGGCTGTTGGCTCCAAGACGCCGCAAAGTCGATTATTTTAATCACTTCACACAATCACTGCACTTGTAAGGAGTAGCTATTGTAACACACACTAAGCACTAAAACGAAGTAACATGATATAAAATAACATGCACAGTGTTCCTTGATAATATTCAAAGCACTAGCTCCACATACATTACGCATAAACGCGGATATTACTATATTTCGTTCGTAAAAAAGAAAATCTCTAACACGCCACCGCGCTAGATCGATGTCGGCGCGGGTTTCGATTTTTCACCGCGGCAGGTAGAGCGCTGCAATCGGTAAATTCTCGAAGACTAGATGTCGCTAGCATCGCTTATGTTCCCCAAAATGTTCATAAATGTTGCCATTTTAACCAAACATTTAACTCAATAAATAATGAGGGCTTTTAAAAAAATATATTTTGTAAGTTGCCGATAGATGGCACTCATATGAATGACTTTCTCTATAATATTTGATTTCAACAAGAATTAATATTAACTATTGACATTAGAATCTATAAAATCAAATATGTATATTGTAATTAATGAAATTAATGTTGTAACTAATAAAATTGATATTGTAACAATGAAATGACTTAAGCATGTAAGTGTAAGCTACTTGACTCTCATATTTGTACACCAGTGATAAAAACATGTTTGATCGATATTAACGCTTTGACATCTGCACCTGTAGGTACACATGTTTTGACAAATAAATATATATTTATCTTCTTTTTCTTTATACTCCATGAGAGTTGGTTTCTAGATAGAACATTATGTTTTTACAAGTATCTATTTTAAAAACCGGACAAGTGCGAGTCAGACTCGAACACCAAGGATCCCATACAAACTAGTGATTAAAAGGGGGAAATAATTTTTTTTTTTTATATTTTCCTTTATAAACCGAAAAACATACATCGTAAAAATATTTAAAAACCTGTTTTAGCTTGTGCTAATGAAGCTCTTTCATATGATGATATCCTACATGATATGGTTAAAGCACTTTAAAATTTGGACCCTTGATAAAGACCCATTTTTATGTGATTAAATTAAAAATGTACAGTTTTCGGATTTTTCCCTTTATGTGTACTGATAATGCTTCTTGCCAAATTTCACAATTATAGGTCAACGAGAAGTACCCCACAGATTTTGATTCCCTTGTGAGTGTCGAAATATGCGTTTTTTGCAACATATTCGTTTTTTTTTTAATGAAAACTGAGATGTTTGATTTTTCTCTCTGCAGGAAGACACTATGGATCTGCGTATATGGTTTTAATTTTAACTTGATATCTTCACGTGTTCCTAAGATACAGGTCTTGACGGACGGATGGACAGATGGACAACAAAGTGATCCTATAAATGTTCTGTTTTTTCCTTTTGAGGTACGGAACTCCAAAAAAAGCAAAATATACGACTGCAGAAAAGCTTTTTGGTTTTTGCAGTCTAACTTACGATTTATTTATATTTGATACGCTGTTGAGGTCATTTTTTTATGAGAAAGTAAGCGTAAAATCGCTGTATAAAATTACAAATACGCATTCTTCAAAATATTTCCAGTAAAATCACTTATTTTTAATAAACACCTATTACGAAAAAGTTCAGTGAATTTGATATTAATTAAATAATATAACCTATGCTACTGAGGTAGTGAAAATAAATATAATGACACATCACACACCAAAATCGGTCAAGCCATTTAGGCTAGAGGAGCTCATAAAAACATATATACACTCGTTACAACTCATTACAAACATGATCATCCTTCTTACGCAGTTGGGTAAAAATGCACTTTTTCTATTAATACATGATAAAACAATATTTAGAGCAAACTTCCGCCTTCATAAATTGTTTTCATATAATTATGTTCTCAAAATGTGTTTGATTTGTTCATGTAATTGTCATGTTTAATAGCTTTCAACCCATGAAACAAAGTAAAAGTAAGCTTTTTTTCATAAAAGATAAAACCTTCTCTTCTTTTAAAAATTACGAATGAAATTCATGAACCATAATTCGCACAATAATTCACGCAATGCTGAGTAGCTATTGCTGTGTCCATTCACTCTCCCCGTTGTTCTTTTTGTATGTATTCTTCCCAATTTTACGTATAACATAAATAACCGTACCATAACTATAATAATCTAGTACCACATAGTTAAGTCTGTTATTAAACCATTTAAACATTTTCCTGTCTTTGTATGGAGATTTAATAAAGTAGCAGCACTGTATGAAAACATCCTCTTTTATAATGGACTCGCACAATTATCGTATATTTGCCCCTATCACGTGTTGAGATTTATTCAAGTTTCACCAATAATACAAGTTATAGATGAAGGCCAATTTACATCATACGAGGGAATGCTCAATCTATCCCCACTATATCAAATTATTTTAGTGTAAATACCCGTAGAGCATTCTTTCGTTGTTCTGTTTGCGTTCAAAAGCATTCAAGCAAAAGCTCGCTTGATGTACACGGCACTAGAGCGTGCGAACAATTTTATTGCTTAGAGCGTTCTTACATGGTTGGACGTGCTTGTCCCCCGGAGCGATCTCTTTAAAGCGTACTTACACGTTCAAAATTCTAGTTCTAGGTGCTCGTTCCTGCTTCTTTGGTGTAAACGCTGAAAACGAGCTTTTGTTTTCGTTCGTTTCGCATTCTTTCGTGATCTTTTAGTATAAACTAAAATATCACGAAATACTCTTGTTCTAGTTCTGATATGAAGTTCATGATATAAATCGACCTTATGTAATAGTGATACGTAATTAATCATGTTTGTGTTTTTTCGACGGGAATGTCATTGTCATTTTATCTTGCTAAACTTGTGTTATTTTGCATTTTAATGCACCAAAAATTGTGGTGATTTATTCATTAACCGTCTTACTTATAATAAATAAATAAACACATGAAAACTTATTTACTGAGTAAGGATTTGTCACTTTCTGTCAGACTGAAACTTTTTGTCACTATTTAACTAAAATGCGCTTATTCAGCGTTTATAAGTAAGACGCTGAGTGTTTATATATTTCTTATTTTGTCTCTCACTTTCTAAAATGATCATCAATCACTCAATGATTTTGTATGTTTAGAAATGTTGTGATGCGCGAAAGAGATAGATTCAAGCTTTGAGTGAATTCTTAAATTGTTTTGAGGACTCCGCAACACAGAATGGGACAGTAATTATGAGTCATGCTTTCCTGGCTGTATAGTCACTAATTATTGGGTCATACATTATAGACACAATTAATATTGTGAAAAAAAAAACACTTTCAAAAATGGCGTTGGTTTGATAGGTTGTGTTGATATTTTATTTTTTGTTTTAAATTAGATTTCGAGATTAAACTGAGGTAAGTTTAGCTATGATATATTCTTTTATATACTTGATAAATGTTTATATTGTCGGTTTTTCTCAGTAATCAAACTTTGTGTCCATACAATAAAACTTCTAACATATTTTAGTTAAAAAATGGGAAGATCACCCAGCCCGCGGCGGCGTGACGACAGAAGGCATGACCGCAGAGACAGGGAGCGAGATAGAGACCGCGACAGGCGGAGGCCTCGCACCCGGTCTCGTTCTCGCTCCCTCGAACGCCGTCGACGGTCTCCAGAGCGAAGACGGTCCCCGTCACCACGCCGGCGCCGCTCGCGATCTTTATCCTCCGGACCTTCGACTTCCTTTGTGAAACAAAAAAAAACCTTCAGCGAGCGCCCCATAGTCACTCCCGCAGATTTGGAGGGAAAATCACCAGAAGAACAAGAAATGCTCAAAGTCATGGGATTCTGCGGCTTCGACACAACTAAAGGTAAGAAAGTCGAAGATAACGTTGAAGGGGATGTCCATGTTGTTTTAAAACGAAAATACCGTCAGTATATGAATCGGAAAGGAGGTTTTAACAGGCCTCTGGACTTTGTTGCATGATGTTTTCTTCAGCATCATCTTGTCACATGTTTTAGCCTGCAGGGCTGCACGTGGTGGAGTACAATTGACATGTGATAAATTAAGTTGAAACTTATTTTGTATGAATACATCAGTACTAATTATGAACAAAATACACATAGGTAAACATTGCCACAATGACAAAAATCTCATGTGCTGCAGTGAGACAGTCTGTGAAGTCAAACTCATGTTCAGATTAGCTCTATTTTTATCAATAGCTTTATTCCTACATTATGATAAGACATGTACAGAAACGGACATTTAATTCAGTTTGTACTATCAGATTAAAGAATACCATTAAAGGATGTTATTGGTTTATGTAAAGTAAATATTATTGAATCTATATAAATAACAGGAAAGGTGCAAGTGCTCTCTACCTGCTTGTCAAAATATTATTAGGCAACTAATACCATTAACAGATTTCTTTATGAAGCATGTGTGATCAATTTCATGCTTTATAATCTTCTTTGACTTTCGAAGGTTGTTTTCAGTCACTATACATGCAATATTCCAGTCTACTGGCTGCATGGCACAGATAATGCAGCTGAAGACAACTTTGATTTACAAAAAGATAATGAGAAATGGCCAGAGGCGAGGCTTAAGTTGTTAGGTTAGGATTGATTCAGCCGCCCTAGCATTGTCACACATCAACTGAACAGAAATAAGTGACATATTTCCACACTTTCTGATAAATAGTTAACACATATTTCTACCTTGTATGCTAGGTCTACAGTATATTGACTGATGTGTTCATATGAAAAAAGTCATAAAAACTTTACTTAGCACATAAGTGTTACATACCTATTTTTCTTATAAACTGTGTGGTGTCATGGTTGCAGTAAAAGCAAACTAAATTTCTACAAGGCTTAAAACCACTCAGTTGCATAGAGAAAAATAAACTGATTGAATTTCCCAAAATATAACATTTTGGTTTGCATTTAGTATAATTTTTGTGTATGAACTATATTTTGTAAATTTTACTACAACCTTGAAATCATTTTCTGAAATTCTTGCCACAAATTAATGAGTTTGTGGTTTGTGTGGAACTACATAATCCTTATATTTCCAGATAAATTTAAATTATAAGTAAATTGTAAAGCACAGTAAATCTGCATAATACAAATTTTAAGACCATCCAAAGTTTCCCATAAATTTAACATTACCCACATTGGGATAAATTGTGTTTATTCAGTTAAGACAGCTACTTACTATACTAGCTGTCATTATTTTTTTACTACTTTTCTATTTACCTTTTTACATAAAATTTGTGGCAAGTCATAGGTAAGTTTAGTGATAAGCCCGTTAAACCGTCCCCGCGCGCTGCCTTCGCCCGCGCGGGCCCAGAATTGCGCTCAGCGCACCAAGAAACTTTTTGGAGTCATTGAGGGAGATATGAATATGGCCTTTGTGTCTTGAAGTACAACACTTGCATCTATATATAACCTAAACTAAATGTTGACAAAACAATTTAGCTAACATTTTACAACATAAAATACACAATTGCTATCAATTTACAGTCAAGTAACTTTTAATTTCTTTGTAGTATGAATAGCCTAGAAAGCAATTTTCTCAAACAATTTCTGCAATGTTTGCCATAATGGTATTTTTTATTATGAGTGGTACAGAAAGTGTTTAAAAATATATAGGGTTCTACAGAAATTAAAAGTTACCAAGTTTATTATATCATTCAATTCTGGTATGTTGTTTTACAGTATTAATAGAATTGTCCATGATAGTATTTATTTCGGCCCTTATCATAATAAAATCAAATAATATCTCATTCTTTTATATATTAATATGGATTTTCCCACTGATTCATTTAGTATATTTTTTAACCTTTGAATGAATTTATGGGAATCTTCCATCTCATCAAAATTTCAATGAGCTTTAGTGAAATAACCCATTATTTTTGATCTGGTTTTTTTTACCATCCTCCCGACATTGAACTTGAAACTGACCCAAGGTAATAAATTGTAAAGATTCGTGACATCTGGCATTAGCTACCCCTTTAAACAATTTTGGTTATATTATTATGCTGTCCCTCTTGTAAAAGTACATTCAAGACACAAAATGGCCTGTTTATAAGACTGAATCTGATTTTGTTTCTCGTGATTTGTGCCACACACACATACCTAGAAATAGAGTAAACAAAGATATATTTACTATACACATATACACCACTCCCCTCTTCCCTTTATCCTCCACAATCTACAATAGTTAAGACTTTTAAGTCAGAATGTTTTGTTTTAATTTTTACAATGTGCAATTCCTGGATCACATTTTTTGCCATTGGCATTGATTATACTGTAAAACTAATCCGAGATACTAATATTATTTTGTTTTCTCATTTTTATGTAAATTTATTAACAGTAACAAATCTTATCAAAACTCTTTATTTTCTGGCATTTTACTATGTGCTAACTTTTAAAAAAAAATGTTTACAAAGTGGTACAACATAATCGTAATCAATGTCAAAGGACATATGAAATAAAAACAATGCATTCTGCCCTCCAAGTTTCCATAGCCCATATACAATTTATACACACGTTAAATGTGATATTTTTTTAAGTTATATACTGCACACACGTATCGCGAGCCTGTTATAATCAGAACTTTATATTTATCGTCCACAATGACTCTGAACAGTTTGTCACACCATCTGCACCTTTGAATGAATCTTGAACTGAAGTCTGAACTTTTTCTATAAAAAAATAAAATTTTGTACTATGAGCTCATTAAAAAAATGTGCAACTTTATAATATTACTATCTATTTGAGCATAAATTTAGGCTCAAATGAATTATTTGTAGCCAACACTTTTATCATTATACTAATAAAACAGAGTGTGAAGTAAGGAATAGATAATTTGTCATTGTTATTTTTTTTCTGATTTTAATATTTTATAATTCTGAACTGTTATACTTCCACTCGTAAGTAAAATCTTACTTTACTCATAAAATTATCACACACTGTATTAATATTCAGTATAACAAATATGATAGTTGCAACAAACTAATTCATCCTACAGATTTTTTTATACTGAGTAGTTTTTTCATGTAATTTTTCAATCAACAAAATCGATATTGTTTATTCTTCATTAAATGTAAAAACTAATTTAAATGTGTAAACGGAAAAACGAATTTTATAGACCACTAAAGATAAAGTTTTTACATAAATGATTTTACATTATGATTTTTAAAGATGGTTTCTGATTGGCATTAGTCAGAGTTTGTTGCGACAAAAGTTTGTCATGAATTTGTTGAATACTTCCTATTGATCTATGTAGGTCCAATCAGGCGCACTTACGAAGCATACTTGCTCACCAAGAACTCTGACAAACACCTGTCTTTAACCATCACAAGATTATAGAAAACTTTGCTAACTTTGAATAAATACCGTTTTTGTGGTGATTCAATGTTACACGGAAAGTTAGCATATTTGATTGTATTTGTTTTCTTGTCAAGATAAAAGATGCCTAAATTTTATTTTAGTTGGCCAAAAATTTATCTATAGTGCCATTCATTAAAAACAATGCCAAACCGTATTGTCGTGAAATGGCACTTTTCACTCACAATTTGATTAAAATAAGAATAGATCTGTCCTAGCCCCATTTTAACACACAATTACTAGAAATCTTTAGCAGGATCAGATTTTGTACATTACGCGAAAAAAGGCCGAAGTCGGGTCCATACGATTGTAATGTGTAATGTAATGTAACGCGAATAGTGTAGACCTTTTGTATTCGCGCTTAAGAGTAGTTCAGCCATCGTTCGTCTCGCTCGTGCATAGAAACATTTTTGTATAGTTATAATAATTATAATTAATACAGTCACAATTTCCAGTACTATTAAATCACTAATTTATACAATATCACAAGATTTCAACAAAAAAAAACATTTTGATCCAAGTTAGTTAAGTTCAGTTAGTAACTTAGTTAAGTTTATATAAAAATCATTTCTATGTTAATAATTTGTAAACAGTTTTTATGCATAAAAATTAACTTACATCAAAATGAAATTTTTGTCGAAGACTTGTGAAGTTGCTTTCTAGTGTGCTGTGGGATGATTTTTTTATAGGTTCATTCAGTCATTTTATATCTTCAAAAATGTTGGTATGCTTGAACGAGACGTACGATGGTCGAACTATAGACTCTTACACTGTTCGCCGACGGATGAGCGCCGCCTCTAGTTCGAATACTGTATTGTTCCATTTCACGATGTAATACTCGTACATCACACTTTACACTGGTCTGGACCCAGCTTTAGTGAAAAGGGGCGAGATCCAGTTCTATTCTTATATTAATCGCTTTATAGTTTATTTGAATGGATTCATTCCCATTTGTATATACCACGAATTTATTTATACTATGTTAAGTATTTAAGTTTGTGTAATAAACATCGAAAATGCTTTTCATTATGGTTATAAATGTAAAAATTATCCTTGGTATTTTGTATTAATTTAAATCTTTTGTTTGCATTATGAAAATAGTTAAAATCTGGGCTAAAATCCTTAAAATTAATGTAAAGTTAGTAGAGTGTATTTTTTTCACCTTTAAGTTTATAAATAATATCGGTAGTAAAACTCAGGTTGGGGTACTTTGAACAAACTCAGAAATGCAATCAGCATTTAATTAATTCCGAGTTCAAGTTGGGACTTGACTGTTCCGTCAATGATTTTTAATTATTTTCATAATGCTACCAAATTTATGTTTATTATATTTGTCATTTTTACATTCAGTGTATACTATATTTATCTCATTTTAGTTTGATAATATCCAGCCAAGGATAACTAAAAATTTGAATTCCAAAATAAACTGTTTCGTAAGTCAATGTTTTTATTTTATGGTACCTATTCTCATTCCGCAATCCTAAGGGGGGTACGATTTAGTAATACAATCGTACACAGTAAATTGAATAAAACCGGCCAAGTGCGAGTCGGAGTCGCGCACGAAGGGTGTACCATTATCTATAAAAGCGGCAAAAGATCTTGTCTGTTATATGGGAGCCCCCCTTAAATATTAATTTTATTTTAATTTCATTATTTATTTTTAAAGTGAATAATATAACTCAATATTCTGTGAATATTTAAAGCGTCTACCTGTTGCCGTTATCAATATCGAGCAAAAAAATCATGTTTGTTGTATGGGAGCCTCCCTTAAATATTAATTTTATTCTGTTTTTTAGTATTTGTTATTATAGCGGCAACAGAATTACATATCTGTGTAAATGTCCATATTCTAACTATCACGGTTCATGAGATACAGCCAGATGGTGTCAGACGGACGGATAGACAGCGAAGTCTCAGTAATAGGGTCCCGTTTTACCCTTTGGGTACGGAACCCTAAAAATTATAATGTAAATTTTGAAAAGCAAACCGTAGAGGCATATAGAGCGCTCTTGAAATAGGATAAAATTTAGGGGTAGAAATCAGTTTTCTCCTATTACAGTGGATTTCATTTATTACGACCTTGGTTGTAGCGACCATTTACCTATAGCGACGTTAAATCTAAGTCCCTTGAATTTAAAGCATACTTTAGTACAAAATTCATGTGGCTATAGCGACTTTGGATGTAACGCCGAGTTCGGGTGTAGCGACTGTTTTTAATGAATCATTTGTAACAAATTCCTAGAAATCCCATGCAGATATTGCGACCGGAGTCGGCCGCCAAAGACACAAAGATTTTTTTCTTTCACAAACATTTCTTATCTTTTGTTTACATCCATTGCACACAGATGGTCAGCAACTGTGGAGACCTTTACCTTTTGTTTATAGATATCAACTAAGTAGGTAGGGGAAGCGTGTACGTTTCGGAGCTTTTATGGTTCAGTTACAAAGTGATATTCTGAGTAGCAACTGGGTTTAGTAAACTTTTAAATAAGTATGGCTGCTAGACGCACATTCACTGTTAAAGAAAAGGCGGAAATCTCTTTACCTTTGCCTGTAACGACTTCCGGATATAACGACGAAAATAGAGTGGTCCCTTCATTGTCGTTATACCCGAAATCCACTGTATATGAAAAACGTGTAATTTCCAAAGATCGCGCGACAACGATTCTCTTAATCACAGAGGGGTTACCACAATCGTAATAGCAATCTTATTTCAATATTACTTTTACCTTTGTCTTACTCTCTCAACTGTTGGAAGAGCGAGATAAAAGCCAAAGTAATATTGAAATAAGACTGCTTGAACGATTGTGGTACGAACGCAGGTATGTTATTCGATGACGTAAGGTGTTTGTAGTGAGCTCCCGTCCTAGAAACGTAACTAAAACAAATTTACATTGACTCAAGGTTTTCTATTTCATTCTTATGAAAAAGGCAGAAATAAAACTCATATAATCTGTTAATTATTTATTCTATACACTTTATGTAACTTATAAACAAAAATATAACTAAATTATGTAGATATTTTATACAAAATAACTTATTTTACAGCTTTTGGTAGCTTATAATGAAAATGGTCAGAATTGGAACTAAAGCAGACTTATTTTCTCTTTAATCTTAGAGAGAAAAACACATCACTTTTGTACCTATGTTTTCAAATCGCGAGTGAATTGGTTTCTTTTTAACCTCCGACCCAAAAGAGGGGTGTTATAAGTTTTACGTGTGTATCTATGTGTCTGTATGTGGCATCGTAGTTCTCAAACGGATGGACCGATTTTGATCTATGTTTATTTTGTTTGAAAGAGGATTTCATCGAGTGTTCTTAGCTATGTTTCATCAAAATCAGTTCAGCTGTTTTTGTGTGCTTGTTGGCAAGCGCGCTTCATTGTATCGACCGCAACGGTCGATTAATATTAAGCAAGTTCAGCCCAAAAGACTCACCGCTAAAAACTTCGTGAAAACATGTTTAGAAAATTTAAAACAAAAATTGCTCAACCGATTTTGATGAGACAGCTATGAATACGCACGATCAAATCTTCTTTCAAACAAAAAAAAACTAGACCGAAATTGGTCCATCCGTTTGATAGCTATGATGCATGCCATTGACACAAAATACACACGTTAAACTTATAACATCTCTCTTTTTGGATCGGAGGTTAATATGTTTTAGTAATAAATAATTAGTTACGTCTTAATTATGAAGTTATAGCTATTGTTTTGTAAGAATTGGATAAATATCTAACCAGTATCGTCATCACTCAAACGGCTATGGACTCAGTTTCTGTGCCAAAAATTAGTAATTAATGAGTCTTTCATAAAATAAAAATTTCCAGTGTATTTCCGATTCAGTAAAAGTTACCGAAGCGGAAAAATAAGATATCAAGGGTGTGAATTTTAATCGCTCGCTCACGTACGTCATTTTTTCGAGCAATATCTAAAATGTGGCATTTTTAAACGACTGCGTAAGAAAAAGAGTTGTTTTTCGAGTGTATATATGTGGGTATGTATATTTCTATAAGATCGCCTACAGCCTAAACGGCTTGACCGATTTTGATGTGCAAGGTGTCAATCAACTTATAGACAAAGTCACAAAAAACATTTTTAGAACATTTCGTTTCGACACTACGAATGGACTTTTGATAGTGAATGTATATAAAAACGAATGGTTTTCTATAGGATACCAGCTGAATTTGAGGTGACGTAACTAGCTACAAACATAATAATAGAATACATACAGTTATTACGGCGAACTGTACTAAACTGAAAATAAATCATTATACACATGATTATAAAAAAAATTCAACACGGAACACAATTAAAAATTCCAGAAAAAAATAATCTGTTCCATACATTTTATAGAGGGTCAACAATCTATTTATATAGAACAACTGATTTCTCTCGAATTTTGAGTTTATCGCGTAAAAGTTTTTCATAATGTATTTTGACCTCGGCTTAATACAAGTCACTGTAATAACCCTGTATAAACGTGTGTAATGTGTGAACGCACCCAGCAGTGGAGGCCTAGGGCTCCTCTAGCCCGGCGCCGAGTACTGCGCCGCTGTATGCGAGGTCCCAGTAATGTTCCACGTTGAACTTCTGAAAGTATTCCCGAGCTTGCTTCTCTGTTGGCATCACCTGAAAATAAATTTTTGTTTTTAACCGACAGTGCGGGAGAAAAGGTGACGTTTTTGAATGCGAATAAGTTTTGTATATATTATTTGCCGCTATACATGTAGCATAAGTGGCTTGACAACTGATAAAATTAAGTTTTATACATTTAGACTATCATATTTTCTTAAATTTTGCATGCCGTTACGCGGAATATGGCGTTCTCGTTCGTCATTTGTTTTTCCAACCCTATACACCCATATTCGCAATAAAATTTGATCTCTGATTCTAGTATATTCACTTAAAACTTGGTCTCCCTAAAGGTGCGTTGTTTCACTATCCCTTCCCGCAAGAGGTGGCATGAGTTGGTTACGTTTTTACATTCTAGTATATTCACTTAAAACTTGGGTCTCCCTAAAGGTGCGTTGTTTCACTATCCCTTCCCGCAAGAGGTGGCATGAGTTGGTTACGTTTTTACATTCTAGTATATTCAATTAAAACTTGGTCTCCCTAAAGGTGCGTTGTTTCACTATCCCTTCCCGCAAGAGGTGGCATGAGTTGGTTACGTTTTAACATTCTAGTATATTCACCTTAAACTTGATGTCCGCGAAGGCGCGTTGTTTCACAATCCCCTCCCGCAAGAGGTGGCATGAGTTGGTTACGTTTTTACATTCTAGTATATTCACTTAAAACTTGGTCTCCCTAAAGGTGCGTTGTTTCACTATCCCTTCCCGCAAGAGGTGGCATGAGTTGGTTACGTTTTTACATTCTAGTATATTCACCTTAAACTTGATGTCCCCGAAGGCGCGTTGTTTCACTATCCCCTCCCAAACGAGGTGGCATGAGTTGGGTATATCGTTGCCGTCGTTGTCTTTCACCGTATCGTCCTCCCATTTTATACGGTTTAACATCAATCTGGAATTAATAATAATTAATTGCATTAACGTAACTTCCTACAATGGAATGGAACTCCCTGCCTCTCCTGTTTCCTGAGAACATCCTGTTCATCATGTTTCCTGGGATCTTGGAAGTCCTAAAGCTAGAGTGAAAAGGTAACTTTTCGTTCGAAAAATTAAATCTTCGGCCATACCGCTTAACAACAGGAGAGTTGGAGATCAATCAACTATTTCAAAACTTAACAAAACAAAAACAGAAACTAAAAACAAGTTTAGAAAATTAATAAAAAAACGGCAATACTGATTTTGATGACACATAATTTATGGCATCGTAGCTCTCAAACGGATGGTCCGGTATTGATCTAGTTTTATTTTTTGTTTAAAAGAAGATTTAATCGAGAGTGTTCTTAGCTATGTTTCATCAAAATCGGTTCAGCCGTTATTTTTTGTTGGAGGTTTTTAGTTTTTATGCTTGTTATTTATTTATCTATTCAGCCTGTATCCACCCACTGCTGGGTATAGGCTTCCTCTTGTTACTTTACACTTGATCAGAATGAGGAGCTTTTCCGCATTGAACATAGAAAAAAATGTATCTAAGGTGCCAGCTCATAATGTATTATTGTATTTTGACTTTAGCGTGTATTAATTCAGGTCGACTTACCCTTAAATAGGAAATTTTGTACACAACCAGCTGTACCCAATAACGACGTGATAAAAGAAGTCAAAATTGACATCGAGATCAAGAAGTTCCGGATCAGGATGCTATGTCTCATCAAAATCGGGTCAGCCGTTTTTTTTGTCGGAGTTTTAGAGTTTTCTACTAACTATTAACTTATACTTGTTAATATTACTATTTAAATGTGCAAAATCAGTGTAGTAACGGCATGAGCGTGGTACCTCTTGTACTTAGCGGACTGTTTGGGCCCTCCTTCCACGACGACGACGCAGCAGCCGCGGTGCAGCACCACGGAGCCGGTCATGTGAAGCTGTGACGCGTTCACTTCCACTTTGAACTTCGCCGACGCGCACTCGAATAGGTCACGCACTCTGACAATAATAAAAACGAGAGAAAATAAGAGAATCGTATAGAGAAATCTTCGTCAGAACATTTCGCGTCTTTACTACATACGAGAAAACTGTTCTCTAACTCCTATACAGTAGAATCCATAGGAATCCATCCATATAAGGGGAGAGGGGGAGAGTTATGGGGTCCGGATCAGGTGAGTTGGCGGTCAAGTGCATTTTTTTTTATCCGCCCTGCTTGTACAAACTATCCCACTACTGGGAACGGGCCATCTTATAGTCTGCCACGCTGGCCAAGTGCGGGTTAGCAGACTTCACACATCTTCAAGATCATTGAGAACTCTCAGACATGTAGGTTTCCTCACGATGTTTTCCTTCACCGTTTGAAGTTGGCGGCAATCAACAATACGCACATAACTTCGAAAAGACAGAGGTGCGTGCCGTGGGATTCGAACCCAGGACCTGCGGATCGCAAGTCAGACGGTCTCACCACTAGGCTGCCGGAAACTTTCCGCCGCCGGAAACATATTTCTACTTAAAAAATATAACTTTCTAATTATAGTATTATAATTGTAGTGTTTGGATCAAAATTAAGTTGTACATTTGTGATGTTGCTTTCTGCTGCTTGTGACGAATAACTTATAAGTTAATTTAGACATTCCACATCTCAAAAAACGTTGGCACGGAGACGACTTCGAACTACAGAGACTTAAGAGAATCGTTGTCACGCGATATTTTGCCGGCAAATTACGCGGTTTTTCTTGCAACAGGAGAAAACAGTTTTCTACCCTTAAATATTATCCTATTTCGTTAATTCTTTTTTTATATGGTTGGGACCATTATGAAACCATAATGGCTATGCCCCTATGGATTGCTTTATTAAAAAAAATATAACACTTAATATTTGAACTTCGTTACTATAACGAAATTTAAAAAAAGCAAACCGTAGAGGTATTTACATTTATGATTTTATTCAGATAAAAAAAAAAAAACATCGAAATGTTTAGAAAATAGGTTTCTTCTATTTGCATATAGGAGACCGCGCGACAACACTTCTCTTAAGTAAATAACTACTGGGTTTGTGTTTATCCACATTTTTACTGCCTGATGCTAAAACAAAGGCGTCGATGATGAAATACGTCGTCATTTTCATTTTTCATTTCATTTATTTAGCCATAGGAACTCAAGGAACACTTAGCAATGTCATGTTACAGATATTTTACATTAAGGTAAATCAAATATACATTATCAAATCAAATGCGGCTGTATAGGGGCCTTGTCACATTAGAAATCAAATAAAAATATAAAATAATAAAAGATTGTTATTGATACATTATTAATAATTCAAAATAAATTCAATGCGGCTGTAAAGAGGCCTTGTCATGCTTATAGTTAGTTGTGCAGAACTATCGTGGACATAATCTTTAATCGAATAATAAGCTTTACTAATCAAGGTATTCTTCACTACATTTTTGAACCTTTTTTCATTCAAATCTAATATTTCTTGTGGTATCTTATTATAAAACAGTACTGAGTTTCCTAAAAATGTTTTATTACTAGTGTGTAGCCTAAGTGTCGGATGAACCAGTTTATGTTTATCTCTCAGATCATAATTTGTTATAGCACTTCTCTTTGTGAAAGTATCTAAATATTTTCGTGTGTACATTATAACTTCAAATATATATAAAGATGGTACTGTCATGATACCAATGTTTTTAAAGTGTGTCATTATTACCTAGAAGAAAACCTGACTAATCTATGTAGATACAGTTCAATATTACTTACCTATATACAGAGACATGCACCCCGAGTGATGTGTCCTCTCTGATTTTGCGATCGACCTGGAAAATTAAACAAGTATAGTTACTATCTGAAAAAAGCCGGATAAGTGCGAATCAGACTCGCCCACCGAGGGTTCCGTACAAACTAGTAGATAGAAGGGAGAAATCATATATTTTTTATATTTTCCTTCATAAACCGAAAAATATACATCGTAAAAACATTACTGTTTTAGCTTATGCTAATGAAGCTCTTTCATATGATACCCCACATGATACGGTTAAAGAACTTTAAAATTTTGAACCTTTCCACCCTTTGGAACCATTCCTTGCATAAAAACACTATTTTTTGTGATTAAATTAAAAATGTCCTGCCAAATTTCAAAGTTCTAGGTCAGCGGGAAGTACCCCATAGGTTTTGATTCCCTTGTGAGTGTCGAAATATGCGTTTTTACGATATATTCAGCTGTTATTTTTTTTTTTACGAAAACTGAGAAATTTGATTTTTCTTTCTGCAGCAAGAGACTATGGATCTGCGTATATGGTTTTAATTTCAACACGATACCTTCACGCGTTCCCAACATACAGGTCTTGACACCCGGACAGACAGACGGACATAGGTTCGGACGGATAAGGGTTCCGTTTTTTCCTTATGAGGTACGGAACCATAAAAAATAGTAAAAGACCCAAAATATGTTGAACTCTGTTTTTGATCTACGCCTGTTGCAAGGTTCAGTATATAATGGTGTGGCGTTGATTGAAGCCAGTTAAAAATAAAAATTGTATTATGGTAAACTTTCTTCTATGTATTCTATTTGAGGTAGGGTGAGCCTCTCCGTCATTGCGACCCTTGCGAATCTATTGTTACTTCCCTCCTAAAAGGTTACGGCACCTCTCCCAGTCCCAGATGTGACATAAATCTCACTAGGGACTTTCGGGCGGAGTCCTTCACGTGCTCAGGGTAGAGGGCGGGTCCTCCTAGGAGCTGGCTCCTCTGGTGGTGGAGCGCCACACTAGGTAGACTTTCTTACTAATATTATAAAAGCGAAAGTAACTCTGTCTGTCATCGGTCTCTCTGTCTGTTTGTTACACCTTCACGGCTAAACGGCTGAACCGATCGTTATGAAATTTGGCACAAAGTATTTTTCAGGAACTGAAGAAGGACATAGTCTATATTTTATCATCATCATCACCGTTTTTCATCACTATGCGGGTGACACCGCGGGGCGCAGCTAGTAATAAATAAAAGAGATAGAGAGAAGGGCAGCGTAGTAGATGGGAGCCGACTCGAGAATCTGGGTCACAAACGTCAAGTTCAAAAATACAGTCCTTAGCCCTCCTATACATATACACACAATTCTGTGGTTGTTAGATCAAGTTAGACCTAGCGAGCCACATCAGGGCTCACTCTAGGAAGCAATACTCCGGAGTCGCTGTCATCGAAATCGATGAGGAGGACTGTAGTAGACGGGAATACGACTTTAGAAATATAGAAGTTACATGCACGCGCGCACGCACGCACATCAATCTTATTAACACTCCTCTTTTTGAGTCGGGGGTTAAAAAACAGTGGTTACCTTCTCCCGTTTCTGTTCCTTGGTCAAGGCCCGCGCCTTGTTCGCCTCGAGATGGGTTTTTTGTCGTTTGGCAATTTGTTCGCGGACCTTCGCCTCTATGGCGGTCGGGTCTTGCACGGCTTCAGTGCCCAGCGCACGCATCAGGTT
This sequence comes from Lycia hirtaria, assembly GCA_947563715.1. Taxonomy (NCBI): domain Eukaryota; kingdom Metazoa; phylum Arthropoda; class Insecta; order Lepidoptera; family Geometridae; genus Lycia; species Lycia hirtaria. The sequence goes on along the minus strand of OX387387.1, from coordinate 9,718,816 downwards.
TGATATCCTGAAAACGAAACAAGTATGGACCTTATTGCATTTTTTCTTTACCCAGGATGGTTTTTATAGCCTAATTGTTAACAGACTTAATAAAGGTAAGAGGTTATCAATTCGGTTGTATTTTTAACCGACTTCCAAAAAGAAGGAGGTTATCAATTTGGTCTATATGTTTTTTCGTAAGTTTGTCCAACGATTACTCAGCCAATGTTGCATTTATTTTGATGATTCTTTTTGTATTTGGTAGATCATACTTCAGAGGCGGTCCCATATAAATTTTATCAAAATGGATGCAATACTATGGTCTTTATAACAAAATAACCGGAAAAATATCGTCCAAGTGCCTGTAGAAAAGTGAACAGCATGTAGCGTATGTATTGTATTTTGAAGTCGGCTTTTTCAGTTTTTTAGAGTATAATTATTTATGTTTATTACCCAACAAATTATTACACAACTCTGTCATTTATAAACTGATTTGGATTTTTCTCCTTATTTGAATTAAAAGGACATACTTTCAGATTGGTTCCATAGATGAAGAATTGACTTTTGAAGTCTTCAGCGGCCTAAGTGGTAGGTGATGGAGCCACTTACCTGATCCATCGCAGGGACCAAGGCCGTTAAGACACGGGGTCGTCTTGCACACTCTCGCGCATCACATTTTTATACTTATAAAAACACTGAATGGGGATATTAGAAAAGTGAGAGACAGAATTGTTTATTTAGATAGCAGAAATTTGTTAAACAACATTTTCTTCTCTCATCTAAATAAAAAATTACTATTCTGTCTCTTAATTTTCTAATATCTCCACTCAGTGGTTTTATATAAATGTCGCGATGCGCGAGAGAGATAGCTGCGCGCTTTGAGCCCAACCTTAAAAAAATATTTATTATTAAAAATGCGTTCAACGCGCGCAGCTGTATCTCTCGCGCATCACAACTTGTATAAACATATAAAATCATTGAGTAGGGATATTAGAAAAGTCAGAATTCAATTTGTTTATTTTCATACGAGAAATATTAAAAAATAGTTTTTCTTTGATATCTTTTGAACTGGCTGAGTAGAAAAGTATATGTTTTTTCACTACTCCGTCGCCAGTATAAGTGATATATGAATAAAACTTATTTTTTAAATATTTCTTCTATCTCAATAAACAAAATGGTTTCTCACGTTTCTTATAATATCCCTGACCAATGATTTTCTATGTATGTAAGGTTGTGATGCGCGAGAGAGATAGCTGCGCGCGTTGATTTACACTTTAGATGAAAGCTCCACAGACCTGAGTTTAGGTTCCGGTGGCGCTTCCAGCCCGAGGCGAACTTTCTCCTGTTCCTCCTTCCATGCCTCTCTCCTGCTTTGCCGACGAAGCTTCTTCCGCTCCTTCTTTGTAAGGAACACCGGCATGAAAGTTGGTTTCAGAGGCTCCGCTGTCAAACAAACAAATATCCTGTTAAAATTGGGAAATAATTTGATAATAAAATATCATTTACAAACCAGATTCAGTAATAAGAAATAAATAATTGTCGCATAATTATTCTGTTGTACGCTAAGTACTCATAATTTATCTGTAAATTCTTTGAGTCACTTTGAGTTTGAGTATTTGGGTCACTCACTGTGGGCCTTATAAGGACGCTCAAAGTCACGCAACGATCTATGGAGAGAGCTATGCTCGGGGTCTCTGCGATATCTTATCAGAAACGAAGAGATCCGTTAACGTACGTAAGTCACCGACGTAGCACATAGCACTTAGAACTGACGGCCAGTGGGCTGTAAAGTTCTCAAGTGGAGATCACGAACCGCCAAGCTCAGCGTAAGAAGACCAGCCACAAGGTAGACAAAAGACCTCATACAAGTGCTAAGAAGACTCTAGAATAAGGCCGCTTCCAACTGATCTTTTTTGAAATCCATGGTCGAGACGCTGATGACGAAATTGTTTGAGACTACAATTAGCCTTGCTTATTGATGAAAACAAAACTTCAGCTCAGTTTATAAAAAATCGGGATAGTGGAAAAATATTCAAAGTTCATGAAGCAACTTCAAAAAAACGATAAAGTACGTAAGTAAGTATTTGTCAATAAAGATTGTTCGTACTAGGCTGCAGGGTTATAGGTAGGTGCCGGTCTATTTCCACGTCGGTCTGTCCACAGCTTGTCCTCTAATGAGATGAATCTAATGACACCCCGTATATTGAAAGCTGTTAAACGGTTTAATAAATAATAAATATTTGGGGACATTTCACACAACACCATCTAGCCCAAACTAAGCAAAGCTTGTACTATGGAACTAGATGGCTAATAGAAACATATATTCTTTTTTTTGGTAAATATAATACATAGAAACACTCAGACACAGAACAAACATCCATGCTCATCACACAAATGTTTGCCCTGGGTGAGGATCGAACCCACGACCTATAGATTAGCAGGTAGACATACTACCAACTGAGCCACAAGGCCAGTCAAGGGTTTAGGTTGTAGAGCGTACCAATTAATTATAAATACATACATATTCGATATTTTTGAGTGTTTTACACACTGAAGTATCTACAAATTTATAGATAGTTCAAAAATTACATACATCCGACGTACTTGAACCTGCATAATCCCGATCTGTACCTGAGCCTTTACCATTTTGTGTAATGGAGGTGTCACTTGGGATGGTCGAAACTTTCGAACAGTCTTTTTGCTTAATAGTCTAGTAAAAATATATCAGTTTGTATGGAGCAGATCACAGTATTTGCAACGAGGGGGATTCTTTGAAATTATGATAGGAAAATAACGAGAAATCATAGATCCACAATAATACCCGATTATTAAACTAGCTGCGTTCCACGGTTTCACTCGGATAGTTATGAAAAACGGTGATGATTATGATGATGATAAGTAGCTTATGTCCGTCTCCAGGTCCAAAAATATCTCTAAACTAAATTTCATAACGATCGGTTCAGTCGTTTGAGCGTGTAAATGTAACAAAATTAGCTTTTATAATATCATTATGAAATTGTGTCAAATGTATTTCAAAACACCAGTACATTCATTTAAATAGCAATATTCTTAAGTGTCTTTTATGTTGTCACAAATCTTATTTTTACTGGACTACAAACCAATCAAGCGTTGATGGCGCCACCCGTAACACACGCTTCAAGCGTGCAATCGTCCCGTCGGATGTGTGTAATTTTTGAATTGTCTATAAATTTATAAATACATACGCTCGCTACGTAGCAGAAATAGTAGTGCACAAGAATGGAATTCTTTGCCGCCATCTCTGTTTCCCGAGACCTACAATCTTGGAATTTTCAAGGCTAGAGTGAATAGATATCTTCTAGATCGACGAGCTCCATCCTCGGCCACACCGTCGCTTAACATCAGGCGAGTTGGTGGTCAATCGTAGATCTATAATCAATTAAAAAAAAATTGTAAAAAACAGACGGCGTTATCGCTCCATACGATATTTACCAGGTAATTAATAATGCGTCGCAAAATAAATTACACATTTAAGTTTATCATAGAGTGTGTTAATAATATATAATATGAGTAGTACCTATTTGGACGAATATACGGTTTTGGATAACCTTTTGACATTAATTATCGTACTTAATATATGTACAAAAAGGTTTATATGTAAATCTGTATGTCTCTCTCTACGGCACTAGCATTCGATTTATTTACAAATATTGGGGTCAATTCTCAATGCACCACTAATTAAAGTTCTTAAAATAACTAAAATTAACAAGTGTCTATGTTAAAAGAAAATTAAAATACCCGACTACAGAAAAGCTGTTTTTGCAGCCTAACTTACGATTTTGTTACGCTTGATACATTGTTGAGTGTATGTTTTTTTGTGAAAATGTATACGTAGAATCGCTGTAAAAGATTATTTATAAATGCGCATTATTTAGAATAATTCTAGTAAAATCACTTGTTTACAAAAAATCCTGTTGGAGGTTACAAAAAAAAGTGAAAAGTGAGTAATCGGTGAGTGATATAGTGTTGTAAAGTGTACAAGTAGTGTAAGTACTCTGTGACGGAAGCGCGTTGAGACTGAAAGTCCTGTCAGTGTATAATATATAGACTGAAGTGCTTTGTAGTGGACAGTGTTAATAAATAGCGAGCTTGCGTGTAACGTTGTTTCCACCCAATCCCAAGGAACCCACTTCCAACTTCTTTCACGCACTTTCCCAGTGGGTAGTAGGCGAAATCGCGGGGCGCAGCTAGTATTGCTATGATTATCAAATTATGGTTTTCCCAGAATGCGTTTTTTTATCAATATTAAAAATACAAGAGTTAATGAGCTCGGTGAATACAATAAGAATGAGACGGACTCATTGTTTTTACTATATTCAGTCCTGTATGGTGGAATTTTGCTACCGAGAGCTATATTGGATTTTGCCGTCTTCTTTTAATAAATAAGAGTTAATATGCAAATCAGCAGAGCTTCTAACCACAGACATAGTAGATGGAGCATGCGACATCATTTATATGAAAACCTTGTGTGCCACATTTTTGGTACCGACTGTGACGTCACATAAACGATTTTGTGGACAAAATATCGAATCGGAAGTATATATCATCTGGAATTAAATACATCTTGGTCGTCAACTGCAATTTTTTTATCGTACTTGACACGCTAGGTACATACACTTGGGGTATCTATAGAAGTCTATACTTCTAACAGATTCAGTTGCCAGCCAGACTTGGGCCACTAACACAATTATTGCACCTTAATCGAGTCAAGTTTTGTGACATATACTTTTTTCCTATGTTTTCAGAACTGATTTGGAATTTTCTCAAGGGATACCAATGCTCCAATCCTAATTAAGGCTGTTTCGTAGCTTTCTAGTCAGTCTTACGGTGCAATATCACATGCTTAACAATCTCTTTTGACTCCCTAATTCCTTTAAATAATAATAGTTTTAAAAAAACCGGACAAGTGCGAGTCAGACTCGCCCACCGAGGGTTCCGTACAAACTAAATAAAAGGGGGAAATCATATTTTTTTTTATATTTTCCTTCATAAACCGAAAAGTATACATCGTAAAATATTTAAAACATTCCTTGCTCACCACTCGGATCCGAGTGGGGCGGGGCTATAGTAGCGGCACCTCCCACTCGGATCCGAGCAAGCATCCCGTTCATTTTGTAGTAGTCAGTAAACCGCCGGCGTTTGAGGCAGTCAACGTTGCTTTGCGCGGCCACTCTGTACTTAATCAAAATTCGCCTAAAAAGTTTTGGTTCCCAGCTGAAGTAAAGGGTCTGCAGGGGGCGAAGAATGTGTTAAAAACCTGTTTTAGCTTATGCTAATGAGGCTCTTTCATATGATACCCCACATGATACGGTTAATTCACTAAAATTTGGGCCCTCATTCCTTGCATAGAGACACTATTTTTTGTGATTAAATTAAAAATGTCTAATTTCGGATTTTTTCCTATATGTGTACTCTAACACAAGGCTTCTTGCCAAATTTCAGAATTCTAGGTCAACGGGAAGTACCCCATAGGTTTTGATTCCTCTGTGAGTGTCGAAATGTGCGTTTTTTACGACATATTCGGCTGTAACTTTTTTTTACGAAAACTGAGAAATTTTATTTTTCTTTCTGCAGCAAGATACTATGGATCTGCGTATGTGGTTTTAATTTCAACTCGATACCTTCACGCGTTCCCGAGATAAAGGTCTTGACACCCGGACGGACGGACGGACGGACAGACGGACAGACGGACAACAAATTGATCCTATAAGGGTTCCGTTTTTTTCTATTGAGGTACGGAACCCTAAAAACTAAAAAAACACGCTTCAAACATTGTATTGTCATCGGTCCTCGATAAGTCTACAAAATTTGAATGAAATCTAACCGCTTGAAGTGGGTCAAAATCAAGTCCAAAGGAGTCGTTTACAAACAAACACGGATACCTGGTGAAGCTAATAAATATCTTTGTAACAATACAAAATAAATGCATGTCAAAAATGCAATTACGTGGAATATCTTTACTTTCTTTAATGTACAATTTGTATCACTAGTTCCATAGGTATCGGTTAACAATTACGGAGGAATATCTTCATTTTTCTTTAATGGTACTAAGGACACAAAGTTGTGTCACTTGTACATTGACAATTACGGAGGAATATCTTCATTTTTCTTTAATGGTAACTGGTACAAGTGACACAACTTTGTGTCCTTAGACACAAAGTTCTGTCACTTGTACCATCAATGGTACAAATCAATGGTACTACAGACAATAAGGCATAAAAGCGTGTTAAAAATAACAACTTTTGCCACTTGTCCTAAACCTGCTGGATAAGCAATAAAACTTCAAAAATTCCCTCAACTTGCAGCGCGAGCTGAGTCGCAGTTTGGGAATTCCTGCGCTTCCTCGATTGGGTTTTACTTGAAGTAAATAGAAGCCCATTGCAAATGAAGCAATTATTCGATATTATGAGCATACGACTAACTGTACTCTGTGTTAAGCCAAAAGGTGATCTCATCGTTACAAACTACTTTTCAACCGTCTTCAAAAAAGGAGGAGGTTCTCAAATCGTTTTTTTTTTTATTTGTTACATCAGAACTTTCGACTGGGTGAACCGATTTTGATGTCTTTTTTTTATTTGAAAGCTTGTGCTTCACGTGTGGTCCCATTTCAATTTGGTCCAGTTCTGGCAATGGCATCCACGAGAAGTCGCTTGCTTCAGTTTTTTTTAAACTATAATACAACGGATATAGTTCTTAAAATCGCGAAATATCAGATATTCTGTAGACGAAGTCAAGTCAAAGTCAAGGTGGTCAAGTGAGCCTGCAGCCCATTTAGCCCAAAGGCTCAACATTATTTTTTCTCTATAATTACTATAGCTCAAAATACTCAATCTTCAAAATGCGCAATTTCGTTTAATTACTTGGATGACCTTTTTCCATTTATTTTGTTTTAAAAACTATAGTAATAAACCGATTTTCCTGTAGCACATGGCTCTTTTTAATAGTCACCTATTGTCACCCAGTTCTAGTCATCCTCTTACAATCCAGTCATCTTTATTTGTTAAATTAATACCATAGTAATTAATTAGTTCATCATATATTTATGAGTTCATCATATATTTATTAGTTCATCATATATTTATTAGTTCATCATATATTTATGAGTTCATCATATATTTATGAGTTCATCATATATTTATTAGTTCATCATATATTTATTAGTTCATCGTATATTTATGAGTTCATCATATATTTATTAGTTCATCATATATTTATTAGTGCCTCAAATATTCATATTGTCATATTCGCTGCATTTGTCTGTTTTATTTTATTGTCAATAAATAATTTCGAATTTGAATTTAAGTTTGTCGAGGGACCAATGTGAAAGTATATAATTTCAAATAAAAAATAAATCTTTTCCAAATCGATTTATAAATAGCTGAGTTATGAGGTAACAAACATACAAAAATAATACAACTGAATTAAGAACCTCCTCCTATATTGAAGTCGGATAAAAATTCAGAGTTATGCATACAGTACAAATTGTTGATACCTACCTATACCGAATGGAGGTCATTGTACACATAATAACGTGTACAATGACCTCCATTCGGTATAGGGTACCCTAATGACCTCATGCGTATCAACATTTCTAATTAACTAGAGATGATATATTAATACTTGTCACATGAGTAACATTGTTATAAATAAAGTACAGAATACATAATTCTGCGTTTTAAATAAGCGCGCTTTCACATTAGATGTTTCCACCGCGCGTCAGCATCGCGAATGCGTTCTTATAATCTGGGGGCACGGCAGTGGCCCCGCCAAGTCGAGCGGCAAGGCCACGCCGTACCATCCTTTTCTCGAAGCCATTGAGAGCACTTTTGAGCCCCCTGTAACTTTGTTGTGGATAAAGCTAGAAGCCTGAAATTTCAGAGACAAAGAGAGTATAATAGTACTAAGTACATTTCCAAATTTCATTCAATTTGAACCTGTAGTTTAAGAATTATTGCGAGTTAAATTTCCTTGATTTCACCTTGATTTCCTTGTCACTGACTCATCTACTCACTCACCGATCATCAAAATTCTAAGGTACTTCTAGCAGACATACGAGCTTGAAACTTTGAACACAATTAGTGTTTAGCCTACAAAGTAAGGAAAAATTAAGACATATAACAATTTAAGTCCCATTCTCGAGATATGTTAACTGCATAAGTAACTTTGTAATTTCATACATTTATATAGGATTACTAAGTTAACTTTGCGGTTCATGCGAGTTTTCATCGGTTAAACCCGCAAGATTATGGCTTGAGCCGATTGATAGGTAGGTATTTAGGTAAATACAGAGTAAAGTGGAATATAGGAAGGCCTTTTCAATAAGTAATTCTTTAAAAAACAAAAAAAATAACTTCAAAATACGCAATCGTTTATGTAAAATGACTTGGCCATCGCACGACAACACAATCACATAAACATTGATCTGTTGTTTGAAATAGTCCTAATTTTAAATAGGATTTGCGAGCCTAATTTATGCATATAATATTAGGTAGATTTTGTTGTATGTAGATTATATAATCATGTGCGATTGCCAAGTCATTCTAATTATTAAAGAAATAAAGATGTTTAATATCGTTACGCTTACTACAAAAGTTGTTAGTTAACTAATTAAATCACAATTTCTTACAAAATAGTTGGATAAATACTCTCATAGATAGTACTAAAATTATTAATTGACTTGGTTTTACATTAGATCTCACAACTTTTTGTAGTAGGAGAGCTGCGTTGTGAGACTTGGCCTTTTGTACATGTTATGTTTTTGGTGGGATATTCTTTAGGCCCATTAGCCGCAAAATCTGCGAGAGTCGACACTGAAAATTAAAACTTTAAAATGTCTACTTAAAGCCTAATTTTCATATTTTGTTACTGGATTTTATATCCCATATAAGGACATTTCAAGACAAAAAATCGTACTGCCATATAAACATAAAATAAAAAGATAAATCGAAATTAACAACCAGTCAATTACTGAGCTTATTGAGCTCTTACCAAATTAGTAATTTATAAGCTTCTTTACTTTTTTTGTTAAATTTACAAGTTTATGCGATATTATTTCACCATTTGACACTGTATTTCACAATTTGCCACTGAGGTTAAGACTTACGAATAAAAATTCTACACGAAACTAGCGACCACGCCACAATCCGTCAAAACCTTTGAGGCTACAGCAAGCAATACAGAAACATATATACCGAAACACATTACCCTCCTATTTGGGCAGCCGGCAAAATGTTTCAAGACTGAATATTACGAACATGTGTTTGTCGCGCGGCAAAAAAACACTCAATGTGAACGCAGAATGAGTCTTATCAATTTCAATACAAACCTACGTAATATTGCTTCAGTACGGTGAATGAATTATTATAGGAAAGACGTTTCCGTTGAATTTATATTATAAAAGTATATAAATTAATTCAAATTTCGATTTAACATTCGGATTAGGAATAAGCATTGTTTCATTAATTCTTCGAGTACTCTTCAGGGTGCCAGTTTCTTTTCGGTAAAGGCTTTGCCAAATCACTTCAGTACATGGAGTAAGTGTTTTAAAATATTATTATCAGCTATGCCACCTATTATTCTTTTATCTGACAGTAGTCAGAAATGTCGACGCCTCTAGAGTTTGCTTTTTTTCAAATCTCACTATAGTTCCGTATTTAATCAAGTATATGTTTAGACAACTTAAATACCGGGAGTATTTACAAAAGGCTACAAAAAACAGTTGAATCAATTTTGGTGAATAGCTGAGAACACTCGAACAAACAAACAAAAACTCGGTCCATCTCTTTGAGAGCTATGATGCCACAGACAGGCAGAGATACACATATCAAACTTATAACACAACTCTTTTTGGGTCGGGGGTTACAAATCAAAATATTACATTTTGAAAGAAGCAAACAGTAGAGGCCTGAGGCATACACTTTTAACTTTTTGTCAGATAAAAAAAAACAGATAATATTTAGGGGTAGGAAACAGTATGCGTGTAATTTATTGCTGCCAATCCATGCTGGACTGGAAGCAAAAGGAAAAACATAGAATGTACCAGCTGCTTCTCTTCCCGGGCATACTGTAAAAGTCAGTTAAGGGACTTGAGGAACATTGGCATTTCTGTAGACGATAGGCTGACCCCCTGTCACTCCAAGCCAATATTACATCATATCCTCGTATCGTCTCTAACCCTCTAATACCCTCTCCCTTCCATCTAATCTAACCTAACAAAGGTCAAATGTGGCTTTAAGCGGCCTCATGGTCTTTGAAGCTCTGCCTACCCCGCAAGGGAAAACAGGCGTGATTGTATGTATGTATGTATGTTATTGACAAAAGATCGTGCAAAGTTTCTCTTAAAGGAACGACCTAATAGAGGAAAACTGTTTACTTATGACCGTATCTCAAAATAAACAATATTTATTCTCCTTATTCCAGGAAAACTGATGGAAGTGCCAAAAATAACAATTGCAGTAATAATTAAATAACATTGAACGTAACAATATACTATCCTATGAAAAAATACAATTCCAAGAAAATGGAGAGATTGTAAAAATTGGGATACTGGCAAAAAATTTAAGACTACAATGAAATAAAGAAAAAAAAAAAAAAAAAAATGTAAGATTAACTTAAGATTTTTTTGTTACAGCAGAGCTTATGCAACAAAGAACCAAGTTTTGTAGCGATTTTATGAATATAGTTAAACAAAATGGAACCTATCATGGTCATAGTGGCGGGCATTTTGTCTTTAGCGGGACAACTTAATAATTACGGAATAGACGTTGAAAAAAATCCACATTTGAAAGACATTAGAGTCAGGCGTGACTTAGGAAGGAAGGAAAATAATAACTACGAGAAAATATCTGCTGATTTCGAACCTTATGGTGTGATAAATGACATTAGTGGAAAACTACCTGTCAAACCCGAATACATCGATGTAGAAGACAAAGATATAATACAACCCGATTTTGAACCTTATAAACTAGATGATAACGACTACGAAAAAGCACATGAAGAGTTGAATCCTAATAATAAGGACTGTGAAATACATGACACGAAGAAAATGGTATCAAAAAAATTGAAAACTGTGAAAAATTTAATAAAGCGATATATTCCTCAAGACCAACGAAAAATTTTATTCGATAAAACCAACGAAGGTCATAGGACACTGAATAATTATGGATCATCTAAAAATTACTACGATCCAACTAATACACAGAACAGACAAATTAACATAGACTATTCCAAAACTGACGTGAATAGCAAAAAAACAATTACACTAGAAAACTATAGAAAAAAGCGAAGTATCTCATACCAGCAAACAAAATCGAATATCCCGACTGCCAGTCAAACAACTGCACATTATGTTAATAATCCAAATAGCGGTATGACTAATAAATATAACGGTTACAACACTGAGACCACAAGAAATAGTGGTGACAATAGTGTAACCGAAGGTTATAACAGATATAACAGTTTATATAGTGGATATAATAACAACAACAGATACAACGGTAATAATAACGGACATAATTTAAATAATAATGGATATAACGGAAATAATTATGGGTATAACGGATACAATCAAGGATTTCCAAATTACAGTGCACCAAATAATAACCAAAACTATTACGGAAACAACCAAAATTATAATGGGAATAATCCAAATTATAACAGAAATATACCAAATCAAAACGGATACGCGTACAATAACGGGTCAAGCGGGACACAAGCCAGAACTTCTACAACTACTCAAAAGATAAAGGCCGGATCAGTTTTCGGAACTGTCGGATGCCCGAAGATTATGAGAGGAGTTAAATTATTTGGTAAACCGTTATGTTTACCCGATACTAACAAAGAGGTCGTGATAGAAGTAGAAGAGGATTATATGAACCAATAGAAATATTAATGCGTAAGAACTAAGAAGCCATTCACACGTCGCCCGCGAGCCTCGGTATGCTAACGGTTTAACGAGCTAAGTGGCGCCGCTGTCTCGCTCGAATGCAACACCTTATTTAATCTCCGACGCAAAAAGAGTTAAATATATAATAGTTATTAGGGTTTATTATTAGGTTTATATTTTAGTTTTTGACAGGAAACATGTTAAGTAGTTCTTTTAACGATTACTTTTTAAAAGCACATTCACAAAGAAAATAATGTTCGCATAATTTCTGTTTCCTCCTAAAATATTTTTAATATAATTTAAGTTAATTAAGTCCAATCGCATAGGAAAATAAAACTTACATAATTATAAAATAAAATTAGTTGTTTCATTATTTTATTATTTAAATCAGTTGATATTATTTTTACATTATGAAATATTTTTGTGTGTAACAACAAAATAACAATTAACAATAACAATAAGATTTGGAACTACATCATTGATGTCAGAAATACCGATCCCATAACTTTTTTAGGGTTCCGTACCTCAAAAAGAGAAAACGGAACCCTTATAGGATCATTTTGTCGTCCGTCTGTCAAGACCTGTATCTCAGGAACACGTGAAGGTATCGAGTTGATATTAAAACCATATACTCAGATCCATAATCTCTTGCTGCAGAGAGGAAAAATCATACTTCTCAGTTTTCATAAAAAAAAAGTTACAGCCGAATATGTCGCAAAAAACGCATATTTCGGCACTAGCAAGGGAATCAAAACTTATGGGGTACTTCCCGTTGATCTATAACTGTGAAATATGGGAAGAAGCATGTCTTATAGTACACATAAAGGAAAAAATTCGAAAACTGTACATTATAGTCACACAAAAAAATAGGGTCTTTATGTAAGAAGGAGGGTCCAAATTTTTACTGTATCATATGAATGAGCTTCATTAGCGCAAGCTAAAACAGGTTTTAAATATTTTTACGATGTATATTTTTCGGTTTATGAAGGCAAATATATATAATTTCCCCCTTTTATCTATTAGTTTGTACGGAACCCTCGGTGAGCGAGTCTGACTCGCACTTGTCCGGTTTATTTTAGAATAAATAGATCAACGATTGGCCAAAAACTCGCCTGATGCTAAGCGACGGCGTGGCTGAGGATGGAGCTCGTTTATCTAGAAGATACTAAGAGTACGAATTTTTTGTTTGAACACAAAATTATTTCCCTACGCAGTCGAGATAGACGGACGATGTTCGAACTACAGACTCTTAAAGTAATAGTACCTGGATGCCCGACCCTTGCTCGGTTTTTCTATAATAGTTTTTCTCACAAAAGAAGGAACTTGAAAAAAAGTGAAAAAAATAATATCATCTATCTGGAATCGAACTTGGGTCTCTTATCGACGATTTCCCATCTGAGCTATTACAACCTTGTGGATGGTGGCGAAATTTACCTTAGTATTCTAATGATATTCTAGCAGTTTTCATTGCCTGAAAACACGGATAAAACGGCGTTTTCTAAAAATTAAAGCTAGCTAGATCGATTTATTGTCCCCGAAACCCATTTCATGAAAATCGTTGGAGCCGTTAAATGAGCAATTCTTGTATATATATACAAGAATTGCTCATTTAAAGTATTAGATAAAGAGGACTCACTCGGCGGTCGCAGCTGCTGCGGATGTTCGACTAGATTGGTGATGGCGTCCTCGTTCAAGTTGTCGACGATGTCGTCTTCTCCGGTGTTGCACGCGTCAACCCGCTGCGTGTCCGAGCGCGCGTCCTCGGCCGCGGCGCCGGCGCGACGCCGCTTCGTCTCGCGCTCCTCCGCCGTCATTAGGATCACACTATCCCACCTGGGACAGAAAAAATACCGTGACAGCCAACTTTTTCGGGTTCCGTAAAATTACAATTATTAATTAATTAAATATTAATGATCAAAAAAAAACCCGTAACGATAATTAGTAAACAATAGTTTGTAATTATGACAAAGGTCACGGACCCTGGTGTCTGTGGAGATAAAAATTAAATAAAAAAAATATTAATGATATAATTATTCCGTAAATTATAAGGTTTCCTTGTAGTTATACGAGGAAACTTTATAATTTCGCCATGTACGTATGTCATTTTAATCACAGACTATCTGTGCTACATAAAAGAAATTTGCCATGTAGATGTGTTCTGTGAATAGCTATAAAATGACAAAGTCAAATTAAAATGCAATGCATTGCAAGTACTGCATTTATTTTGTTCTTGCTGTGTACATACATATGTTTAGGAATACAATCTATATAGTTCGTATGTTTTATCGTATTAATATGTTTATAATTATCAATTGTAAACTGTTTTTTGTACCTAAATAAATAAATAAATAAAATGTATGAAAAATTGAGATGGCACTTCATACATTGACATATAAATAAGCTAATGGTTAATGGGGCCGAAAAGTTCTCGGGTGGAGACCATGCACCGCATGCGTAGCGTAGGGAGACCGGCCACAAGATGGACAGAATACAGATAACTTTATGCAAGTGACAGGAAGCCGCTTCTAATCGTTTTTTTTAATTCCATGGGAGGCCTATGTCCATCTTTGGACTTCTTACGGCTGAGATGATGATTATGATGAGGCGTGTGCTTGACCGCTTGGTGTTAAGCGACCGTTGTTTCAGTCTACAGTGGAGCGCGGTTACCTATAAGACTCGCGATTTAAAGACACCCCGATTAACATTAAAATAAGTTTCTTTTTAGCCGACTGCTTAAAGAAAAATATGTTTTGCAAGAGGCAATATTTATGTTTTTTTTATTATACTTCTTTTCCATAAAATCGATTTCGATATGCGACGTGTTACTAAATTCGTTTTTACAACTTTTTTTTTTTTTTTTATTTACACCAGATATTTTAAATAATAAATTAAATATCTCTGTCGAAAACGAAAATCTACTGTTTAAATCGTTATTGTTTATTGGCTTCGTCTGTAAAAGGAATTTTATATTAACTCACTATAAGGATTCTTAATTTACACATTCAACTAATAACGACGCCAAGCTTAAGTCCGGTTGCAGAGCAGAAAGGAAGAGAAGCAATAGCCACCATCTGCATCTGTGCGAGTGCGACGGCAATATATTTACGCGGGAGGAATAGAGACGGGTAACAACTAGAATTTATTAATGTACGAAATTCTTCCTGCTCCGCGATCGGACTTTAGTAATATTTCATGTAATACTTTACCACTCTATGTCAGGTACGATGTTAGAGTCAGGCGTGTCGGCAGACAAGAGCGCCAGCTTGGTCGCACTCGAGATGCCGGTCTTGCGCGCTATTTGAGATATCTCGTTCTGAAGCTTTTCTAATTGCGCCTAAGAAAAGTATAATAAAAAGGTTAGTCCGAACGGAAAGAGGCAAAAATGGGAACTCTCTCGAGTTTTAAGCGACCACAGTGGTCTACGATGGAGCGCGCTTGAAGATACCTATTCACTCGCGATTTGAAGACACCTATATTTTATGTACTTGCTATGTCTACGCATTCAAGGTCAAAGCTTAATTTTCGTGAAGAGACTCAAACTAGCTTATTTTTAACACGCTTTTATTAGGTCGACCTGTATGTAACTATGTAATGAAATCTAAGGTAACTAATTTAACCATCTTCCAAGGATCGTAGCGTCATGAAAATTGGCAGCTGTATGTAGTTCTGATGACAATACAATAATATGGTACTGTCGAACTGATCTGATGATGGAGCCGGAAGATATGAACTAAAACTTCATGATGGAACATCGTATCATAGCTGTGTTTGGATTTGTTAGAAAAGTCTTGTAATGAACTTTGACCGCAATAATTTGTAGCGTGTTTTTTAGTTTTTGAAACTGTAATTTATTATTATATCAATACGGTGCTACATTGCTCGTGGCGTAGCTTGGCTAGGTGTTCTGGAACGATCGCCAATGTTAAGCGACGGACAGACCGGTCAAGCCAAGCCAAATGCTTTTCGGCGGCTTAATAACTCTGACAATATGGCTGGCCCCTCAGTCTATACGACCCTACTTCCTTATCAATATGGTTGCCTGGAAGAGATCGCTTTTAGCGATAAGGCCGCCTTTTGTTGCACTAGTCTATTTAAGTTCTTTGTTATTACTTTTAAGGTGTGTACAATAAAGAGTTCATCTATCTATCTATCTATCAATACAAATTTAAAATGGTAAATTCTGGCATGGTGCTTTGCCATTGAAGGACTACCTTCATCCTGAGCCGTTCGGCCATCTGCGTGAACTTGCCAGGCTCGTGGAACCGCAGCGGCCGGCGCTGGCGGCCCGCTGGCCTCGCCGTCACTCTCGGATCCTGCCAGGGCGCTTCGCCCTCCGGCTCCGTGGAGCCCTGGCCGGAGAGCTGCGCGCGGAACTCTTCGCGACGCTTCGCACGGATGTTTGCCTGTGGAACATAACGTAATGTTAATTCTGGGTATATAGGATTACTGATAGGGTTATAGATAACTAACGCATAACCTCCTAATGGTGACTTAGGTACATCAAGACTAACAACTTTTGTTCTATGACTTTTGCCAAAAAGTAATACATCCGAAGAATTATTTATTTTTAGTTTTAGTAGGGATTTCTATCAATTGTTAGCTCTATGTCTCATGAAGTAGGTACTCACGTGATGTACTCCGTCTTAATCTGTGACTGGCTAGAGAGAGTTTCTAGAGTTACGAAGATTGGATCTGTAAATTTGATGTTTTTACTTTTTGTATGAAAAAAAAAACATTGAATTAGAAAAAGTTGTAAGTCTTGATGAAACAAAGTCGTTTTTAAGAGGTGTTGCGTTAGTTACCTATAACCCTGTATAGAAATACTTAGAAATTCAATACAGATATTTTTTGGCTCTTTTCAGCGTGTTAATATGTTATGCAAATAAGGAAGCGATACAAAATTAATACTGAAGCGTGGTCACTCACTATGGGGCTTATAACGAAGCTCAGTAACATAACAAGCTATGGAGAGGGCTATGCTCGGGATCTCTCTGCGAGATCGAATCAGAAATGAAGTTTCATAGACGTACAAAAGTCACCGACATAGCTCAAGGATTAGCAAGTTGGAGTGACAGTGGGCAGGGCACATAGCACGTAGAACTGATGGCGGATGGGACCAAAAAAAGTTCTTGAGTGGATACCACGCATCGGCCAGCGTAGCGTAGGAAAACCAGCCAAAAGGTGGACAGATGACCTCATGCAAGTGGTAGGAAGACGCTGGATGCAGGTCGCTTCTAGCCGGACTTTACGGAAGTCCATTGGGGAGGCCTACGTCCACCACTGGACTTCTTGTGGCTAAGATGATGATGGCGATGTATGAATAAATAAATATTGGTTATTGGTGGATATTTCACATAGCACTATCTAGCCCCAAATGAAGCAAAACTTATACTATGGGAACTATATACCAGAGAGAATAGTTATACACTTTTTGTGTAAATACATACTTAGTATACATATAGAAACATCCAGACACAGTAGAATAAACATTTATATACATCAAATATGTGTTCTGGGAGGGGACCAAACTCACGACCTACAGCTCAGAAGGTAGATACACAACCATGTGCTGTGAGTCCAGGCTAAAAACTAAGTATGTACCTTGAGGGTAGGCGCGACGTGAGTGAGTTGCACTCGCTTGCCGCTCGTGTCTATGGTGCGCCCCTCACGGTCCAGGATGAGAGGTGCCGGGCCTGTCCCCGCGGCCTGCAGGGCTCCACCTGGAAACGGATACAGCTTACATTATTAACTAGTATTTACCAAATTTAACAAAAAAAAACAAATGACCAGGGACGCCCAGCAGATTAAAAAAAAAGGTAATATTGTAAGAAATACATACGTCAATTCTTACATATAATGAATAGTTGAATAGATATGTAAACGCAATAATTCACACCTAGAAGTAACAAAATGTATACGGAGACGCACACACAAGGGAGTCTAGAGCGGTTAGGTAGTAGGGGCGTGACGATATGAAAAAGCGTCACGTCATTTTCTGTCTACAAACGAGTTAGTTTTACTGCCAAGATTCGCCCATAGATGTCACATGAAAAAATGAACTGCCGCGGCTCGCTTTACAGGTTTCACATCTGTACCAAAATCTCATGATGATGTGTTCAGCCTTTTAGTCGTAAAAAGTACATAAAACAGATTTACTTCCGCTTCTAATATTTTTTTTTTTTTTTTTAACAGCCCTGTTTGTACAAACTGTCCCACTGCTGGGAACGGGCCATCTTCTCATTGTGAGAAGGGTTAGGCCATAGTCTGCCATAGTCGGCATAGCCTTCTAATATTAGAATAACACATTCTGTTTATTAAAATTTTATTTGAAAATTAGAGGAATCATTTGAACATACATATTGAGTTAACATACTCATATTGTAACTCATATTGCTCCTTGCACCATCAGCTCAAAAATGAGATTATTGCAATGGCCTACCGGCAAGTTTCCTCTGTATCCTGGCTTGTAGTTCTGCAATTTTCTGCTGCTTCTCCAACTCCTCGGGGGTCATTGGCATTGCTGCTGTAAAATAATAAATCATTTTACTTAAAATTAATACAAAAAAAAACTGCCAGTATAAAACAAAAATATTTTGAACAGCTGTGTATTTGTATTTTCAATGGTTCGCTTTATTAAAACGTTTATTTTTTTTAAGATACATCTTCTAACATTATAAATGTGTAAATCTTTAATGGATAGTGGGAGGGACGACGCAGTAGCTATAACAGCAATGAAAGGCCACAGTACGTGCCATACAAAAACCGATGCCTTTTAACACTGGAGACTAGTATTCTCACCAGGTTTAGGTAAGAGGTTTGGTCAAATGACGCTTGGTGGAGATTTTTTTAAATGTAGAAATAAGTTTGCGCTTGACCGCCAACTCGCCTGATGTTAAGCGACGAGAAATGGAAATGGCACCGCTCTTGTCTATAATCGCATTGAGAGGCCACATAGCGCGCACGGTACCGGAACCGATGTCGCCTTTCCCAAATAGAAATAAGTATTCTCAACAGGCTTAGAGATGAGGAGAGTTTTAATAACGCTAGGCAGCGGAATGGCGCCTCTCTTGACTATAGCCACATTGATAGGATATCGTGCGCGCCAAAACGACATCGACATGGCCTTCCAACATTAAAGGCAAGTATTCTCACTATTAGGGAAGGGGAGGTGTGGTTTATTAATAACGTTAGGCGGCGAAATGGCGCTGTATTGGTCTAGAGCCGCATTGAAAGGTACAGCGCGCGTCGTTTCGCAACCAATGTCACCTTTCGGCATTAGAGACAAGTATTCTCACCAGGTTTAGAAAAGAGGTGTGGTTTTATGACGCTGGGCGGAGGGATGGCGCCGCTTTGCTGTATCGCCGCCTTTAGAGGCTGGGCGGAGGCAGCTGCGCGCGCCGCACCGGTCCCGCTTTCGCCTTTCAGAACTAGAAGCGCTCTTTTGCGTTCTTCAATCTCCTTTTGAGCATTGGCCATCATTAACTGAAATAAGGAAGAAAATTGGTAGTTTCTTATATGAATTTAAAACAAATAAAGACTAAATTATATTACAACCAAAAATGGCCTGCAAGTAATATTCTAGTTGACAATTGCTGCTAGCAGTTTAAGTATTTTTTTCTCTATAAAATAGAAGAAAAACTATTTCTACCTATAAGCATGATGCTGTTAAAATGTTTTTTTGCGATGAAATCACAAACATCTAGACTTGTTTGTGCGTTCTTCAATTCACAAACTTTTCGATTCCAAAATTATAATTGGATTTTAACAAGAAACTTGCATAATGCAAGCCCAATTAATCAAGGGCATTCTGAAAGTGAGGAGTTGGCAAACAGAATGTCACTTTTCCACTTTACAATTTTTGTGTATTGAACTTTTTCATATTTGAAAAGTGCCTTTTTACAATAAATATAACAAAATATTAGGAACCAAAATACGAACAAGTATTTACATTAAAAGAAAAACAAAATACCTGCTGCAGAAAAGCTGTTTATGCAGTCTAACTTAAAATTGAATTACGCTTGATATGTTGTTGAGTGTACGATTTTTGTGACAAAGTATGCTTTAAATCGCTGTAAAGGAATATTAATGCACATTCTTTAGATTAATAATAGTAAAATCACTTGTTTATTATGAAAAAAGTTCGTTAGAGGTTACGTAAAAATACATTTTTTTATTTTTGCAAGAGACATATTATTACTATTGCAAAAAATATAACTTATGACACTTAGGGGTGAAGAAGAATCTAATGACACTTCGCACATCATAACGGGTCAAACCGTTTAGGCTGTAAGCGATACATAGAAACATACATAAATACCCACATACATATATACATACATACAAATATACATTCTCGTACATTCGTAAAATATAGCCCTCCTTCATACACAGTCGGGTAAAAATGGCTTTTTGAAAGATTATTCACTTTTCGAAGTCTATTTTATAGGGAGAAATCAAGCATTTTGATTTGTTTAAAAGCATCAAATGATAGTCCTCAGTATAGCTAACACAAATCAATAAAAAGAAAACAAAATTTCAAAAAGCTGAAGAGTGATGTTCAGTTAGCCTACTCCTCGACTCCTCGGGCGGAATGTGGACAGATGCTTATTAAAAATGCGATGTGTCACTGAATGCTGCCCGAAGACACGAGTCTGTCACATCGCAAAACTTGGAACTATCTTCAACATACCTTTATCCTATCTGCACTAAGTACTGCAATTTTAGAACCAATAGACTCAGGATCCGCATGGGTGAGAGGTAGTTCCGTTCCATTGGATTTCTTTTCCTCTCTTTCGCGTTTATCGTCACGTTTCTCATCGCGACGCTCATCACGCTTTTCATCTCTGTCTTTATCGTCATGGCGAGACCTGTAAATTAATACAATAAAAGTAATAATTATAGTTAAGAAACTAAAACAACCAACTTCAAAAGAAAACAAAGATGTATCGAAATCAATTCATAATTGGCAAAGTAAAATGTTTGTTAAAATGCAATTAAATAGCAATGTTAAAAGCTCTATTAAAAGGGTTCTACAAAATATTTGTTACATATCAAGGTTATAAGCATTCAATAAAAAGTCTATTTTGATCCAAACATATTATTATACGTAGAAATGAAATTGAAAAAAATAAGTTACTCAAATTGTTTTTATTATACAATTTTTTTTTGTATACACATTTACGTGTATACATTTTAGTATACACGTTTTTATTATACACATTTACACATCAGTTTTTGATGAACATCAATTTGTGATTGATATTGCTATGTATGCTCTAATATGAATACCTATTTGGCCATATATTGATTTTTTTGTTTTGTGATATTTTAGTATACTGGATGCTCTCAAATGTGTAATAGGCTGCAGGAGATAATATACAGACAGGCATTTTTTTTTAAGCGATGTGATCATGAGGTCTAGATTGTAAAAAGAAATGCTTTTGGATAATAACACCTATCACATAGCAACATGTTTAACTAGAGTATACCGTTTAGCATCCTTCTCTTTCTCCGATTCATGCTTTCTTTTGCTGCTCTTGGATGATGACACCAGCTCCTGAGCTAAAGCTATCACTTTGTCAGCTAGCTTGCTTGCTTTCTTTGAGTCAATATGGGACGAGATACGGTCAATTATCTTACGGCGTTCATAGCTGAAAAACATGTAGTGAATAATAATTATAAAAGTATGATAGTATTTATGAATTAACTCAGTCTTTCTGTTTGTTGTGAATATAATATAGCGATCAATAGATCCAGAGGTACTGTCATAGTAGGACTAGACAGTATGATAAAAATACGAAATTATAATTACATGCAATATAATATTGTTTGAGGAGTTATGATAGTCAGTTGAAAAACAAAGCCCAGTGAAGCTAATATAAAAATTTAACAAATTTTACTAGTATTTCGATGTTAGAAGTTTTTTGAACTTCAACTATCAACAAAATAGCTTACCCATTGGACAAACACGAAGAGACTGTAGACAGCAAAGAACTATCAGATTTCCCAATAGTACGGTATATGGCGCGGTCCAACGACGAGCGAAGGTCCTCCACCTCCCGCCGTGAAAGTTGCAGCGCCATAGCTTCAATCACAACAGAAATACAAGCAAAACACTCAAAACTCTAACTCTCAAAACAACTTTGAGGTTATGTTTATGTACCTTTAAGATTTCACCACTTTTCGCATGTCCACTGATTAAATATTATAATGATTGTGTTATATTCATTCCTCTCATCAAAAATTTACCAATTTTAATGTGATTTGGAGAATAACATTCGTATTTTTTTTACTATTTCCAGTCACACTGACGTAAACAACGTACAAGACGACTATACAGAATGAGAGTTGCCAGTTATGTTTATTTTGGTTACCTAATGAACCACAATTCCTGAGTTTTCAGTATCAAATACCTGTCTATTCTAGATTTAACTTTTATGTAAGAGCTACATATTGTGCCATAAACTGCCATTATGATATCTTAATCTAGAAAATTTAGTAAATGAATATGCTTTAAAATATTTAGTTACTTTTAAAATATTCTGAAATGTTGGTACTTTATTGTAATAGCAAGACCAAGTATGTAGTTTATGGTTATGGCTCAAAGGAGTCAGAATCCAGAGCCGTTAAATAAAAAAAAAAAAGTTTATGGTTATTTTTCTTTCTACGCAGAAATAAAGATTAGAAATGTGAAAAAACCCTAGGGTTCATAAAAGTTTTGCTAATATTGAAACGTATTATTTATTGTTGTTTTGGTTAGCTTAGGTTGGAGAGTGCAGTTAACGCGTCTCTCTATTATTACTATTTTATTCCATTAACATTATCAATTTCCAGTGTTCCATATCTAACAGATAATATTAGAGTTTTCTTTCAGAAATAATACACAACAGTTTACTTTAACAGAAACCTAACCCCAAAAATGTCGGATGACGATGATGTTATTTTGGTGAAAAGATCAAAGAATATCCATTATGGGTCTCTGGAAGAGCAAGAGAAAGCAAGGCTGGCGGCTCTCGCGGCTGCTGCGAGAGGAGAAACTGAGGACAATGGCGGCCAAGAACTTGGAGATATACAGGTTTCTAATGGTGAGTTTTCTGGAGAGATAAGTTTGTGGTATTACTACAAGCAAGCGAGCTTACTGTTAACTACTTGTATGCAAACTTGCATGAAGATCTCAAAGAAGGGAATTCCGAAGTTACCACCTAAAAGTACAGGATTGGCCTATCCTGTACTTTTAGGTGGTAACTTTGGTTGTTTGCAATAAGTTTTTTGGCTCTGAAAGCTTGATTTGTGTAGGCAATTACATTAATTTCAGAATACATGGAGCTGGAAGAGGAGATGTCGCGAGACAAGAAGGCTCTGCTTGAAGAGTTTGAAAGGAGAAGGAAGGCAAGACAGCTGAATGTTTCTACGGATGATGACGAGGTATTAGAAACTTCCTTTCTACTGATACTGTGTGTACAGTTGCATACTTTCATTAGCTATTATGCTAGGTCTGGCCATACTGCCTAGCAATTTTGATTATTTTATTACCTTCTATTATTCAGATGACTTGGTGATCAATTGTACAAAAAAAAACAACATATAACTAGCTGTTGTGTCCTTTTATTAGCTATTTGGTTTAGACCATACTGTTAGGCTGTCACATCATTTTATTAGCTAGTAGTTGCACCCTGTATAGTGATGAAAAGCAGTGGTGATGATGATGATAAAATATAGCGTATGTCCTTCTCTGGGTCTTAAGAATCTCTGTGCCAAATTTCATAATGATTGGTTTCAGCGGTTTAGACATGGATAGGTAACAAACAAACAGAGTTAAACTTTTAAGCTATTTAATTTAGTTCAAATTTAGGGTAACCTGCAGTTGCAGTACTATATGGGAGTATTTTTTAATTTACATGCTGAAGTTAACAGATCCAAGAGACTGAAAAACAAAGATCATTTTGAATTGACTGCATAGTCATTCACAATATGATGGTTTATGTTGACAGGTGAGAAGAAGTCTCCGGCAGTTAGGTGAGCCGGTGTGCTTGTTTGGAGAAGGGCCAGCAGAGAGGAGAGTGCGCCTCAGAGACTTGTTGAGCTAGTAAGTAAACTCATGCTAAAATTACAAAAAAAAAACACGTCTATTGTCGCTTACAGTGTAGGCAGAGCATCAAAGATCATAAAGCCGTTTAACGCCAACCTTAGTGGGACCTAAGTATCCCTAACGTTTTATATCGTTGTCAATTTTACATTTTGGACGTTTTACTAGTAAGTCGTTTTGCCACTCAAGACATTGTCACCACATAGACGTTTTAATATGCCGACGTTCTGCAAACTACGTCATTTTCCTTGATAGACCTTCTGATACGGAGCGATATTTTTAGACTGTATTTTAAAAATGACCATGTCTATTTAACTTGATAACAGTTGCACATTACACATTTTTATTCCTGGGCTTGATGTCAGAGCTTAAAACATTGGCCAATATTGAATTATTTGTCCTGCAGAAGACCAGCGCTGGTTGCTTACAACTAGCACCATGCTGAACTGGATTAGTCCATGAAACAGGAGTTAATTTCTGTATCAATATTATCCAGTTTTAATGTTTTTTTCTGTATGGGTATTTACAACATGTCGGATTCACAATTGTGTAGAAAACTAGATCTCCCCATAACTAACTCTTTCCGAATCTGATAAGTTCTGAACATTATTTATGGATCCAATCACAAAGAAAAAAACAGATAATATGGTGTTACATTCGAATTTATGGATCATGTTAATTGTTAAAAAAGATCTGATTATAAATAATCTTAGATAGCATTTTGGATAAATCATTGAATTATTTCCCTTGCAGCCTTGGCGAAGACGCAATTAACAAAAAACTAGAAGAAGAAGAAGCCAGGATATCACGCGACCGTGGCAGAGAGGGGACCTGGTACCACGAGGGCCCTCCGGAGCTTAGCCAGGCCCGACTGTATATAGCACGCTATTCACTACCTAGGGCTAAGGAACGGTAAGCGGAGATTTTGGTACTCAGTAGGAAAGTTAATTTTCAATGTTTGTTACTGTGTAGAATAGTTCTAGTACACTATTCTACAGAGTAACAAACATTTGTTCATCAGTGGAACATTCAATATAGTCTGTTCGGAAAGAGAACTAATGTGGCATTCAGGGCACTACTGTATTTATTTTGTTCCCATTTTTCGTCACGATAGTTATCTTTTCAAACAAACTTCGTAGTGTAATATTTGTTACTCAGTGGAAAATTAGTCACCTAGGGGAACATTGAAAAAAAAAGTAACTTAACAACCCTAACCTAATAGTTGCTGGGTAAATGAAATTTATAGATATGCAAACGGTATCTTTTTGTGCTTAATTTATTTATTTATTTACAAATGAATGCCACACTTACAGTTTAAACCAACGCGCGCGACAATCTAGCATTACATGAACATATAATAACATTATAATTTGCTTAATAAATATATGTAGAATAGGTAATTGTATAAATATGCAAATAAAATCAAAATAATATAACATGTCAAATAATCAAATAATACTGATCAAAATAATAATTGAGTAATTACAAAATGGAAAGAGAGAGAAGAAGAAAAGTACAATTCAACATAAAATAATAATAATATAATAATAAAAATTATATCGATACAATTAAATGAATATAATGTAAATAATATTAATTAAATAATAATAATAAATTAAATACACAAACACTTAAAAATATCAATGACAAAACAAAAAAAAACACATAATTAAAGTACATACAAACAATCAAACAATATAATCGCAATACAATATAACATTTACTTCAAACATTGAACACACATACTAATAAATGCATATAACTTTGTAGTAAATATATCAAGATCTGGTTGTTCAGCAAGCAAGGCATTGAGCAGAGAGATGGCCTGGGCCAATAATGTTAATTTGATGTTATGTGTCTTCCATGAATAAATATATGTCTATGTATTTATCTTATATTCTGAAAAATAGCTGCTGAACTCGGTTCTATATAACTAATTCGGGTTAAATAAGATTCAAACAAAAATATTTAGTAACAATTTAATTTACATTGACGCAGGTTGACCAAAGCTCGCGAGGAGTTGAAGTTAGCGGGCAGCGTCCGAGCGGCGGCGAAACAGGAATCACAGAGGAAAGCTTCTCATATGTCCATATATTGCAGTCAGGTTAGTTTTTACTAGTCATCTTCAGTATAGACTGCCAGACACATTTCGAGCGTCTGGCAATCTATACTGAACTGATATTGACTTCTGTCTAATACATAATATACAGCCATTCAAGTGTAGGACAGACCGATTGACAGCTTAGGCTTAAAAAGCGATATGCTCAAACGTCTTGCTCCCAACGACTGTGTCGTGACCAACCCCCGTATTCTAAACCCATTCGGTTTCGGAATCGATTTGATTTGTGTATCTCCGTCTCTGTCATCCTCAATGAAAATGACAGAGACGAAGATATACAAATCGAATCGATTCCGAAACCGAATGGGTTCGGAATACGGGAGCAAGGCTTTAATATGTTGATCATTTGTTCTAGATTGGCGACACTAGACCGATAAGCTTCTGTAGATTCAGCGATGATAGCAAAATGCTAATCACTGCCAGTTGGTAAGTCTTAAACTTAATTCGCTTATTTTTAATTATTATAGATTTTGAAAGAAAATTAAATGTACTGTACATGCATATGTTCCCCTCCCTCCAGGTCTGGTCTAAGCAAGGTGTGGTCTGTTCCGGGCTGCCTCCCTTTGCAGGTTCTGAAGGCACACACGTGCAACGTAAGCTGCGTTGTCTTCCATCCTTCGGCAGTGCTACCGGATCACTTTCAGAAGAAGGTAAGAATAGTATAGTGGGAAACGACTGTATCTTACACCAACACTTGTCACTCAGTGAATAGTTTTAGGAGTGGTTAAGGACTTTTTTGAAATCTGATAAATGATTACGATTAGAAGTTGTTATGATTACATGAAATAATGAAAAGTACACAGTAGACATGGCTGTTTAAAGTAATCTCATCTTAATTATTTGTATTCTTACAGTTGTATTGCAAAAAAAAAAACTGTCTGGTTGTTCTTCAGATCTTAGTAGTATCTCTGATCTATCTTTATTTCTAGCCGAATGCCTATATATATTTCTATCGCTACCCCTATCCATATCGCTATCTGTATCACTGAAAAAACTGTTAAAAAACACTGAACTGTGAAGTAAATGCTGTTTTGTTTAGCTACTGCAACTGAATTTCTGTCTCTGAAGAAAAAATAGACAAATTGAAAAAAAATTAGTCAAAACATAGCTAAAAAGTATGAGTCATCTTATAGTCATTAGCACTTGTAATAACACTGATTAAACAAAGGTACACATTTTCGTCACAGCATTCTTGTATCAAATTACTCACGAGCGTCCAAAATTTACTCGGTAGAACTTTTGTTATATGGTGGGACGTATGTTACTTAATAAAACAGCTGTTACTCAGTATATCGTTCGTTACTTAGTGGAACGCTTATTAGTCAAAAGAATATTGTTACCTAATGTAACATTCGTTACTCAGTGGAACTTCTTTTACAAAGTAAAATATTAGTTACACACAGAAATGTTCGATACTAAGCGGAGTGTTCGATACTTTTTTTTTTTTTTTTTTTTTTTATTTGGTCCACTAAACTGGTCGTAACAAACATAAATTACGTATTCATATAACATAAGTGTATAGTAATAGTATTTTTTTATTTTTTTCATACTTAGTGGATTTATATTTAGCCTCAAAACGACTGTTTTGTATCTGTTGCCTTTAGATAGATGCGGCATCGGAGCCCGACAATCAAGAGGCGATGGAGACAAACACCGAGGGCGGATCAGAAGCTTGCGCGATGGCGTCTTGCGCGTACGACGGAACTGTACATCTGTGGAACTTTGTCAGGTGAAAATAACATTAATCTAGAGTTTAAGTTTTAGATATGATACGAGAGATAGAGATAGCTCCACGCTTTGAGCACAAAATACCGTAATAGCATTTACTACATACAGAATGGCCACTCATTGCCTCCCGTCAATCTCATTTTAGAAGTTAAAAAATGGTGTCATTCGAGAGAGATAGCTGCGCGTCTTGAGCACAAAATGCCATAAAGCATATACTTCATACAGAATGGCCCATCCCTGCCTCCCGTCAATCTTAGGATCCTCATCCGCCCCCCGCGCTCGCCTGTCGCTTTGACGGAGTTTGACTGAATGCTGTCAGACGAAAGCTAAGTGTGCTTGAAGCGCTTTAATCCTGACTAACATCACGAGCGAGCGGCGGCCAGAAGACGACCTTAATTTCATGCATGTGTGTGTGTTATATATAGACGTCAACTTACATGCTTGTTGTGTCACTGAATAACACGTTTTGTTTTAACCCCCAACCCAAAAAGAGGAGTGTTATCAGGGTGACGAGTGTATCTTCCTGACATCGTAGCGAGAGAGTATTGAATAGAGAGAATTCTTAGTTAGAAGTTTCATAAAAATTGGTTCATCCGTTTTTTAAATGGATTTAAAAATTTGCAAACTTATTTTTTATTGTCTTATTTTAGCGAATCTCCCCTGGCGTCGCTAGAAGGGCACAGTCCGCATCGGGTCGCGCGGATAGATTTCCACCCGTCGGGACGGTTCCTCGGCTGCACAGTTTTTGATAATTCCTGGCGCCTTTGGGATCTAGAGACTGGTGAGATATTTATTATATTATTGAGCGCTCTTTAGTCTGCGTATAGCCACTGGAGCAAAGCGAATAGACCAAAATTTTTGACCAAAACACGCAGATTTTTGGAGCATTGTGATTGGGTAATTCATGCGCCGCTATCCTCCACTCCGCTGATGCGAATTAACCAATCACAATGCTCGAATTTTTCGCGCGAAAAGTTTGGAGAATTGTGATTGGTCAGTGGAAACGCACACTTATTCGTGACGGGTCCTATATCAGATCACTTGTGTTTTCAGCTAAGGAGGTGTTACATCAAGAGGGTCACGCGAAACCGGTATACGCGATAGCATTTCAAGGGGACGGCTCACTCGTTGTCACGGGGTGAGTTATAAGTAAAATATCAACTGATTTTGTACGATTTCGGCCTTTATGTTATGGTAGACTTAAGTGTGTGACCACAGCCTATTGTCTCTCCCTGCCTTACTCTTTACAACCAATGTGTTTGATTTATAAAGCTAAATTGGCAGTTGTTAGAGTTTATTTTTATGCGTTGACTTTTGAATCTAAATATTTTTACAGCATCAAGACTGCAAAATTACTCTTTTCCATATTAATTTTTACTTGATAAGAGGTATTAACAGTCAACCCTTAGACGCGTAGAGGACGCGTCACTGAGAGAAAGGGTTAACTGACAGACTGTCGAAGGACGACGAAGTCATCCTATAAGAGTTCTGGTTTTCCCTTTTTAGTGCACGGAACCCTAGAAAACATCAAGCGTGCCCACGCTTGATGTTTTACGCACCGCAGCTGCGGTGCTGCTCACGCAGCCAGGGTTTGACTTGATCCTGATATTAGATGACATTTTTCACACAAAAATGCCCTAAAATATCACCGCAGATATCTCTCGAGGATTTATTTATGTGTCTAACGTAACTAAAGATGTCATCATACTCTTTGTCTTATCTCACTCGCACACATTTTTTTTTGTATAAGTAAAATTATCGAAAAAAAGTTAGATATTTTTTTTGCTACATGAGAAAACTATTACAATGTTTTAACAACGTTAGTTTTTGTTAATTGTTATTTTGACCGTAATAAATATCCAAGCGTGGAAATTTTGAGGCTCAAACCTCAAAATTACGTTTACTTTGGTCAAAATAACAGTTATATAAATAACAGTTACTGTTCTCTGAAGCTAAAATACAAATAATTAACAAAAGTACATTAAATAATTTTATATCTAACACTAGCTGCGCCCCGCGGTCTCACCCGCGTGGTGATCGATTATGTTCTTATTGTTTGGTGTATCCCACAGGAACTGTTAAATTTGTCGGGATAAAAAGTATGCCAGATCCTTCCACATAGTATAAGTAATAATCCTGCCAAATTTCGTCCAAATCTGTCCAGTAGTTTCGGCGTCCATCGGACACACCGTACAGGCAGACAAAAATTATAAAAATTGCTGTTTTGGCTTCTGTATCGATAGTAATGCATCCTCCAATTTATTTTTTAAATATATTTAATGTACAGATTTTGACCCGTTACAGTCTTATTATATGTATAGATATGTGTCGCGTGCGAGTGAGACAGTGTTATCGTCCTACCCTGGGCCTTAAGAGCACAGTTGACGCGACAACTTTTGCCATTAAATCACGCGTTTTTGTAAAACAGGGGAGAACTGATTTTCAGCCCTGAATATTAACCGATTTCGATAATATTTTAATTTAATGTATGCCACTTTCCTGCACATATCTATATTCTATATAAATATTAGAACCATAGCTTTGTCTCTAAGGTTTGCCTTTTTCAAAATGTTAGCTTTTAATTGTTATATTTCGGAGTTGTAACAAAAATTGAAAAAAATCAAACCGGCAGCGTAGAGGCTCATTATAATTCCAATCAGATAAAAGAATAACCGTCGAAATCCATTGACGATTTGGGGTTTCTCCTCTTTGTATAGTCGAGCGCGTGACTTTCTTTTTCTTATCCTGTTCTCACTTATGTGGGGTCATTACGGTATGTACGTTTTATCCATTCATTCAAAGTATATATGTATTCTATCAACCATCTAGTTTCCATAGTACAAGCTTTGCTTAGTTTGGGCTGGATGGCGTTGTGTGAAATGTCCTCCAATATTTATTTATTCATTCATCTCTGTCATTCGTCATATCTGGACTCACTCCCTTTTCCCTCATGTCTTCATTCACGCAATTCATCCATACTTTCTTCGGTCGACCTCTACCACAATTACCATTCACACTCGTGTTGATCGCCCGTTTTTAACCAACTTCCAAAAAGGAGGAGTCTTTTTTTCTCAATTCGTCGGAATCTTTTTTTATGTATGTTCCTCGATTACTCGAAGACGCCTGGACCGATCTGAAAAAAATCTTTTTTGTTTGAAAGAGTATACTTTCCAAGTGGTCCCATAGAAATTTCATCAAAATCGGTTCAGAATTTTGGTTTTTATACAAAATAACTGGAAAAATATGTCAACCAAGTAAACGAATTGTGTATTTGAAGTCTTGTTTTATAGTTTTTTTAAACGAAAATTTTTCTAATGTGGTCCTCCTCTCTTCGCGTAATCTGTCCGTACCAGGATAGGGCGACAAGGTATCTTAATAAATAACGCGTGTGGTGTAATATGATAATTTAATATTATAAGTTGAAATGTAACAATTATTGTATGTCTTAATCAGACACAGCTGTGTACCTATATATTTATATGGTAATCTTAAGACCATTTCGACATAGCTGTCAATAAACAATTTTGAATTTGAATATGCAGTGGTATGGACGCGTTCGGGCGCGTGTGGGACCTCCGTACGGGGCGCTGCGTCATGTTCCTGGAGGGTCACCTGGGCCCCGTACTGGGGGCAGCGTGGGACCCCGCACAGTGCCGCCTCGCCACCGCCGCCGCCGACCATCAGGTACCTTACCGTCACACTCACACACAAACACATTACTACATGTTTTTAACCGACTTCCAAAAGAAGAAGGTTCTCAATTCGATTGTATGTTTTTTTTTATGTTTGTTCAACGATTGCTCTGCCAATAATGAATTGTTTTTGATAATTATTTTTTGGTTGGTAGATAATACCCCTGAGGTGGTCCCATATAAATTTTATCAAAATCGGTTCTGTACATTGTTTTTTATAACAAAATAACTGGAAAAATTTCATCGCAGTAAAGGAATTGAGGAAGGTTTTTTAAACTATAATTATTTAATAAGAAGTGCAGCAAAAAGGCATACGGCTTTCATGATGGTAAGCGATAACCGACGCCTATGGAAAACTGCAACACCAGTGACATTACTGTTGCTTTGTTAGAACGGAAAGGTAAACACCATTTTTAAAACGCACTTTGTTGAATCTCGGCGGAAAACCTTCCGAGGAAGGACATTCCACATTTTGCTTGATCGCGGGAGGAAGGTACGGGGAAACTGACCGTATGGGATTTCCAGATATGCAAAATGTAATAACTATTCCATTGTCTCTCCATTATGTAGAATTTAATTAAAATTACAAATAATATTATGTATTAAGTGGTAGGTAATATCATGTTCATATTCAAGGAACTGGTTGTGCTATGGCTATGTTGTTAAGTTTAAATGACCTGTATGGTGTGTAATAGTAATAATTAGTTTTGACAATCATATTATAGTGTATTAATAATTGGTAACTACTCTACAAAAAAAATGTATTATTGCTATAATTGCATAATTTCATGTTATTAACTGCTTGTATGCTTACAAAGCAGGATCTAGCAGATTACTTAATTGTTAATGCCAACTTACCTTGTACCCAGGCCCACAAGCTAAATAAATTTTGAATTTATTAAATAATAAATCTGAAAAGTACGCGATTAAGTCGCACAACGAGCCTTTCGTGCTCCTATGCAAAGCCGGTCCCTCCATATAGGCGAACTTGGCGACTGCCTAGGTGCATTTGGCGGGCCCAATTTTAATTTTGAAAATTTTGTAAAACTAGTTTAATTTTTCCTTATATCTTTATCTCTTTTCCACTCGTGTGCGAGCTTTTGAATTGGATTTCTCTCTCCTACACTTTGTCGGTCTGTTGTAAGCGTAGAGAAAAAAATGTATGCCTGATCAGGGGCTTACCACAAGCGTTCAAGCAGATTTGCCCACCACCACCGCACTACCGTGTATAGGTTAAACACTGTTTATCAAGATACAGTGTTTTGGCCTAAACAAAGGTCAATCGTTTTCTTGATATGTATTCTATAAACTAAGTATAAGTTTCCGGCAGCCTAGTGGTGAGACCGTCTGACTTGCGATACGCAGGTCCTGGGTTCGAATCCCACGGCACGCACCTCTGACTTTTCGAAGTTATGTGCGTATTGTTGATTGCCGCCAACTTCAAATGGTGAAGGAAAACATAGTGAGGAAACCTACATGTTTGAGAGTTCTCAATGATCTTGAAGATTTGTGAAGTCTGCCAACCCGCACTTGGCCAGCGTGGCAGACTATGGCCTAACCCTTCTCACAATGAGAAGATGGCCCGCGCCCAGCAGTGGGACAGTTTGTGTAAACAGGGCTGATAAAAAAAAAACTATAAACTTGTATTGAAGTTTTTGTTTTACCTATAACCAACTCTAAAACGAATAT
This sequence comes from Lycia hirtaria, assembly GCA_947563715.1. Taxonomy (NCBI): domain Eukaryota; kingdom Metazoa; phylum Arthropoda; class Insecta; order Lepidoptera; family Geometridae; genus Lycia; species Lycia hirtaria. The sequence continues at coordinate 9,685,601 of OX387387.1, read as the reverse complement.
AATCTGCACGGGTCGAGTTTAAAGTTGAAATTGAAGTTTTGAATTCCATTGAAGTTACACAATACGTCGACACTCCGTACAAAGGCGCGCTAATAAGTGACACATGCGCAAGTTGACGTCTATTTAAAACATACACATATGCACGAAGTTATTGTTGTCGTCTGATTGTCGCTCGCTCGTGTCGTCAACTGGAACGTAACGCAAACGACAAGGCGAGCGCGGGGAGCGGGTGAGGAACACCAGATTGGTGGGAGGCGGAGTGTCCGTTCTGTATCTAAAACTATTAATGACTTCTGTGGTTACGCCTTAATCTGATGTCTTATTTCAGGTTAAAATCTGGGATATGAGGAAACGCTCCTGTCTTTACACAATACCTGCGCATACGCATTTAAACAGCGGTGAGTAAAATACAATAAGATCATTTGGTTTGATAATTTTGTTGTTTTTCACTTTTTTGCGTAAGAAATACGAGATACCCGTAAAACTATCCTGGGTAGTCTGGGTAATGTTTTTCAGGTGTTTATAGGTGTGTATAAAATATATATATTTTGTTGCGTAATTGACAGTGTTATTTTTTTATATTGACTGTTGAGTTGTAGACATCCAATATTCTTTTTTTTTTTTTTTTTTTTGTATTATTATATCTTATTTGACATGTCTAAATATATACTAATGTTATGAATAAATATATCATAATGTTTATACATATACTTAAGTATTACATTCAGAATGTGCATACTTTTATTTAGTTTAATACTTAGTACTTTATACAAATAGGACATTTAAATTGACAATTTATCAATATACATATGCAATTATTATAATTTAAATAAACTTTAACAACCGACTTCAAAATAGGTACGCAATTCCGTTGACTTAGCTGTCATATATTTTCAGGTTATTTTGTTTTAAAAAACTATCTTAATCAAATTTTTAAAACTAAATTTCATCTATAGTTAGTTTTTAGAACAGAATTTCGTAATCAAATTTTACAAACCAAAATTTCATCAAAAGTTAGTTTTTAAACAGAATTTCGTATTTGAAGTCGTTTGTTGATGTGGTGAGTCCACGTCCCCGAGAGGGAAAAAGAAGCAAAAAGTTTCAACATTGTTGTTTTTTTCAGATGTGCGTTACCAGCGCAGTAATGGGCATTGCCTCCTGACGTCGTCATACGACAAGACGGCCAAGCTGTGGTCGAACCCCGCCTGGCACCCGCTGCGGACCCTGTCCGGACACGATAACAAGGTAATGCACAAAACTTACGCACAAATCTTATTAACCGACTTCGAGAAAGGAAGAGGTTATTTGTTCAGCTGTAACTGTATGTATGTTATTTTATGTCTGATGATGTTTCCGCCAAATGTGGATCGTTTTTGAAAGGTTTATTTTTTGTATTGAGTTCCGTATAGCTTTCAAATGGTTACATATTTTTTTAAACAATTTTGCATCAGTAGTTTAGTACCCATGTCTAATTATATAATATTTTTTTACGAGATTTTGAGATTTTGCCGATTGTTTCAGATTTTTTTAAAGTATAATATTTGTAATCCTTACTAATATTATAAAACCTAGAGACGAATATAGTTTACTTTTTAACCGACTGCGTTAGAAGGAGACTTATGTTTTCCGAGTGTATATATGATTGTATGTATGGACATATGTATGCCTAAGCGGCTTGACCAAATGTGATATGCGTGGTATCGTTAGATTTGTCTTCACTCCCTGAGTGTCTCTACTATATTTTTTTTTTTTAATAATAACAATATGACTTGCAAAACTAAAAAATGCGCCTTTTCGTAACCTCTAATGAGCTTTTTCGCAATAAATAAGAAATTTTACTACAATTTTATTATTCTAAATAATGCGCATTTATAACTTTCTACTGCGTATACTTTCTGAGAAAAAACGTACACTCAACAGCAAAGGCCACTTTTCTGCAGTCGGGTATTTTATTGTTCTTTTATTATAGTAAGTATACTTGCATCATAATCATCTTGTTGAGGTGTTTGAATGCAAGCAAGAGACGGGCGAGCGCGTGATTTGTGGATCAAAAAGCACAGAAATGTAGAAGAAACACGCGGTGTTGATTGTTCACCGCGGGGGAATGGTGCGAGGCGCGTTTTCATATTCGCGCATTCAGCGTTCCTCGTATATGCGTATTGCCCACTGATTTGCCCAACTGCCCAAGAGGGATGATTTTCATGAACGAGGTGTCGTTACAATTGTTGTTTTCTTCTTAGTGTCATAGCCTACATTTTGTAGTCGGGTATATTAGTTTTCTTTTAATTATGCACATATATAAATTGGTAACTCTATAACTATTATTTTTGTTCGCAGGTGATGAGTACAGACATATCCTATGACAACAAATATATTGCGACGTGTTCTTACGACAGAACGTTTAAATTATGGGCACCGGATCTATCTTAGAATATATAAATGTATAACGTTCTCAGTAAATACAATGTTTTCTAATGTTGTCAGTTGGGGCATGTAAAGGCATTGCAATGTTTCTAATGTTGTCAGTTGGGCCATGTAAAGACATCCCAATGTATCTAATATTGCCTTAGAAATATGGCGAGTGAGCTATCTTGAGTTTGTAATTTACAACAAATCGATTAGCCACCGTGACATTATATGTCTAATGTCAGTTGGATAAATAGAGATATTGCAATGTTTAACAGGGATTTCATGATTGTGTTATATTTTCTAGTGGTCCGGCAACCTCATTTGAGAGTCAAATCTCATTCCAAAATAGGTGTATTTATCTTGGACTACACCGTCATTTAAAATCACGTGAAATATGGTTAAAATGTTTAGCCTGTCAGAAATAAAGAGATGATGTACTGCTCTATTATTGTAAATAAATATTTCTAAGTTAAAATATTGTTTAATTCTGATTCTCACCCGATTCCATTTTCTTAAAAAATAAACTATATTTTACTCGACTGCGCATGAAGGAAGGTTGTTAAGGTTCCGTACCTTAAAAGGAAAAAACGGAACCCTTATAGGATCACTTTGTTGTCCGTCTGTCTGTCCGTCTGTCCGTCCGTCCGGGTGTCAAGACCTGTATCTCGGGAACGCGTCAAGGTATCGTGTTTAAATTAAAACCTACAAAGATCCATAGTCTCTTGCTGCAGAAAGAAAAATCAAATTTCTCAGTTTTCGTAAAAAAAGTTACAGCCAAATATGTCGTAAAAAACGCACATTTCGACACTCAAGGGAATCGAAACCTACGGGGTATTTCCCGTTAAAATTATGAAATTTGTCAAGAAGCATTGTGTTATAGTACTCATATAGGAAAAAATCCGAAACTAGACATCTTTAATTTATTTACAAAAAAATAGTATCTTAGAGATACTATTTTTTTGCAAGGAATGAGCACAGATCTACAACCTATTACACTGCCCCTTTTATCTTGCTTTATCGCTATGCTTTGTCTAATTTAGGATGATAATTTTGATAGCTCACGCCCATGGAACAAAATACCTCACGTCTATGAAGTTGCATTTTTTTTTAATTAAAATGTCATACAGATAATATCGGTAGGTACTTCATGGACGGGTACCGCCCACTTAGTGATTATTACGCATAACGAATAATCACAAACTATTAAAAATCGGTTTTCAAATAAATTGAATATATAAAATTCACATAAATGTAAAAAATAATTGTGGGCCTTTTTTCCTAAACTTGTGTTATTTCGAATCTACAGTTGTATCAATAATAATTTATTATTAATTCAATAGATAAGATTTTTTGTATTGTAATTATATAGCATGAACATGCAACTATTGATTGCAAGTTCTATGGGTATAAAAATCGAATAGATACAATAACGATCATATACTACCCCATCACTATTGTGAGCTGTCAAACTTATCATCCTAAATTAGACAAAGCGTAGGCACAGCGTAATATAATATAGAGAGAGAGAGGCTGTGGTCGCTTTGCCCCGCCGCCCGCGGCGTACGGTGCCCCATCGCCCGCAGCGTCTCTATGTTATGTTCGTGAATATTCGGCAACGGTCGTGCTCTCCCGCTGCCCGCGCCGGTGCCGCCGCCTTCGAAGCACTGTAGCGGGTGGACGGCTGGACGCTGTATCTACAGTACTTGATCATGTTTGCGACAATCCAATATTATCCTTTATATTATCAAGTCATTTTAATTATCAATAATGATCGTATTACTAGATATTATTAACATAGAAATCACATTTAACTAAGTCTAGCAATTTCTCGGAGTTTTGGTGGGAACGTCATGGAAACATGTTGTTATGTTTTATTTTATTTTCCTAAACTTGTGTTATTTTGAATGTTAATGCTATAAAAATGGTGGTGTTTTATTCATTAAGTGTTTGATCAAGTGCGTGAGTGTGAGCAAGTGAAATAAAGCGGCGAAAAGTGACTTTTCACGTTGTCGGCAAAACTCCATAGAAGCTTCCAGTAAAGTCGCCACTTCTTTACTGAAGCACGACTTGAATTTGAAAATAACTGTATATGTGACTAAGATTACGACTAGAACATTTATGACTTGTTTTATTCAAGAAACTTGAAGAAATCTTAATACTTGGCGCTGGCAAATGCTCTAAACAGGTCCAAATTCAATTTAAAATATTATAGTTTAAAAAACTGAAGCAACCGACTTCTCATGGATGCCATTGTTAGAACTGGAGCAAATTGAAATGGGACCATACGGGAAGCACCAGATTTCAAATAAAAAAAAGAATCATCAAAATCGGTTCACCCAGTCGCAAGTTATGAGGTAACAAACATTTAAAAAAAAACTTTAAAAAATACAGTCGACTTGAGAACCTCCTCCTTTTTCGAAGTCGCTTGAAAAGCAATTATTTGGGATATGTAACCAATGAGGCGCGTTATTAATAATAATTATATGGCGTGATAATGTAAAGAATAATCTTAGATTATCGCAAACATTGCATTCATTCACAATAGTTACTCTACAATACAAGGACAAAAAACTGTTTGAAATTTGAATTTCCTGCCGCATATATCGTAGTTGGGCCTATAAAAATAAAATTAAGGATGCTACAATACCACATTAGGGGTAATCCGCCTCTGCAAACATGTGCGCACCACAAGCCAGCGATAGAGTATTTTTGATTTTTATTATACTGTTCGTCGGACAATCAGTGCTTTTTTTTTCGCGATTGATCGCCAGGCGCCCTAGGTCCGGGCCTTTTCGGCCTTTAGGGTAATCCGCCTCTGGGTATTATAATAAAAACAAACAAGTTATAATTTCAATATTTATTTCAACCGCATCCATTAGAGTGCGTTACATTTATACGTCAATATATACAATTGCGAATTAGAAAACATTAATCTAAAACATCTAGTTGCGTTTGACGAACGTTCACTCCAAATTGGCTAAAGGCTAGTCGATAGCCTGGCGCCGGGTTTTAGGCCGTCGGCTTTATGAACTACTTAGAATAGCTACAAAAGACAAGGGCATGTAACTGCGAGATATATAGAAAAAAACTCCCGACTTAGGACATGCACAAATTGACAGACAACACAGACAATTTTTAAAATCAATACGAGTCTACTTTTACTCTAAGAAAAATATTTAAAAAAAATTAGTTGTCTGTAAAATTGGTTTACGGACGATAGTTTAACGTGACAACGTCATAACAAAACATTGATGAAATGATGATGATGTAACGTGACAATGAGCGTAACGTAACGGGACAATGCGTCATACTTTTTCGTGCGTGCAGCCGGCGTTCATCGATTTATTAGACGTTGTCACGTCAAAAAAAAAAAAAGAAATGGACTGTCCAAATCAAATCATATTGGACAAATATTAGGTGGAACTATTTTTTTTCTAATTATGCCTTAAAATAAAAATTAATCAAATAAAAACCATAGTATAATAATACAAAATATTTTCATCCGAAGTTAATGGAGCAGTTTCAAGTATCATAAAAGCCATCATCCAAGCCCTTCAGAGTAGGAGATGAAAATGACATTAAAAACTGCCCTATTAAAATTTTCAAAAATTGAGCTCATCTCATTTTCAAAAATTTATCTGAGCGCCTGATCGATGCGACGCGTGACCAAAATGCTGGCGCGTATCTGGCCCAACGCATAAGCATTGCCATTCAACGTGGCAATGCGGCCAGCATGCTGGGTACGCTGCCAACTGGTAGTGGGTTTGAGAATTTGGATTATCTTTAGACCTTCATCGGTCTGGGGTGATCGATGTGCTTTTTGTGTAGTAGTTTAGTTAGTTGAGTCTGTATATTGTTGTGTTGTAGTTAATAAAGGAAAAAAAAAAAAATTACATCCTGAACATGTAATACTATGAGACCTGCTTGAGGGCGCCTCATACATTTTTCGTTTGAATATAAGTATCTATTAGTAAAATTCCGAAATATGGCGTACATATATTTGTAGTCACAATTTATGTGACTAAAAACTTATAAAGTAAATAGCTGGTCAAAGTTCGTCAAACGCGAGTGCCATACAGACTTGTAAGAAGTTCGCAATATATTGCACAACGAATTGCAGCACTATCATAATTTATAGAAAAATGTGGGACAATAATATTTACGCTCATTTCAGTTAGTAGACCCACGACATTTGTTGTAAAAGAAAATATTTTACAAGTCTATACGACACGTAAGTATCAAGATTTTTAAAGTATTTATAAACTACAATTTAACTATTTTTTTATTTTAAGACGGAGTTATTCAAAATTTAGGAACAAAAATGCTTAACTACTTTTATTATGGACTTAACATAAAAAAATACATCGATCTATATTTATGAGATCTGTGTATTAAATCGCTTTTTTACCTTTTTAACATTTGTAGAACTAAAACGCCAATTTAAGACACTCTGCTACTTTACTTTGACTCCTTCGGCTACTTCGTAACTGTGCATTCACAGAATAGGAATGAACACCTGTAGTCACAATTCATCGGATTTGGAATTTACATCTTCCCTCTCTGTTAATCTGAATGTAAAGGACAGTGTGTACATCCCTCGTACAAGTGGCGGGAAGACGCTGGATGTAAGCTGCTTCCAATCGGTCTTTTTTGAAAATCCATAGAAGAGGCCTATGTCCAGCAGTGGACTTCTTATGGTTGAGATGATGATGGTGATGAAATGACAGTGTAGAATGTATAGATTCAGACTCGAGAATTTACATAGATGGATGTAGAATTAGAATTTTTAACTATTGGATAATATGCTTTTGTGTTTCGGCGATCGCTACTTTTACTTAAAACTGTTTCCTCTTCCCTATTTAGTACCCCTATAGGAAAGACTGCGGCTTTTATTGTTTTTTAACGAACTAAAATCCAACGAAATGTATTATCTATGAATAATTCTAAATAACTCCGCACGAAGGAATTGAAATTTGTAATACTAATATTTACAATTAGTCAAGTTTTTTTTTTACTAAAGAAACGAAACATTTTACAAATTGTTCCCACGTTTTAATATTTTCGTTTCTTTTTTTTAACATCCGAGAGATCAAAATTTCAGGCTTCTGGGGTTGATCGATTTAAAATTAAAATCAATTTTATTAATCGACTTAATTAACGATATCGTGTCGATTCTGTTGCAGTATTTTCTAAAAAAAAAGAAGAAAGTCGTGAAACTGGACAAATTTAACGTTACAAATTATATAGAAATTGTTATATGTAAATTTTACAGTGAGACATTGAAAAATGTTTAATTTAATTTTTCATTTTCGAACACGAAAAAAGGTAGCAACGCCTTTAGATTTTTTTTTTATACTTAACACAAACGGCAACAGAATCCACACCACATACACGAAACTTAACCTAAATATAATTTTTTAATCGATTTTAATTTAAAACTCGATGTTTTACCGACAATTTTGCCAACTAGTCAGATTTTGACGATACTTACAACTATTTTTTTTAACTTATTTACAACCATATCAAAATCTGTCTAGCTTGTTCAACATTGAATATTTTTCAAAACGAATTTTGGAATGTAACTTACAAATAAAGAAATATAGGAATCTACATTTTTATTGCAAATAAAACAAGCTATATACGATAACCATCTCCGACCGCTCAGTTATTTGACTTCGAGTGAGCTGCGGTCGGGCGCCTAGCTTATTAGCACAAAGAAATACTAGAATTATCTCAGGCCGATTGTATCATGTAAGTCTCCACAACACAATAACCGCGTGGAGATTCTTATACAGATATATACTCACTTTTTTCAAAAAAAAATCTGCTGAGCAAGAAATTCTGATATTTTTTATTATACAACTATTTGTTTTTTCGATTTCAGCTTTAGGATTACCTAGCAGATTACTTACTACATATCTTAAGAGTTTGGTCTATTGATTTTATTATACCCCAAAAGCCTTTATTTATTGTATCACAACACTAGACTAGACTAATTCTTCGTTGTTGGGTTACTAACACCCATATTCAAAAGTCCCGAATATCTAAAAGGATTTGTCATTATTTCCCTGTACGCTGCCAACTGCCTGGGGTCCATCTGACCCGCTAAATTATATAACGCCATATACGGGTCCAAAAAAGACGAAACAGGTCCCTTTGAAGGGTCTAAAAATGACGCAACGGGTCCTTTTGAGGGGTCTAAAAAGGACGCCACTGGGCCTTTAGAGGGGTCCAAATATGGCGACACAGGACCTTTAGAAGGGTCGAGAAAAGACGAACCTTTAGAAGGATCTAAATAAGATGACACAGGAACTTTCGAGGGGTCCATATACGACGGCATATGACCTATTGACGGGTCTAAGTATGACGTAACGGGTCCTTTCGGGTCAATAGCCGTTGGAATTGTATTTTTTTGACTATTTTGCGAACTTGTCGAACTAGTGGGGCTATCTTCACGAGTGACTTGATAATTAGGGACTATTATGGGGGTCTTTTTATATGGCTTCGGATAATCTTTCGGGGGGGTAGGTGTTTTAGTAAATTTGCCATTTGAAGACCTCTTTTGAGGGGTTTGCTTCTTCGGAGGGGACAGGGGCTGAGATTTATTGACTAAGGTTATTTCTAAATTGGAACCGACGACCGCTTTTCCATCTACAATCGAATAGTTTTTGGTTAAATTTTGAGCTGTCGATTGATTTTTGGACGGCGATGGCGTGGTGGGTACGCGGACGATTTCTACCGCAGGTTTCGTGCTCAATTTGCACGTTAAATCTAAAATATCTTGTGCGGGAGTCGGCGGTTGTAAAACACTTTTGGTCGGTTTTATCGGGACGCCATGCAACACGTGTGGTGGTGGCATAAAAGGATCTTTAGGGTTGCCATACACGGTTTTCTCTGGGCTTGTTGTACCGTATAAGGGAGTTGCTTGGATTACTTTTGGGGGTTGCATTCCGTTATAATTTTGTGGAATTATATTGTACATTTGAAATAGTTGTGCGTTCGTCATTAATTGATGTTGTACGGCTGGTAAAAGCATCGGGCTGGGGGCGATAAGGGGTGTAGCTAAGACAGGAGCGGGCCAGGCAGGGGCAGGTAAAGGGGTGACTTCCAGACCCCTTTCCTTAAGTATATCCAATTTCTTCTTTTTGATAGCTTGAGGACTTTCCGGGTATTCGTCCAGGTCGATGATTTCCGGTGTTTTTGGTTTGTATGGGACCTGAAAGAGAAGACATTTTGAAATTGAAATACAAAGAGTAAACCTCTTTCCTTGTTTTTTTTTTTAATTATTATTATTAACACCGTTAGTACGGAAGCCTAAAAATCATTATGTTATTTACTACATTTGGCACGACAATTCTAAACATAGGAGGTAGGTAAGTATATAAAAAGGGTGATACAGGTCAATAGTGACCTAGCAGCTGATTTCGGTGTTCCGCAAGGCAAACCTCCATAACTTTCTCTATTACATCCATACTTCCTTCATTTTTTACCCGACTGGGTAAAACCCTGGGTTTACCCTCCTTGGGTTAATGTTTTACGAGTGTATGTATGTATGTTTGTTTCTATATTATCTTCTACAGCCAAAACGGCTTGTACGATTTAATTGTGCGAGGTATCGTTAGACCTAATCATAGGCTATGTTTTTTTGTAATAACAATACGAATTTTGCAAAAATAATACGCTTTATCTTAACATCTTCAAAAACGTGCACAGAAAACTAACTTAAGATTTCGTTACGCTTGATGCGCTGTTCAAGCGTAACGAAATCGTAAGTTAGACTGCGATATCCGCTTTTTTGCAGTCGGGTATTTTATTCGTTTATTCCCAGTAGTACAATTGGCAGTTCGGTTGATTGAACTACTGAGACTTTTAATTCCCAGTAGTTCAATTAATGGCGGCTGATTGTACTGTTGAGACATCTACATTCTACAAGTTCCAGTAGTACAATTACAGTTTAACTACCAGCAACAAAATTTTATCGTGTTGGTAATGGTCCTTCTCACAATAAGAAGATGGCCCACGCCCAGCAGTGGGACAGTGTATACTATACATGCTTTTGAAACGTTGGTATAAATTGTTTATAAAGAATTAGACAACCGAATACACATTTTTTTACAGTTTAAAAAAAATATTTTTAAGTCCTTGCAATAAAAAGTTCGCGACAGATGTCAAAGTGACAGCTGTCACCTGATTAACTTCCCATTAACATATGACAAGGTTTGACAGATTGTTAGCTGTCAAGCTGTCAGACATTTGTCAAACTTGACGGGTCATATCTCGGTAACTATTAATCCTAGAGTAGTAGTTTCTTCACAAAAGTGATAATCTCACTGAGAACTTCATTTCAAATGACAGCTGTCAAACTTGACACGGCTATATCTCGAAAACTATTGCCTCTAGAATATATTGAAGACCCATTCAGGAAGCGCATTCCACAGTTTGGCAGTACGTACAATGAAAGTGGAGCCAAAGCGTTTCGTACGTGTTTTCGGAATATCAATCATAAAAAAGTAAAACTACATCATATTTAGTTCTTTATAAACAATTTATACCAACGTTTCAAAAGCATGTATAGTATACACTGTCCCACTGCTGGGCGTGGGCCATCTTCTTATTTTGAGAAGAGCCATTACCAAAACGATAAAATTTTGCTGTTGGTAGTTAAACTGTTAATTGTAGAATGTAGATGTCTCAACAGTACAATCAGTCGCCATTAATTGAACTACTGGGAATTAAAAGTCTCAGTAGTTCAATCAACCGAACTGCCAATTGTACTACTGGGAATAAACGATTTTATTTTGCTTTTAATATAGATACTTGTTACACTGTATAATATAAATGTATATAGACGATAAGGTTATTGTATGTGAGTGTGACCAACCTCAACAATTTCATCGTCGCTGTTGCTCTGCGGCGGATGGTGGATGCCGAAGTTGGTGACCGGCGCAGTAGAGGTGGGGGGCAGAGAAGGCGGAGAGGACGATGCTGAATCCGGCCGCAGAGGGGGCACCGGCGCTACAACGAAAAACATGTAGTTTTTATTCGATGTTCTAATTATATATTTTATCTCTTTCTACTGAGTACTAGCTGTGCCGCGTAGTGATGTAAAACGATGGTGATGATGAATGGAGATAATGATAATAAAAAATTGCCTAATCACCAGATTCTCAGCTACCTCTGGACCTTCCTTTGGTTTGATCATGAAAAGGTAACAATCAGACGGAGTTTTTTTTTTTTTTTATAATAATAATATACTGATTTGTAAAGACTAAGAGCCGCAACTTGAGTTACGGCTTTCTGCCTTTATAGCGCTTAAACGAATCTACACTTCACGACCAATACGATAGTATACTTGACTTTTTCTTATTATTTTTAAGTCTGAGATCTTAGGAAGACCAAGTACCGTAAAAGTAAACAAAGGCTAGACTATAAAAACTTTGAGCGCTATTTTCTTGAATCGAAAATTTTCAATTAGCGTCTCTTTGCCTTTACACATCAGTATAGTCAGAATGTAGTTTTCCAAGTCTAAACACTAATTAAGCAATCATCATCCTATATATCTGAGTGACGAGCGCAGTGCATTGACGAACAGAATTTTGAACCGTTCTGTTGGGTTTTGAGGTCGAAAGTTTTGGGTAGTGTTGAACTATTATTGCTAAGCATGCCACTTAACATTAAGCCACTGCTTAATGTTAAGTGTGGCTTAATGTTAAGTGACAAGCAAGCCACTGCTTGCTGCTTGCTTGTCTTATCACTCAGTTGATAAATAAGCCAGTACTCACGCGTATTTGGTGCAGTGTTAGGCGCGGTGTGCGCACGAGTCGGTTTCACACGGACCGCACGAAGGGAGCTGCGACCCGCCGGACGAGTGCCCTTCTGCAAAACAAAATAGTTGTCTCACGGTAATTCGGCCTCTGTCTAATCCGTCACCCCTCACAATCAGACATGACATAATAGGCAAAGCAATTTTCTTATTCTAATCATATTTTAATGTGGCGAATATTCGTCAATATTAATGTAATTTACCGGATTACAAATGCATTTTTTAAAGTGAAATTCGATAATCCGACACCGTTTTGCAAAACTTTTGCCGGTTTACCACGTAGTTCACGGCCAGTCAGTACCTATATTCAAGTATGACGAGAAGAGTAGAGTGTCGCCAGAAATGGATTATTGCGAATATTTACTAAAGCGAGAGAGAGAGTAGAAAGGAACGTTATAGAAACATGTTGTTGCTCTGTTTTATTTCCCTAAACTTATGTTTTTTGAATATTAATGCGACAAAAATGGCGGTGTTTTATTCATTAAGAGTTCGATCAAATGCGTGAGTGTGGGCAGTGAAACGTGTCATTGTACGTTGTCGGCAAAACTCCATACAGAATCTTCTAGTAAAGTCGCTATCATTTTACTGAGGCAAGACTTACACTGTGACTAGAACACTATATAACTTGTATTATTCAAGAAATTTTAAGATAATCTTGACACTGGCAAATTGCTAATCGCGTGGTCCAATATAAAAAAAAAGAAGAAGAAGAGAGCGTGACATATTTACCTGTTCGGTGTGTGAGTGGAGAGGCACGGGAGGGTGGGGGTGGAGCGCAACAGTCGGAGGCGCTGAGTTCTGCCGCGCCAGTTCGGCTAGGAATGTAGTGTCTGAATTACCTGGAGGAAAACCAAACGGAGTTTATTAATACGTTAGAGCGATAAAATTTAGGTGTAATCTTTAAGTTCTCAATAGATGACATTGTAATTAGTACAAATACAGTGTTAAACTTATAGTTGCCTGTGTGACTAGATCAATAAGTACTAGTATCTACCTATCACTATTTTTCAATGAACCTAGAAAATTACGTTGTTTAAGCGCCATAAAGCTTTATAATTAGACAAATTTTGTACAGATTACAACATGTATTTTGTTTGAAAGACAATACTGGGAAAAACATGTTTGAAACGTAAAAACTGGCATGTCGCCGCTTTGTTTTATTATCGTCTTGTTTTATCGAATGGTAACAGTGACAATGGTGAAGGTTTATTCATTAGCGGTCTTACCGAAAAAGTTACTCAAATTTGAGCGACGCTTAATGTGTTTTTGATTTTCGGAAATGAAACAGAATTGGAGACGGGTTTGAGACACTGATCAAAGTTAAGTAACGTCTTTCGGTAAGATCGTAAGAGGCTCTATTTATCCACTATTGCAAGCGCTTTGACTGCGACCCGTAGAAGTAATAAATCAGATATGAGTCATAGTCACCAGCCTTATTAGAAATAGAAAATCAACTACAAGAGTTTGTTGAACAAGTAAAAAACTTACCTAAGTTAAGCTTATTCGCGAGCTCACTCAAAAAACCCTCCTTCCTCTCTTCTTTATTCTCAAACTCCCTTTTCTCCGTCCCGATGTCCCTTTTCTCAACCCCGTTATCTCTTTTCTCAAACGTGTTTTCCCTTTTCTCGAAACCAATTTCCCTCTTCTCGAACGAGTTTTCCCTCTTATCGAACGAGTTTTCCCTCTTATCGAACGCATTTTCTCTTTTTTCGAATCCGATTTCTCTTTTCTCCGCGTCAATGAGTTTCTCCACGGGTTTTACGGTAATTTTGAGGGGTTTTTCCTCTTTGGGAAGGGAGTCGAGAAATTCTCTATTCAATTCTTCTGCTGGTTTCGATGTTACCGTTATATCTTCTTTTACTTCACCTGTAATAAAAATAAACATCTTAATTTACCTAATAATTATGTTCATGTTAACGTGGTTTCATCAAAACTATATTTTTTATTTATTGTTAGGCTAACACTTGACAGCCAACGCACGTGATATTAGCGTTTTAGCGATCTACTATGGAGCATGCTCACAAAAGCCTGTCAAGTTATATGCATGACGGATTATAGTAGAAGCCGAACTAGTAAGTGGTCGGATTACCGCGAGCCAACTGTAATTGCACATTCGTGTTTTCCTATGGTGTGTGTACTCACCAGTCTCACTGTCCCTTTGTGGCGGTGGGGGGGAGTCGCACACAGTGATTGTATCCGTGACAATATCAGTAACGCCGTTAGGCTTCACACCGTTCCGTCGCTCGTGGTTCTCCAACGGTAGGAGAAATCTGAAATGGAACAATCATTAATTTTATTATCATTTTAAAATAACACCAATATTATATACTAGCTGCACTCGCGACTTCTTTTACGCATCGCGCGAGGTCCTAATAGTCTGATCCACCGAACTTCATTTTATTTTCAAGTAAATTTCACTAACATTTCTAGCTCTTTTAAGTTATAATCCTGCAAAATTTCGTTAAAATCGGCCCAGCATTTTCGGCGGCAAAAATTAAAAAACAATGAAATGTTTGTTTGAAAGTGTTCAATGAAATGTTGTTTCAGCTTTTATATCAACTCTGTAATGCCCTAAAATAAGCAAAGCCAAATAGCTGATATAATACTTATATAACCTCTTTTGTTGCAAACGCATACTTATGACAATAAAAAACCGAGCGTGACGGCTCAGTCTAATTCAATACCCACAAAAACTGAGCACTTTTTGCGCCTAAGGAAGTTTTAACTGAAGGTTGGGCTTAAAGCACGTAGCAATCTCTTTCGAGCATCTTATAATTTTTAAACATATATATTAACCACTGAGATATTAGAAACGTGAGTGACATATTTGCTTGTTTAGATAGGAGAAACTTGTCAAAAAAGTTTTTCTTCGATATCTTTTAAATTGGCTGAGGAGAAAAACATAAATGCCTTTTCATTACTCCATCACCAGCATGAATAAAATTCATTTTTTTGCAATATTTCTCGACAAAATCATGTCTTCATTTCTCACTTTTCTAATATAACCTATTCATTGATTTTATATGTTTAAAAATGTTGTGATGCACGAGAGGGATACTGCGCGCTTTGAGGCCATCCTTGAACAACAACATACCTCTCGTAGACCGCTCGCGTGGACGAGTGGTTGGAGTGGAAGAGCGCCCGCCACAGCCGCAGCCGACAGACCGCCTCGTAGCCGCCACGAGACGCCACCAGAGTGTACAGCGCCCGCAACGACACTGGGACAAGTAAACAAAACAGCGTTACAGCTCTGGAATAGTTATTACATCGTTTATCTACGATTATACGATATGAATATATGATACTTGCAACGCAGAATGGGGTATGTAAAGACTTTTTTCGGTGTTTTTTAAAAAAAAATTAATTGGTAGATTGGGTCATTTAAAAGAACTTATTTCAAGAGTTTATACAAAGAAATAGTCAAATGCTTGGCAGAGGTGACAAGTGACCAGAAGGCTCCTACTTTGCTCAAAAAGTAAGCATTGCCATTCAACGTGGCAATGCTGCCAGTATTCTGTCCACTTTTCCCACTACTAGTGGACTTTTGCCCGTGGTGCCCGTGTGGTAGAGTTCCTATGGAGCACTTGCACATTTTTTATTTGTTATGCAGATTTGTATTGATTGATAAAATAATCAAATTATTTCTGTGTTTATTAAAATTGGATAAGAAATTACGAAGATACATCGATATCAGTTCAGCGATATAAGCAAAAAACGAGAAAAAAAGAGAAGGCAATCATATTATAGGTTTGTGACGTATCATCCTCTCGTTCACTCATCTGACACATACCTACTTAAGTAGTGAGTGAGTGTGCTATATAACGTTCATGTTATTACTGACTACACCGCAAAGAATTTATATTTTAATCGGGGCGAAAAGAAAAAAGAAAATAAATAAATAATTATTTGTGGACATTTCCCACAACACCATCCAGCACAAACTAAGCAAAGCTTGTACAATGGAACTAGATGGCTGATAGAATACATATATACTTTTTTTTATACAATTATACATATGATACATTGAAAATAAAATAAAATACATAAACTTCAATAACTTTGTTATTGTATGATGGATTACACTCACCCAAAAGAATAAAATAGTCTAATCCTCTTGCACACGACTACATACTTAGAATTCAAATGTATCTAGCGTGTATGAACCTCATTAAGGGCAGTAAATTTTTGCATGAGTGGCGTGAAATTCAAGTTTCGAATTATCTTTGTCCTTTGTACCTAGCTCAGGCAGTCAACTATTGCATCAGTGTTTGCGACAATCTAAGATTATCTATATTATATCGTCGCTCGCATGACTAACTGTCCTATCTCATTTTCCAAATAATAAAAATAACACAATTCAAATATATTAAAAGTATCAATAAAGTATGTAAGTAACGTCTATCAAAGCTTTATATCATAAGGTATGCAAAACATCCCATTTTTAATAATTTTGACAAATACAATGCAATCTTGGAACCGAAAAACGTTTGTCCTGATGATTGAAATAATAGTCATGCGTGTACGATATCACGTCAATCTATCAATAATGCATATCATTGCTTACGTAAGCCTAGTAACCGATTGAAATAGTAGTAAAAATATAATTCACTTAATGATTAACATTAGTCGTCAAAAACGTCCGAGCACAATGAGGTCTAATAAGACCCCTTACACGATTAAAATAATTTCGATTTTCAAAATAATTCGAAGCGGCAAAATAGACGTCTCAATCTAAATTAGGCTTTAGCGCGACGACATATAAGCTTTATATCAAAATCTTTAAGTTCGTCATTGTTGGTATATGAGAATTGGTCAACCCAGGACACTATATTCGTGAATTTTGTTGTAGACTATACATCCACGTCATGGAAAGTCATTGTATAAGATAATAATTACAAAGATTAATCAAACATTGTGACAACCACAATATGAATGAAAAACTATTAGAAATTTGAATAAAAAGCGCTTATCGAAAATTATTATACGAGTGGGGAAGACGACTAATTTTACAATAAAAGACCGCAGTGCGATACTCCGTCGCCAAACAGAACCGAAGTCATTTATTTTTATTCCAGCCCCCGTATTCTGAACCCATTCGGTTTCGGAATCGATTCGATTTGTATATCTCCGTCTCTGTCATTTCCATAAAGAATGACAGAGACGGAGATATACAAATCGAATCGATTCCGAAACCGAATGGGTTCAGAATACGGGGGCAGGTCAGCGTTTTTTATTCGGGACGGCATACATTTCTTATGGCCAACTTCCTACTAGTCCTGTAGTGGAATGGCGTTACATGCTAAGCATTTGCACACGAAATTACTATTTTAAAAATCATACGCCTTGTCTTCGTCCTTCACATTCTCTCTGTCGGAGTCGAAGCTGCGTTTCTCCAGTACAGTTACATTTTGAGGCTACAGAGTATACTCACAGTGTTTGAGCGAGAGCGCCTGCGTGAAGCTCGGACCCTTGTCGCGGTGGAAGTGACGCAGCATCCGTAGGAACGCCTTGTCCTCGTCCGTCACGTTCTCTCGGTCCGGTCCGTCTCGGTCGGAGTCGGAGCTACGCTTCTCGAGTCCGTTGCGGAGTGACAAACGCCGGGGGGTCTAAAATATTATAATAATACAAATCGCAATTAAAAAGTATTTTTTTTTATCTCCGTGAATCCCATCTCATCCTTTTGCTAATGACTGTCCGGCGACGAAATCCGTGTGTGTTGCCTTCGTACCCCAAAAGTGGTTGCAGATTGATAGTAGAAGGCGCTTATTTTGTAAGACAGGAACTTTGGCCGCCGTAGGTCAGCTGCCGAAGCTTCGGTCTTTATAACCGTAAGTTTGGCAGGGCCATGGGGGAAGGTGAGAGTCATTATTTTCGGATACACAGTCAATCATCATAATATGGCGGAATGTTGGAAGCATACATAAATATCGGTGGACACTTCACACAACACCATCTAATCCAAACTAAGCATAGCTTGTACTATGGGAACTAGAGGGCTGATAGAATACATGTATACTTAACTTTTTGGCAGGCCCCATGGCTCAGTGGTAGTATGTCTACCTTTTGAGCTGTAAGATCGTGGGTTTGATCCCCACCCAGGGCAAACATTTCTGCTGAGCATGGATGTTTATTCTGTGTCTGGATATTAATATGTATCATATGTATGTATTTACAACAAAAAAAAAACGTATATACGTATTCTGTCAGCCATCTGGTTCCCACAGTACAAGTTCTGCTTAGTTTGGGGCTAGATGTAGATAGATGGTGTTGTGTGAAAATGTTCTCCTTTTTTGTAAATACATACTACTTATGATACATGTAAACACCCAGACAGAGAACAAAAGAGAACAAAATTCTAGATATCTTCTAGACCGACGAGCTCCATCCTTTGCCACACCGTCGCTTAACATCAGGCGAGTTGGTAGTCAATCGTAGATCTATCTTGTATAAAAAAAACACCCATGCTCATCATACAAATGTTTGTCCTGGTGTGGATCGGACCCACGACCTACAGTTTGGCAGAACGACTGAGTACTACCGACTGAGGTACGAGCCCGCGTATATGGAATTTATACCTTCACACAACGGTCATGACGTCAGAGACCGTGTTGCTGTCGGGTATATTTTCAAATACAGAAAGCGAAAATCTATTCATTAAAGCCTACCTTTACCCAACATTTGTGACGTCACTGGTACGTTTTGACTTCGGGTATACTTTCAGTTTGGAAACGCCCGCGCAGTCATTTTAAAACATACCCGGCCGCAACGAAACAAGTAAATAAAAACCCTAACCTAACCCTAATTCTAATTTGAAGTGGGGGCGATAAGACCTGCACCGACGTCCCGCTTGGGGTGTATTGTGCATTTCCCCCCGCCAGCCTACTCAAACCAGCCAAGCTCCTTAAAATAACGGAGCACAGCTTTGGGTCGCTGGCATAATTGTACCACCACTGTTGCGTCAGGTGTTTCATTGCAGAGCTGATTTTGACTTTGAGATTTTTCCAGAAGTCCCGATCTTGATCTAGCCTGTTCTGTAGCAGTACAGTGCAGTAACACATGCTCTACAGTCTCGTTATCTAGAAGGCAGCCTCTGCACAAGGGGCTGTCTGTAGCTCCAATCTTGTGCAGGTGGTAGTTTAAGTCACAGTGACCTGTGATGATACCTATCATTTGTCGTAGGTCCGACCTGGATAGGCCAAGTAGCTTGTTAGTTATTTTCCTGTTTATTGATGGATAGAATTTTTTTGCATGTTTACAGTCTATTGTTTTGTTCCATATGTTTTGTTGTTCCTTCTCTGTGTGAAGACATAATAAATTTCGTGTTTCAGCCGCTGTCGGATTGCATAGTTCCGCAACGTCTGCACATATTTCTTTTTTTGTACCTTCTTTGGCAAGTAAGTCTGCTTCGTTGATTCCTTTACATGAACTATGGCTTTTCGTCCATTGGACTACGACTTTGTAAGTATTGGTTAGATGTTGTAGGACAGAGTGGCATTCGGCTACCACTCTAGACCTAGTAGTGGGCTTTCTAAGTGCATAGATAATTGCTGCGCTATCGGTAATAAATGTTAAAAGCTCTTTATTTCCTGTTGCACTGCGTTCCGCATCTCGTGCTAGTACCGCTCTAGCCGCTAGCAAGAGCCCCATCGCTTCTGCCTGCAGCACGGTTGTAGTTTTATTTAAGGCTTTGGAGTCTCTGATTTCGAGTTCTGGCGAATAGAAGCCACATCCTGCTCCTTTGTCATTTTTTGCACCGTCTGTGAAGACGTTTTTAGATTTGGCCCTAACTACCTCCGCTGAGGCATGTTCTTCTGTGACCAGCTCATAGCTCTTGTTATCCAAGTATGTGCTGGCCACTCTATCAGAGTGCCTTTGCATGCCTCCGGGACAATTTTTATTGCCCTGTCTAGTATTCTACAATGGTAACCTAACCCTAGATTAGGTTAGGGTTTTTTTATTATAAAACCTGACCTAACCTTACCTAACCTAACGTATAGCTGGTGTATGTCGTTAGCGCCGGCCACCTGCTATCAACTCCAACCCACTATTCCCTTCTACCAAACCTCTTCAAAAAAAAAAAAAAAAAAAAAACCTAACGTATAATCCTAACATATAACAATAACCATCCCTTTGTCTGTCTCTGTATTCGTTGAAAGGCACTAAAACGGATATAGATTACAGTATAGCAAAATGGAATGTCTTACTTGAAAGTATACCCCAAAAAAATGTTGAAGTCGGGTATAATTTGAAATGCTTAATACGGCTATATATATTTTTATTGTATACCCGAACTCAACACTATGGAGCGTTGTGTAAAGGTATAAATTCTAAATACGCTACGAGCCCAATCGTATATCGCCGTATCATACCGGGTGGTGAGTTTTCGGCGGTGGTGGTCTCTCGTCCTCACTGGAGCGCGACTCCGGGGAGTGAGTGCGCGAGCGCGGCGGTCGCCGGCGGCGGCCGCGCGGTCTACCCTTCAGCTTCGGGGCCAGGTGGTTGCAGACAAACTCGTGACCTTCCAGCTCGGGGTATTCGAAGGTATCCTGCAGTCAATGAAATGTTTTTATTTGTTATTTGGATTGCTATTGTACAAATCGGCGCAGTGGTGTGTTACCATTGCGCGCATTGTTGTTTTTAAATATCGACGGTTAAAAGATAATAGGGTATAAGCGACATTTTAGTCAAAAATGAGTTAAGAATGCTAAATGAAAAAGCGGAAATTTTTAAGTAAGATAGCATTCATAACTAATTATTTTTTACTAAAATATCACTTATACCCTATTACCTTTAACCGTCGATATGTATATACATTTACATAATTATATGATATACATTTCATTTGTTATGATTCAAATCATAACAAATGAAATGTATACCATATAATTTGATTTGTCAAGATTCATCTGTGACATGCATGTACCATGTTCACATACAGATTGAAGAATAGAAAAGAATGGGGGTAGATGAAAATAATATTAAACTGTACAAAAAGTTGGTAGACAATAATCAAAGTTGAAGTAGAAAAACAAATTTGGTAGACCGTTGGTAATCATGTTTTGAACAAAAACAGTATTGAGAATTTCTTTATATCAAAAAACAAATATTGTTGACAGGCCTCATGGCTCAGTGGTAGTAGAACTGTTTCCTGAGCTGTAGGTCGTGGGTTCGATCCCCACCCAGGGCAAACATTTATGTGATGAGCATGGATGTTTGTTCTGTCTCTGGGTGTTTCTATGTATCTTAAGTATGTATTTACGAAAAAAAGTATATATGTATTCTATCAACCATCTAGTTACCATAGTACAAGCTTTGCTTAGTTTGGGCTAGATGGCGTTGTGTGAAATGTGCTCCAATATTTATTTATTTATTTTATTCTTTTTGACAAGATGTATTCCACATTCCCCATGTATATGACAGTTATATCCCACTGCACTATGTTCACGAACCCAGTTTTGAAATTAATCGCGGTAAATAGTGACGTTATATTAGTTCCTTCTCCGCACAGTAGAAAGTAGTAGAAAGAAGTTAGTTAGAAAGAAAGAGTCCATAGACTTAGTACCCAATCCACCACACCAAGGCTGTCAATGTCAATGTCAATGTCAAGGCTGTCAAATCTTTTTCTCACCTTGCAGACGATCCTCGCATTTGTTAGTGGGGGCAGAGCACCCTCCCAAGTCTCCCAACGCCGCGACTTGCAAATCTCGCAACCAAACCTCCTGGATCCCCTTGAGTCGCGAGACCAGCGCCCGGTATCAGCAGTATCGGAATCGGGAATCTCCACCACACCAAAGCTGTCAGCGTCAAATCACTTCTCACCTTGCAGTAAAGGATCCTCGTGTTGTTAGTGGGGGCAGAGTACCCCCCCAACGCCGCGACTAGCGAGTCTCGCAGCCAAGCCGCCTGGATGCCCTCGAGTCGCGAGACCAGCGCTCGGTAGCGGCAGTACCGCGGATAGGAGAACACCACCACCCCTGGGGTGTCAGCGTCAATCGCTGTGGACAGAGATGGGATATCATGAGATGCAATAGACAGCGAAGTTAGAAGCTAGAATACTGTCTCTTCTATGTTTTCTGAGAACTGCAGTCCATGCAGATTCTTTCTAGGCAAGAGTGGACACGACCAGCCCCCGTATTTAGAACTCATTCGGATTCGGAATCGATTCGAAATCTAACGCTCCGTCTCTGTCATTTCCATAGAGAATGACAGAGACGGAGATATAGAATCCGAATCGGAATTAGTTCTGACTACAGGGGCTGGTCCAGGAATCTATAAAGATATCCCGGTAGTTTTCATGAAACGACAGTGACAATAAGTCATACCAATATTATTTTCAATCATTAGTGAAACACACAGCCAAAGCGCTTAGTTCGCCCGTGAGATTGACCAAAACTATCGCCGTTTGAACCCACATTTAACCTTGGTTAGATGGGAGGTAAAGGGTTAGGAGGTATAGGAGGGTAAGATATAATAATTGGCATGCAGTGACGGAGAGCCAGCCCATCGCCTACATAAACAACAATTTCCTTGTAGTCCCCCAACTGTCTTTTACAGTATGCCCGGGAAGAAAAGCAGCTGGTACATACTACGTTTTTTTTTCTCCCTGTTCAGTATGGGTCTAGGATGAGTATTTATACATTTTCCTAGAATACTTACTGATGGTACTTTTCTCCTTATCCACATCTGAGAAGTCTAACCGCGTGCTGTGAAGCGGCTGAGTGAGGCGCGCTTCCCCGTGTGGCGCGCACGCCCCGCGCCACACGGCCTTCAATCCGTACGTCCAGTCTTGCCCGGTACACATCCATGAGAGCAAGTCTTCAGCACGGAGTACTACTTTGTCGTTGATTGCGAGCACTTCGTCCTGAAATGGAGAAAATCGTACTTTAGGAAATAGAGATGAGATCTGAGATAAGATACGGTAGAAGACTGTGAACGTCTTCAAACGAAGAGGTTTTTTATATGACTGGAATCATAAAAATGAAAAATCAAAGTGTATATCGTACTTTTGATAAAAGATTACTATTTCTTTATAGCACAAATCATGTAAAAATAATTTTCGTAATTGGATATGTTTAGGTGTAAAACACACACAGTATTTTTGTTTATGCCAAAAATGATAGCTAAAACGTATTGAAACGTAGTCTTAATAAATACTACGTTAGATACTTAATAAAGTATAATTAACTAATTTATTAATGGTATTTAAAATTAAAACAATCTTTAACAAGAAAAAATGAGATTAATTTTACAAAGGCACTTTATTACAGACGATGCCTGTGGACGATTTAATAGCTAGCTTCTTTATTGACAATAAGGACATAGCACAGCGGATTAGCAAGTTGAAGTGACAGTGGGCAGGGCACATAGCACGTAGAACTGACAGCCGATGGGGCCGAAAAGTTCTCGAATGGAGACCCGAACTGGCAAGCGTAGCATAGGTAGACCAGCCACAAGGTGGATATAAGACATCATACAAGGCAGGAAGGCGCTAGGATGCAAGCCGCTTCCAACCGGTCTTTTTGGAAATCCATGGAAGCCTAAGTCCAGCAGTGGACTTCTTGTGGCTGAGATGATGATGATGATTAGGCCAACGGAATTCCTCCTGCGACTATCCCTGGGTACGATTGCCTAGAATTGCAAGCAAACAGGCTGATACAGGCCGCACAAGTGCGAAGGACGATATAAATCTGCGAATCTCAACCCTAACAAATTACGTACTTAGGGCTGCTACAGAAAACAACTCTGGGGTCACTGTTGTTATGTAAATATTGTATTGTATATATAATTGTAGTGTAAAATATTAGTTTACTACTTGCGCCACGCGGTGTCACACGCGTACTGATTAGAAATGATGATGATAATTAATGTAATTATGAAATATATACGGCCTTACCGAAAAACGTTACTTAACTTTAACCATCGTCTTAAATTCCCTGTCTTCTAGTTAAGTAACGTTTTTCGGTAAGCCCCATAGAGCCTATGTCCGTGTCCAGGTTCTCGGATACCTCTGTACCAAATTTCATAACGATCGGTTCAGCCGTTTGCGCGTTAATAGGTAACTGACAGAACTACCTACTTTCACTCTAATATATGACTACTTTCCGTCTTTTGTGTTATTTTAATTTCAAATAATCATGTAATTTTACGAACTAAACACTACCGAATAGATTTCTTCTAGAACAACGATTGATCTTTACACACACTGTTGCGTAGCGTCATCACAAAAGGAAATTGTTGACAAACAGGAGCCATTGTACAAAAGTGTAAGTATTAACACTTTAAAAACAAGAGGTCATAGTACTTTTACTATGGAACCAAAACAGATATCCCGAAAAAAAAAGAAAGTATTCTTTAGTATAAAAAAGTGATATAGATTCTTTATTTATTTCCTCAAAAAGATATTATTTTTCTGAAATTTTTACTTGTCTGTTCACCTTCAGTATCCTAAACGGCTTGACAGACCTCATACAGACTATACTATACACATCAATATTGATTTAACCGCCATATGCCATAATAACATTAATCTTCACCCGATATTATCATGAAAGAAATTGAAATAGTAAAACTGCCTTAAGCAGGTAATTCCAGTTAATAAAGTAAACAAATCTTAAATTTAAATATAAAATATAATTAAAATAAAAACCGGTAAATGTGTATAAATGGCGGAATCCGTGCAGCCCTGGGAGAATTACTCGCCGGCCGCCCCGGAGTGGGGGTGGACGCCAGGGACGTATTCAAAGATATATTTAGGCAAACATTATGTTCATCGCACTAATTCAATACAAATTGTTGTTGTGGGAACACATTAAATATCTCGGAAGTTTATTGACCGGTCGAAATGTTTTTCTTATTAAATGTATGACATTTTAGTATGTTAGCAATTAAAACTATTATTTGTACGAAATAAAATTCATGCACATTCCCTAAACCTATAACACATATACTTATGAAGCATATTCAATTTTGTTTCATTTCAAGATAAATTTATTATTCAATACTGATGTTTTTTCAGCACACTTAAGAAACTTGAATTAATATATTTTTTTTCTTGCTAAATATTATTTTTTTAAAAGACTTCAAAAAAGAATATTGGAGGTTATCAATTCGGTAGCATTTTTTTGTGTTTGTTATTTCATAATTCCGTCATTTAGAAATTGATTTGAAAAATATTTTTATATGAAAGGATATAATTATATAGATACATACTTTCAAATTGGTCACATAAAATTTCCTCGAAGCCGATTCAGTAACTTGGTTTTTAAAATAAAATAACACAAAAAGGGGTCAAAAATATAATTGAATAGAATTATGTTAAAAAGAATTACCTAACATAAAATGAATATTAGAATACAAAAGTCTGAATACGTCAATGTGAATAAAAATGGATGTAATGAACAGCCTAACTAAAATAGTTAAAACTGCTAGCAAAAATGTTATTTAAAATACTCTAAAACCCGTAGCTATTCCGTTACAATTTCCTACCTAAGCTACCACACAGTCTGTTTTCATTAATCCATAATCCCACAAAAACAAACATCCCTGAGTACGTCCCCGCGCCATTCTAAATGAAGGGGATGGGGGCCGAACTAAAATTGCTTTCAAATAAGTAACCCGCCTGCGGACGTATTCATGGACACGGTGCGATGCTGATACGATATAGCGTCGATTACGGATTGATATCGAATCGATGACATATAGTCCAGTAAAAATAAGATTTGTTACAACATAAAAGACAACTAAGAATATTGTTATTTAAATGGATATACTGGTGTTTTGAAATAAATCCGTTTAATTTAAACCTATATCAGCTTTTTTTTTTATTTGAAAAATTTGATCTCCACAGACTCCAGGGTCTCAGGGCCTTTTACATAAGCTAATACATTTAATTTTTTAAGTAAGTTTAATTTTTTTTAACTAGCATACAATCTATCTATATCAGCTTAAAGTAAATTAAGTAAGGTACATTGTTGTTTTTTTCCCCTAGAAAAGGAGTGATGTGTTTCAGATGAATGTATGTAGGCCTATGAACAATAAAAAAAAAGTTCAAAACTAAAACCCGACTACTGAAAAATTACGCTCTAAAAAGTATGACCTACCTGTGATTAAACAATACATTCTGTAAAGTAGCATACGACCACGGGTATCCTATGAACACCACTATGAATATTTATGAAATTAAATAAAATATTTATAAAATTTTCTTGACGTTTTTTTTTTTCCTTGACTCTCCACCTTGACACCTCATTTGTCAGATTATGAAAAGTAGTTTAGAAGTTATGAGGGAACAGATGAACAAACATACATACCAGTTCAAAAACCCCACGTTTCGCGACATTGACATTATTGTCACAAAATACGATCTATGAAATGATGAAATCAAAAACAATTATGTCAAGGTCTGCCGGCTACAGGAGGCAACAATACAGAAACAAACATACTTACATTCAAAAATAATACTCAATTTTCGAGTTTGGTAAAAATATAGTACCTACTTGAATTAGCCTTTTAAAATCATACAATTAATAGGTATAATTAAATATTTTAACACAAAGCGAGGCTCGATTCCCAGTCAGAATAAGCCACCCAATTTACGGTTGGCATTTTGTGAGAATGTTTCAAGTAATGTAGTAAAAGAGGTATGGCACAATTCTATTACTGAGTACCTTGTATTTCATTCCTTATTTATTTTTATTGAAAAAAATAAAACAAGTATCTATATTAAAAGAAAAACAAAATATCCGACTACAGAAAAGAGTTTTTTTTTTTTGTCGATTTCGATCTTTCTTTAGTATGTCTATGTGTAAACAAGAATAAATATCAAAACACCATAGCCGAACCATACATTCATCAGTGACAATATAGTTGAAGTTTCAGAACATATATTATACAAATAATAATTGCTATCACCATGTTCCATTATCTCCATCTATATACGATAATACTAAACCGTTTCAGAAAATAATCACATTCGTTATTAAACTGGGCAGCACCTCTTAAACTATTTACCCTATGCTTACGTAAACCCCGTGTCCGTTTGTACGTCATAATTTCAGGGTTCGATCGAAGTTCAATGCCTTTTTACCCGATTACAAGCAAAAAGAAGCGCATCAATATACGCTTAGATCTTTCTAAAATATGTTTAAGATTTATCAATAGCAAGTAAATCGTCATTTTCACCCGATTGCGCTAATATTGGTCGGGGGTATCTATAATCTATAACAGTTCCTGGAGACCTAGCACGGTAGATAAATTTACTTTCCACTATTTTTAACCGACTTCTGAAGGAGAAGGTTCTCAATTCGTCGGAATCTTTTTTTTAATGTATGTTCCCCGATTACTCGAAGACCCCTGGCCTTGGACCGATTTGAAAAAATATTTTTTGTTTGAAAAGGTAGTTTCCAGGTGGTCCCATAGAAATTTAATCAAAATCAGTCCAGTATTTCTGTTTTTATAACAAAATAACTGGAAAAATCATGTCATCCAAGTAAACGAATTGCGTATTTTGAAGTCGGTATTTTTAGTTTTTTAAAGGATTACTTGTGACCACCTATTAAATAAAAAATATGTACAATATGGATGAAAATAGTTAATCTATTTTCCGTGTTAACCTATCTATCTAATATCTAAACGAGCAATTCTTGTATATATGTATATATATATATATAATCTGAATCTCGGAAACGACACCAAACGATTTTAACGAAATTTGGTTTGTAGATAGATTAGGGGACGATAAATCGATCTTGCTATGTTTCATTTTTAGTGAAACCGGGTTTGCTCGTATTTTCAGTCATAAAAATCCGAGTGGAGCTCGGTCGCCCAGGTACTTGAACCTTATAAGGCTTAACAAAATATAATGTATAAGATGTACTGAACTGTGTTTGCATTCCCGAGTGAAATAGGCTCCGTTTTGCAGTCGGTTATAATGTTATTTCTTTAAATAATATCACTTGTCTACATTTAACCTTCATTATACAAAATTCCAAAAAACTACACAATTCAAAGTTTACAATTAAATTTAACACAAATGTATAAATAAACGCACACATATATACGTCACCTACACACGTGTGTGTTGTATAAACATAATGTGCGTGTGTATGTTTGTTTGGAACAAGGTGATGCTATACAGGATGTGTTAGAATAATAACGTGATTTTGTTTTTATTTTTATGCAGATTTTCTAATTCTCAGCGCATTTTTTATTTATCGAGAGTTGCTACAGTAAATTAGCAATAATTAAGTGGCAGTGCAGGGCAGGGCACATAGCACACAGAGAAGTGATAACCTATGGAGCCGAAACGTTCTAGTTACATAAGTTATTTTACTATAGTTACTATTATATATAAATAATATTTATTAAAATAAATATTTACTATTTGACTTGCAATTTGTGTATATAGAACAGTAAATGTTTTTTTTTTTTTATGTGACAACCCTAAATTCGGGCCTATTAAAGTTATTGATTGTTATTAACCTTGACACGTACAAGGTTGTTTACAATAAACATCATTTATTAGGATTGTAGATACAAAAAAGACAATAAATTATGTAAATTTATATTTAGATAATAACCACCTGACCACAAAACATGCGCTTGGGCGAATCGCTTCAAGCGAGTTTCGTGGCTAGAGCACATGCGTAGCAAGTACGTTATAATAGATTGGAAAAATCGAATATGAGACAAATCGGCGCAGAAGTTATAAATAGGCCATGAAGAAAACGTCCGAGACAGAAGACTGGATATAGACAGAACTATAAATACAATCGAAAATTATTTTACCACAACATGAGATATCAAGTAAATACTCTATCATAGTCATTATGTTAATATTCTGTACCATTGTCACATCACAACACCTCCGTAAACATCAACCTGTATAAGACGACATGTGACACGCACACAAGCGCGCCTCACGCACACACTTACACGTAGAATTGATAGCAACGTCGGATCTATTCGGTCGGTGCAACGCCCCGGCTGTAAGGGCTAATGCAGGATACATAAACATATCGACAAAATGTGTTAACAATTATCCTGATTATTGTGTAATTATCACTATAACAGAAGTGATGAATGGGTGACACTAAAGAAATAACAAAAAATATTCTAAAATAAATTGTAAGATAGAGATAATTGTATTAGTGAATGTGTGCTATAAAATAGGGAAAAAATTGTTCCTTTTACGTATCATCATTATTTCGAATGATAAAGTAAGATAAAATTAAGGTAACATTTTGATGGTAAATAATTATAATATTACAAAATTTTAACGCAGGTGATACTTGCTTAATTTATTTTGAAATCAACTTTAACTTCATTGTTTTTTGTTTTTTCAGTGTTTTTGTTTTTAATCTAAATGTATTAAAATCGCGAGTGAATAGGTTTCTTCTAGGCAAGCGCACTCCATCGTAGACCGTAACTGTCGCTTAACATCAGGTTAACGTAACTGTCGCTTGACCGTCAACTCGGTCAAGCCCAAGCCTATCGTCGAATTAAAAAAAAACCTACGAAGATATCAAACACAAGTGCTACAGAACAGAATAAAGTAACTCATCCATGTAATTCCTCGGAACAATAAAAAACCTCTTTAATCGCCGCCTTCTTGTTTAGATTTAAATAACATGCACGATTTTCATAAAAGATCTTAAAAGATGTGACAGCCATATAAATTTCTGGACAATTTTTCGCGTCTTTTCATATTTAAAAGCGCATGAACCTCTTTGACGCGCAAATTTTATGATACGTGGTGTGGTGGTAATAACTAGAATCATTGTCAGTCATATTAAATAAAACCGGACAAGAGCGAGTCAGAATCGCCCACCGAGGGTTCCATACAAACTAGTAGATAAAAGGGGGAATTTATATTTTTTTTTTAATATTTTCCTTCATAAATCGAAAAATATACATACATCGCAAAAATATTTAAAAACCTGTTTAAGCTTGTGCTAATTAAGCTCTTTCATATGAGACCCCACATGATACGGTTAAAGCCATTTAAAATTTTGACCCTCCTTCCTTGCATAAAGACACTATTTTTTGTTTTCGGATTTTTTCCTACATATGTACTCTAACACAATGCTTATTGCCAAATTTCATAGTTCTAGGTCAACGGGAAGTACCCCATAGGTTTTGATTCCTCCGTGAATGTCGAAATGTGAGTTTTTTACGACATATTAGGCTGTAACTTTTTTTTACGGAAACTGAGAAATTTCATTTTTCTTTCTGCAGCAAGAGACTATGGATCTGCGTATATGGTTTTAATTTCAACTCGATACCTTTACGCGTTCCCGAGATACAGGTCTTGACACCCGGACAGACGGACAGACAGACGGACAACAAAGTGATCCTATAAGGGTTCCGTTTTTTTCCTTTTGAGGTACGGAACCCTAAAAACGTAGTGATAGTGTACTTAAGTGGTCTGCCAAGAAACTAAGAGGTTACTTTAGCGTGGTGTAAATTTTATTAATAAATAAGACAAATTATTACGATATTTTTTTTAATCGATACCGGTTGTATGATAGGTATTTTTTATTTTCCTTCCCGCTTATTATTGTGCTCTGTAAAGAACTGCTGTATAAAATAGATGTAAAGTTGACATTTCTGAGTAGGGATGAAAATTAATTGATGAAATGAATGAAACAGGGTATTTTGAAGTCGGTTTTTTATTTTTTAAATGATTTGCTTGTAAACAAACAAGCTCGTTAATCGGAACACACCTTTACATGCATAGTGAAATTAAACAACCATACATATACGATAAGCGTTCCCTACTTTTAGTAAGTCAGGTGAAAATAGCCCTGCAACCAGTGTATACTCTGCCTTACCGACATAAATTCTCAATAACACGAAATGGCGGCGCGGGGTCGCGGGGAGGAGCGCTGGGGACGCACTCGGACTTGCAAGGATTATTATTATTACAATGGAACACGTAATTATTTTCTGTATTTTATTAGAAAATTATATAGATTAGTTTACTTGGATTAAATATAAAAAGTTTACTTAAAATCAAAATATAGCAATGCCTAATTATATTTAAACAAAATGGATATATAAATAACACGCAATTGAACTTGAAAAAATAAATCCAATTCATCTATTAGCAGAAATCTATATTTGTACTTACATAGGAGTATATGTACTGTTATATGAAACATAACTTTGTACTTTCATTCTAATAAAAAAGAAACAATGTAATCAGTTCACAAACAACGAAGATAAGGGCACATACATTATGTAAAATAATAATTAAAAGACTTAATAATTGAGAATTTCTTACATATTTTATATATTACATTTCTTACATAAATCATATATTTTTATTTTAATGTCGGTTGTTCTAGTTTTTTTTAAGTGTAATAATTATATCAAATAAGATTTTAGAAGAGCGTTATTTTTTCAGTTTAGTTTATTTCTATAAGAGATATATTTGAAAAAAGAATGAAAAAAATATCTGCGCTCACCAATATATGCAAATCAAATGGAATCTCTCAATTGAAATTCCGTCCTTGACAGGTACATTTTGAAACAGTCGCAAAAATTACGTTAAAAAGAAAAAACCAAACCCCTAAGTCCGTCTCTGACGAAAAGCAGTGAAAGATGAGAGTCGGGTCGGATACAACGATCAAGAAATTTTGATACTTTCTCGAACCCCTTACGTAACTTTGTCACAAAGAAATTAAACTTGATGGTTGGGTATTTTGTACGTTTGTTTGATTAGGATTAGGATCAAAAATATAAAAACCAGGAATTAAACATCATGTAATTCTTGATCTACAATCGACGAACATACATGTGGTGTATTAACCCTTTTTCTTTTTTTTGCGAAAACGTGTGATGAGACCAGCAACTAGCTCGTCTGCAATTAAGCAGCTCGCTACAAAAGATATAATATCA
Organism: Lycia hirtaria; assembly: GCA_947563715.1. NCBI lineage: Eukaryota > Metazoa > Arthropoda > Insecta > Lepidoptera > Geometridae > Lycia > Lycia hirtaria. The sequence continues at coordinate 9,653,470 of OX387387.1, read as the reverse complement.
TAGGATATGGAGTAAGATTATAAATGAAATAAATAGTTTTTATGTCAATTTATACATACTTATTTCTAAATTAGACTGATTAAGAAGACCAAAAATGATATTAAAATAGTTTTTGGGAAGAAAACTAAATATCATGCAATAATGGTGAATTACGTTTCAATAGAAAATTTCAAAAGTTTAGACGGCTGAAAATAAAATAAGTATAAAAAAATAAACTCAATAATACTTAAAAATAGTTTAAAACATCTAGAACAAGTCTGCAATGATATAATCAAAAAATATTTTTTAAATATTGTTTAAAATATATTACTATGTATAAAAAAATCTATGTAAAATAATGGAATTCCTATGTTTAAGTAAAAATAGAAATCATACAAAACAAAAAAATATATATTTAAATTTAACAAAATAAAAAGTATCAAGATTTATCAGGCGCAGTGCACAACTGCTCACGAAGTTTTCAACTGACTATGAATATAAAAGGGCGTAAGTGCAAAATCGTTCATTTTCCAACCGAACAAATTCAAACGTTACTCCATCAAAATAAGGCCCATTTTCGTAAAGATATTTGTTTAACTTATTAATACCTAGCTTATACAGAATTTGGAGATTAGGAAACCGTATTTTTTTAAACTTTTTTTGCGTTTCGGTTTTGTTTGGCTATTTATACTAAAAGATAGTGTTTACGCCACATATAGCTGTTATTGACGTTTGGAAAAATGTTTTTTTTCTATCCTATAAACATGAACCGACTGACCATGAAAGAGAGTAAAGTTTTGCGGGTATGATGTATAGATGTTTTTAGGTATAATAGTAGTAGGCTTAACCACTAAATCGATTTTGTTCTGAAAAGTGAAGATTTCGTCTTTCTGGATGTCATTGCCATTGTTTTTTTTTAAAATATAGACTTATATAAATGATAATGATAATAAATAAAGGCAAATCTAACTTGAAGGATACAAAACAAATACACTTTTATATTATACACTAAAAACAATCACATTAGCCAAAATTTTGTGCAGTCAGCTATTCATACGTTTTTATCATGGTGAAATTCATCGAGATATTATAATACAAATTTATATTGGAATACAGCTGCGTACAACTATTGCTTATTCTGTGTCAGTACGACACATAATGTTACCTACCATCTGAATCCCTATCCTACGTGGGGCATTGAATTGAGGCTAGGTTATTTTCATGTGGCCGTCCGTGTGTCCAAAACTGAGAAAATAGGAACATTCGAAAAATTTAACTTCTTCGCTTTTACCCGACTGCTTATAAATGACGGTCATGTTTTTCTGGTGTATGAATGTTAGTCTGGTGTATCTGTAGCTGTACTACTAATGGTGGCCTTCCCAATTAAAGTTCGTAATTTCGACAATAAAAGCTCTTATCAATTACTAATCCGCTATTATTATAATTGTTAAAAAACAGGAAACTGTAAAGAACTTATATTACCTCTTGTTTGATTTTAGAAGTACATATATAATATTATTAGTTTTGCTGGCAAAGTGCTATTTTGCAATTGTATATTTAATAATCTTTTAATAGTACTCGTTTATGATATGTTTGACTTTCTTGCTTTTATTTTATTCAACAACAAAAAAATAAAAAAACACTTGCAGTAATTTCTTTATTAATCACTACATTCGTAATGTTTTTATCCGTTTATCCGTCGGTAAAGCGACACAACCTTCTCCTTTCGCAGTCAAGTAATAAAAGTATGAGACGGGAGGTACTAGACTAAGTAGAGGCAATATAGGTCGCTTCACAGGGCGTATACCTTGTCTACAGTCAGGGTTGCCATGACATCGGGTTCCCTAGACATTGGTCGATTATTAGGGCTAAGATTTCTTGAAATAAAAATAAAATAATTAATACAATAAGAAAAAAAAAAATGCTCCAGAAATCTTTGCCCTTAAAATTCTAAAATCCTAAAATTTGTCTATTTATTACCTTATCACGACGAAACAGACGAACGAATGGAATGAAATTAAATAAATTAATGGAATGCTATTAAAATTAAAATTTAGTAGACATCATCATCGTCGTGACCATTTTTCATCAGCACGCGGATGAAACCGAGGGGCAGAACTAGTCTCGGTCTCAGATCACGTGACATCCCTACACGGCCGGTGTTAGCCGGTCCAATCCCGAATATTCCGGTTTGAACCGGCTCCGGTTGGTTAGTGCCGGATTACTTACTGTACGTGTATACTGATCACCGGCACCAGGCACAAGGGAAAAGCGTTTTAGATAACGCATTGTTTTCACAGGAAGCAAGCTGAATCTCAAATAATATTAAAACACAAGGATGGCTACGTTGATCCGATCCTTACATATTTTTTTAAATTCGAAAATAGGCTTGCGCTTGACCGTCAACTCACCTGGTGTTAAGCGACAGTTACGGTCTACGATGGAGCGCACTTACCTAGAAGAAACCTCTCTAAAGAAATTCACTCGCGATTTGAAGACACCTAGATTATATCCAGTCGGAAAGAATGAATGGGTTCAGGAAGCGCATTCCACAGTTTGGCAGTACGTACAATGAAAGTGGAGCCAAAGCATTTCGTACATGTTTTCGGAATATCCACATTCACGGTGGATTGTGTAATTTGTGTATAATCTGTTCCTACCATGTCAGTCAACATAGTATGGCATCGCATTCAATGCAGTGGCTATGGAAATAGTAGTAGGGATATCAAGAATTTGATAAAATAATCAAAATCGACCACGAGGTGGCAGATAAATTCGTTCCAATATATTAATTCTAATAAATGGTTCGGCTTATGTTCAAATTCAAAAATATTATTGTTTAAGATCGAACATATTGAAATTATTTAAAATACAATAAATTTTACATAAGTAATCAAAACAATCAATTGTTAGACTTCCGTACTAAGGGTGCGGAAGCCTATTCGCGAGGCTACAGTGTCTGTCTGTCTGTCCTACGGTTAAATGGCTATATCTTTCGAACGATAATAGATACAAGTCTTAAATTCACAGTCTCAAATTGGTAAGATTATAGGGTTTACTTTGATGGAAATCGATTAATATGATAATTAAATAACTAACATAGATATGTGACTACACATTTTGCTAATAAGCCCAGTTTATATGTTGCATGGGAGTACAGAAGCCTCGGTGTGCGATTGAAAGTCGTACTTTGCCGGATTTCTTCTTTTTAAAACATTTCATACAACTAATTATTACTATTTTTAATTATTACTTTTTTTTTAATTATTACTATTATTTTACTTTTTAAAGACAATAATATAAAAAACTTAGAAACCTACACTTACAGAACAGGTGTTTACGTTGCTGTGCCTTAAATGACATTGATTAATTAGAATTTTGAGTCCTGTACGTATATATTTCACAATATTTTTTTTATAGACAAAGCAACAAACAAACAGACAGTTCAAATGATGGTAAGCGATATACGTCATATAAATCTAAGTAAGTACAACTGCAATAGCATTGGTAACAATACTTTATCTGCCTTACCGAAAAACGTTACTTAACTTTAAGCAATGCTTAACATATTTTGTCAACTTCTGGCTGACACGTAATGACACTTGCGGAAAGAAGACAGAGAACTTAAGACTTAACTTAAGTTGGTTAAAGTTAAGTAACGTTTTTCGGTAAGGCCCTGTGTGTCCAGAGAATTGTTTGTAGAATTTTTAAAACGCTATTCCGCTCTACGCTCCGCCTATGAGTTGGACCATGCACGTCGTTCTATTATTAGTGCCAATCGATAATCTAAGTTAAATGTGACAGTGGAGTGTACTCTGACTGTAAAGCTATATTAATAGTAACAATCCCTGAGATTTTTACCCCACTTTTGATTATTTTTCGTGTAAACTACGTAAGTGTGTGATATTGTATGATTTTTAATCAACTTACAAAAAGAAGGAGGTTATCAATTCAGTCTGTATGTTTTTTTTTGTATGTTTGTTCACCGATTACTCAGCCAATTGTGATTTTGATGATACTTTTTGTATTTGGTAGGTCATACTTCAGTGGTCCCATATAAATTTTATCAAAATCCATGCAGTACTTTGGTTTTTATAACAAAACTAGATGACCCGGCGTACTTCGTATCACCTATCAATGAGTGGACATCTAGTATGTATATAAACTTAAATTGGAGCATGAGAAGTACAAGCGGATATGCTATGCATTACGAGGCTCAACTAACCTGGTTGTTAATTATTTTGATGTCTTAGGGATATTGGGGTATTCTGTACAAAGCCAAAATGAAGTCATCATCAAGAGAATTGGCGCAAAAATAAAATCCGCCTAAAAACAAAAAATCTAAATAATTGGTTAAGCTACGCCAAAATGTATAGATAGATTAGGATAGATTAGGTTATATTTTCAACAAGTTTTAAGTTGAGTTGTACAAGTTATTTATAATGGATTAAGTTAAAAACATAAATTAAATATTACTAATTAAATTTTGAATGTATAATATAAATGATAATTTGCAGACGGCTACCTAAAAGTAATTGTCTAGATAAAAGCAATTTATTACTTCCAAGTCTAGAAACATCGAAATTATTTAGCATATTAGACAATCCTTGTTTAAAAACAAATTAGTTTCATTTATGTGTAAAACTAAAGAATAAAATACTAGAAGTTAAAACGAGTTTTAAGAATTTGATACTATACTAACTATACATTGAGCTAGAATACCTACAGAGTAACAAACATGTAAAATAAGTGGCTAAGACCGTGTCGAGACACGCGTATAGTAGAGTTCCGTAGATAATGTTGTAATTTAAAAGAAAACTATTTGGCGAGTATTTTTGTTTAGAATACTTTGCGAAAATTTTGGGTTACGGTTGGTTCACTGATAACGCTTTTTAATTAAAGATTAAGAATGAAAATACGAGCACCCGGGTTCACTAATAATGAAACCTAGCCGGATCGATTTATTGTCCCCTAATCTACCTACAAACCAAATTTCATTAAACTCGTTGGAGCCGTTTCCGAGATTCAGATTATATATATATATATATATATATATATATATATATATATATATATATATATATATACATATATATACAAGAATTGCTCGTTTAAAGGTATTAGATATCATACTCATACATATCTGAGAGCGAACAAAAAATTGACGTCATTTCTAAGTGCGATTTACTGATTCTATGTTTATTCTAAATACTTATTTATCTCAATGGTTGGCTAAAACTGTTAGATACATTAAATTAAACATCCGTCAATATCCCTATTACATGTTTTTTAAATAAACGAAAAAAAAAACTATTTTCGGTCTCAAGTACCAAGATCTGTTGGTCGAATTATTGCTGACGGAATTACGTTACGCTTTAATGTAAAAAGATCGTAAGTGCACGTGTCCACCAATCGAAAAATGTCGTAAGTGACTTACAGTTCAGTGCATAGTTCAGTGAAATAAGGTCATATGTGAGTATCTATTTCTGTCTCTGCGTAGTGGTTAAATAGGGCAGGACGTATACCAGCCCGTACAGATTTGGTGTTTTACTATAATAGCGAAAGGTGGTGTAAGAAAATAAATTATTTTTAAAATATTGAATAAGTTTTTTTTTCTTCTGATATATGCATACGTAGGTTCGTTTCTATTTAGCTTCTGTACTTGTAGCTTGAACGATTTTGTTGTATGCGGTGTCTTTAGGTTTGTCCTTAATGAGTATATTCTCGCACATTTTCATATTGTTTTTTAATTCATTGTCGACAGAGTATCAACCGACGTTAAGTGACAGTGAGATCCAAGCCTAAAATGGGAGTTAGATCTCAAGTGGTGTCAGAATACTCGTAGACCGAAAAATCTTTTAAAAATAACATATTAGGTTAGGTTGCCTGGAAGAGATCGCTATTAGCGATAAGGCCGCCCTGTTGTTTCACTAGCATTTACTATGTAATTTGTGTTTTAGTTAAGGTGAAAACAATAAAGAGTTTATCTATCTATCTATATTATTTGATCATAGAGTGAAAACTCTTGTAACATTTTACGTGTGGCCTTATAAAAAGCTTAAGATCTCGGCCAATTATTGATTCGTGCGTGAAACAGGTCCAACTTTTTTGAAGATAGATAATAAAAGAGCCATTAACCTAATTATAGCTTTACTTTGGGACACCCTCCACGTGATTTCGGAAAGAAAGTGTTTTAAAAGATTCCAACAAAACAAAACGAGATTTTTAAGTAAAATCACGGATCACTCACGTACATTTCGAAGCGATATCTAAAACTATAGTTTCACGCGCATTTGGTAGTCTTTTATGACCAAAAATGTAAAAAAATATAATTTCCACCTTTTATCAATGACTAGCTTCGCCAGGTACTTCTTTTATCTAGTTTGTACGGAACCCTCGGTGCGCCACTCTGACTCGCACTTGTCCGGTTTTTTTGTACATACATACTTATGATACAAAGAAACACCCCGACACAGAACAAACATAAAAAAAAACATGCATACTCATCACACAAATGTTTGTCCTGGATGGGGATCGAACCCACGACCTACAGCTTAGCGGTATTGGAATTGGCTGGATATCTTTTGGTATTTGGTAGAAATATGTTCAGTTATTTACCACATGGTTTTTAGAGGTTTTAATTGGACACCTGATGACTGAAGTCCGTTTTTCAGTTTTTTACCCGACTGCTCGACTGCGAAGACAGAACTTTTTCGGGTGCATTAAATTATTAATGTACTTTTGTTTTCTCGACAATCAAATAGGTTTCACGGACTTTGATATGTGCAGCGTCGTTAGATTCGTCTCCATCATAATTAGGCTACAATTTGCTGTAGAGTATTTTCTTATTCTATAAAAAACTTAAAGTACATAGTTCGGGAAAATGGCTATAAAAATATTTCAAGAACAATATCACGAACATCCTTGAGTTGTTTAAAAGTTAAGTACTAGTATTGTCGACTTATCGTCTAATATCGAAAATAAAGTTGAAACTTTTATACAATACTCTTTATTTGCATGTGGAACAGACAAATAAATATTGGTGGACATTTCACACAACACCATCTAGCTCAAACTAAGTAAAGCTTGTACTATGGAAACTAGATGTTTGATAGAATACATAGCTTTTTTTTTTAAATACATACTTATGAAACATAGATACACCCAGACACAGTTGTAGAACATCCTGCAACTATTCTCGTTTCTTGAGGGCAGCGATCTAATAATTTTCAACGATTGTGTAATTTAGATGTCTTCTTGATCATCATGCTCCATCCTGGGCCGTGTCGTCGCTTACGATCTGGGGGGCAATTCAGTTATTCAAAACCGATCCGTAGCTGAGCCTTTTGCGAAGCATTTCCTGTCGGCTGCTATCATTTTTTGATTTAGTAACGAGCGAAGGACGTGTTACGTTTCATCGAATGTGTCAATTGTATGACATAAAAGTGACTGAATCAAAAAAACTATGGCGGCCGACGGGAAACGCTCCACATATGGTTCGGCTATGGAGCGGTCTTGAATAACTGAATTGGGCCCCAGAAGAGTTGGTGGTAAAACGTTATAAATAATACACTTCTTTTAAAATATTGTAAAGATTATATTGTTAATGCTTACATCTCTATTCAAGTTGAAAAAATAATAACTTTAGTGCGATAATATGACTAGTGTTATTCAAATGTTCTAGTACCAAGAAGTGTCGGTCGCCGTACGGACGGATCCGGAGTCGCGCGTCGCTTACGAAATGTTAACTCGCACTACCCAAATAACGGTGTACAAGCACGTTTGCAACTTTATGGACATGACAAACATTTTTCGTGGTCTTTTTGTGTCTAATCCATTTGTTTACTGATAAGTTATTTTTATTTGGAGGCCCACGTGTGCTACTTCTTGATAAAGTTTTACGGATTTGATTGCAATTGAAACTATAGGCAAGAATATAGTAAGTCAAAATAAACTAAAAAGATACGTACTTTTTTCTTCCAAATGTCGGTTTCTACAATAGAGAGCTTACAAATGCTTCAATCAAGCACAAGATTCAATCTTGTCTCTACGGAAATAAACGCAATTTTATCGGAAAATAAGGACGGCTCCCCGCTGGGACTGCAGTGATATCGATTTATTATTAATGCGCCGGCAATTATTAGATCGATTATTATTAGTTGATATAGAGATGTAATGGTCTGCTTCACTGTAATTGTTAAGTGAGAAATCATAGATATCTTAACGACGGTAAATATCTGTCAAAAATCTAAAATAGATATAATTCTTAACAAGTTTAGAAAACTCGACAAAAAAACGGCTGTACCGATTTTGATGAAACATAGCTAAGAACACTGTCGAAAAATCTTCTTTCATACAAAAAAACTAGATCTAAATCGGTCCAACCGTTTGAAAGATACGATGCCACAGACAGACACACACGTCATACTTATAACACCCTTATACATCTTTTTGGGACAGGGTTTGAAAATATCATCGTCTCACAAGACGCGACTTATTATAATCTCAAAAAATTACCCATTTTAACCAAAAGACAATTGTCATTTAGCTCGAGAGAAACTGAAAAACACGAGCGAGTTTCTTCGGTAACGGTTTTTTAAATTTTGAGTTATAGCGATATTAAAAAAATCTGTAGAAGATAAGCCAATTATGATTTTAATTAGATAAAGAAATAATTATCGAAATCGGATATTCTTATCTCCTTTTATATGGAAGAGCGCGCGACGTACCTCTTAATCGTATCTAGCACTATTTTAGTTATAAAAGTCCTTATAATATTTTTAGACAATGCAAAATTCTCATACGGATCTGCTGCTGTATATAGGAAAGAATCAGTGTGACTTTATATTTTTCAAACGTTAGTCACTTATTCATTGTTTGTATCATTAATTAAAATAAGATATGTGTACTACTCAACAACAAAAAATATTAAGTTAAGATTTAGCGCATACCACGTTCTGCGGCTGGCGCGCGTTAAGTAAAGCAAGCAAACGAAGCAAACCCGAGGGCACAGGGCTGTCACCGCTGCAATTTTAATTTTTAATAAAATATATTTATTAAAATTTTACAAATCCCGTCAATTAAGACCAAGTGAACTGTGTTCAAAAGTGTGCCTGTCGCCGTAACCCCATCAATCTTAAAGGTGTGTTGAAATGGACTACGACTAGGAAATCCTACCCGTGTTCTTTTCTACATATAAAAGTTATTTTTCGAGTAAATGTTATTTCTACATGAACTTAATTGTTGTGGTAGACAAAGTCAAAGGACAAAAGTACGAAATCTAACAACACCTCGCACATTAAAATCAGTAAAACCATTTAAGCTGTAGGAGTTAATATAGGAACATACAAATAAACGCACGAAAAGATAATCATGCTTACGCAGTCGGGTAAAAAAATAGCCTATATTACAGGTAATTCTTCATTTCAAATCTAATTCAAACCCATTGAGCTATTTTAGCGTAAAGGAATAACAAATATACTCTCTCTCTCTCTCTTTCTCTCTCTCTCTAGATAGATATACCGGGCTTGATCTGTGATTATATTTTAATAAAGTATTATAATATTTAAAATCAACGTAACAAGTAATAATAATAATACAGAGCGTGCGACACCCCTGACACAACGACGAGTATGCGCCGGCCGATATTTTTTCACAGGAGAACATAAAAACTGAAGAGACGAAATGCACTTGTTATTTTTGTTTTGCTTTGTTATGCTAATTATTTAGTTTTAGCTTAACTTATAATTCTTTTTCCTTTTTATGTTTTAAGTAAGTTATAACTGTTTTAGTACTAATTTATATAGTGATTTCTGAAGGTTTCGCTACTGTGAGTCATTAAAATTATACAAGTAATAATAGTAGATTATGCACCAAGAGGATAAAGTAGTGTTTTATGTCACGGGCGACATATTGAATCCCGAGTGTAACGTAGGATCCTAGGGTTAACACCCGAGCGCAGCGAGGGTGCTAAAGAATTAAATCCCAAGCGAAGCGAGGGATTTAAGACTAGGATCCGAAGTGTAACTAGGGATTCAAGGTCGCCCAAGACAAAAACACCTTTATCCCCGTGGTACATACTCTACTTTTCACACCTACTGCTTGATAATAGAAATAAATGTTTTGAATCTACATTATTTAACAAAAAAGAGCGCTTTGTTTGTTATTTTTAACGTACGAACTTCAAAAATTGCAGCATACGGTACCTGAACAGATTTTCTTTGGTTGACATTATTATACCTACAATAGGTATCAGGACGTCACAATCGCAAGTAAAATAGAGTTTTTCTAGACAAGCGCGCTCCATCGTAGACCGTAAACGTCAGTCAAAACTAGCGGGACCGGTGGTTAAGCTAAAGTTTCCAATAATAAAAATAACCGTCGTACAATATCCAAAAATCAACAGATGTTTCAGTTGTAGCATATTTCATTCTCTTTGATTGCAGTATTCGTGCCTGTTTTATTTCTTTTTTATGTTCTATTCTCGGTTGCCAGTTAGATTTTCGAGTGAATTCTTTTTGTTATGGGCCGCTTTGGTAGAAGTATTCATCTCTGATTGGTCTCTGACAATCTAGTAGGCTTAGGTTCTAAATTAAATTCACATTATATCACAGTGTGATATAATGAAATCCCATACAACATTACAGCCCAAGGGCGTAAATGTAGTACTTTGGACCCTCTGTACATGATAAAAAGGAACATTATTGGGCAGGTGGTGTGAAAAATTAGTTATCTTTGAAGCCACAAACACTACAAGATGTTTGACTGACCTATCAAATCAAATTCTTAAAATTATGTAAAATACACGCTATAAATCTCTTAACAGTTATTTAATTTTAATGTCTAGAGATAGGTCAGTCTCGCTCGCGTGTTGCGTGGGAGACTGTTACCTCTTTTTACCCGGCTGCATAAGAATGAGGGGTATGTTTCTATATGATCGCCCACAGCTTAAACGGCTTGCCCGATTTTGATGTGCGAGGTGTCGTTAGATTCGTCTTTACTTCCAAGAGTGTTATATGTTTTTTTTTGTTATAATACACGTACACTAAACAGCATATCAAGCATAACGAAATCGTAAGTTAAGACTGCAAAAACTGCTTTTCTGCAATCGGGTATTTTGTTTTTCTTTTAACATAGATACTAGTTTATATAAAATTGTTGAATGTATATGTTAGCTTCATCAAAACTATAACAATGAATTAACAATTACTGTTATTTTTAAAGCTGTTAATGTAACCAAAATAAACGCTTAAACGTCAAAATTTCCACGATTGAGTATTTATAAATTTCCACCAAAATAACAGATTTCAAATAACCATTATCTTTAATAGATTTGATGGTGTTTTCCAGAGAATAAAATACGAATATGAAATATATTTATTAATTTTATATCTAAGATACAGGTGTCACTTACCCTTCTCATAATGAGAAGATGGCCCGCGCCCAGCAGTGGGACAGTTTGTACAAACAGGGCTGATAAAAAAAAGGTGTCACGTGGGTTGTGAGCGAGACAGCTGCGCCACCCAACTCTACGCCTTAATAAATAATTGATAACGGATCTAATTGTTTTATAGCCAATGTTTAACATTCTAGAAAGATGTTGACAATGACAAATATAAAAAAAATAGAATTAAATTTTAGAATATTATAAGTACCTTCATAAAGCTAAATAAATGTCACAATACTTCGTAACTTTTATGGAAATGTTATTTTTAACACCATATCAAAATATAATAAAACACGCATACTTTTTAAATTGAAAGTAAAGTGTATATTACACTATTTTTATTAATTTTTTCATATTTATAACTACTTCACTAGAACACCTGCATCATTGTTTCACATTTTCTAAATCGAATCGCTAATCTTGCGAAAATAAATAAAACAAAATAAAAATCCGTCTCCATGCCACTGTATTGAGCACAACAATGCTGCTGTCTCTCTCGCACTCTATGTTTCCATCTTGCTCGCATACTATTTCACCCCTCCCCGCCCCCCACATGAAGGGTTCAAGTCGCATCTTGGTATGTAGCTGTTATTATCAAAGGATGTCAAATAATATATTCTAATTAAATATTGAATGCACAACATTTTGAAGAAATATAATAAATTTAAAATACTGGCCTTTATTTCCGTCAGAAAATTAGACAATAAAACAGGTATCGTAACCGACATTTGGGGCATATTTGTATAAATTGGAGATCGTTTTTAAATGATGTGCACGATTTAAAAATGGTAAAGGTTTTTTTTAATATGCAAACAAGTAAACATACCTTAGCTTATTTTTTTTCACTAAATATAGGTACTATTACAGTGCAAATGATTTATCGACCTTACGACAAAATTAAAAGAACAAGTGGTAACTTTTTCGCGACTTCAAGTTAGATTTCATAACATCATTAGGGTCGGATATGGGCTACACATTACCACCGTTCTCATCACCGTCTTTCATCAATACGCGGATAAAACGGCGGGATTTATATAATTAGACACAGTTACATACCCCAGTGCGTGCGGGGACAAAGCTCTGCGGGGGCCACGTGACCACGTGACGCGCCAGTTTTTTCTTTTTTTTTATTACACTGCGTTTTTTTTATATTTAAATGCTTATTACCTGCCATGCTGTGGACAGATTTGTGTAGATACGCGTACACACATAGTTAGTGAGTTTCGTTATTTGGAAGCATTTTGTTTTTATGGTTGTATACATTTGTTTGTATAATTTTGCCAATAACTTTGAGTGAGGCGAGAAGGATGAAAATGACGAAAAAAATTAGTTTAGAAAATATGGAACAAAATATGGAACATGTATATTAAAAGAACAATAAAATACCCGACTACAGAAAAGCAGTTTTTACAGTATAACTTAGATGTCTTTACCGAAGTATGCATAAAATTACTGTAAAAGATTATAAATGTGCATTCTTTAGAATAATTTAGAAAAATTACTTGTTTATTACATAAAAGATCGTTGGATCCCATTTTTTTATTTTTGCGAGAGATGTATTATTATTATTTCAAAAAAATATAACTCAGGGAGTGCAGACGAATTCAACGACACCTCGCAGATCAAAATCGATCAAGCCATTCAGGGCCGGTAGGCGATCATATAGAAACATACATAATATGTACATACATACCTACATGCATACATATACATATATGTACAATTGTACATACAACCATACATATACATACACTCGAAAAACATAACCCTTCTTGTTGCGCAGTCGGGTAAAACAAGAATTATCGAAATCGGATAATACCTATTTAGGACTAATTATAGTTTAAAAAACTGAAGCAACCGACTTCTCATGGATGCCATTGTCAGAACTGGACCAAATGGAAATGGGACCACACGGGAAGCACCAGCTTTCAAATAAAAAAGAATCATCAAGATCGGTTCAGTTAAAAGTTCTGAGGTAACAAACATAAAAAAAAATAACAGTCGAATTGATAACCTCCTCCTTTTTGGAAGTCGATTGAAAAACAGTTTTCTTTTTTTTTCTCAATGAAAAACGCGGAATTGACTGGTCAAGATTTGAGGTTTGTCAAAGTGGATGTAGACGTAGAGGTTTGTCTTATCTAGTGCTTGCTTACACACTAGAGTTGTAAGAGCATCTATTTTTCATATCAGCTATATTTTATGTTCTTTTACACATGTAAGTATCGATATTCCTCGTTGCTGCTGTTGCTATGTTGTAATTACTGTTGAGGATCAATCAAAACTTATTTCAAACCGTACAAGAAGATAATGAACCGACAAAGTACTGCAGGACAATTCAGTTATTCAAGACCGCTCCGTAGCTGAACCATACGTGAACCGTTTCCCATCGGCCGCTTTTTTTTTTTGATTCAGTCACTTTTTTGACATACAATTGACACATTTGATGAAACGTGACACGCCCTTCGCTCGTTACTAAATCAAAAAATGATAGCAGCCGACAGGAAATGCTTCGCAAAAGGTTCAGTTACGGATCGGTTTTGATTAACTGTTTTGCCCCCGTTTGGATCATCAAGACTCCTATTACTTCCTATCCGTTTAAGGGTAGGACAGACAGACAGTCAGAGCGCAGACTGTCTGTCCGTGAATGTCAACAACGATGGTGACGGAATTATTTTATCTATTAGTATTATTAAATTCTGCGTCTTGCTCGACTCAGCCATTTCATACATAGGTATATAATCTACCTCGCTTCGATATTGCTGACGCTAACTACCATACAATCAGCACGCTCACTGCGCTAGTGTGCGTAAGACCAACACATACGTGCACGCACACATAAACTACACACTAGTTGTCCCGCTAGCCTCATTGATAAGCTTTATATTCACTGATAAGCCGACTGCTTATTGTTTCAAATGGTTGCGAGTATTTGTTTTCCTTTCAGATTGTTTTTATATCACAATCGAATTTAACCTAAAAATCATCATCATCATCATCTCAGCCACTGCTGGACATAGGCCTCCCCCATGGATTTCCAAAGAGACCGGTTGGAAGCGTCCTGCATCCAGCGTCTTGCTGCCACTTGTATGATCAAACCTAAAAATACTTCAAGCAAATTTAAATACAAATATGTATGTATATTTTTTTTAAATGCAAGATTGCTTCGATTGACCAACAACTCGCCTGATGTTAGGCGACGTTGATTCTCTCTGATTTTCGCACACTCCTAATATTTTTTGATTACCTATCCAACGATACCCCCTCATTAAATAAACTCATTAAATTCTTCATGGTTATAAACTTTTTTCAAAAAACGACCGTCATCCGCGCTCGCTTTTCCTCGTGTCAAGAATAAGATTTGTCACCGATTGTCAAATACATACTTAAACTTCGAAGATAATAAAAGTGCACATGTGAATGCGATAATCTGCAACTTTTGGACAGAGAAATGTATCAGATTAACATCTGTGGCTCAATAATCTCAAACGCTTAGTTGAGGCATCCAAACAAAATATTTATATTTATACAGATTATTCAAAAAATAATTTAATAAAATAATTATGGGAGCACCTCGGGAGCTTCCTCTTTATAATTATTCAAGAAACCGAGGTACATACATTAAAAAAATCATACAGTCGAACATAGATCTTCCTCCTTTTTCGAAGTAGGTTAAAAATACATGATTCGATCGAGCAAAGGTCACTCTGTATGTGACGGTCATTTGACTTAATAGCCAATCAAATATTAGGCAAGCATTAAATGGAGGAGGGGCGAGATGTTTGTCATATTGACCGAGCGAAGCGAGATCTCAGCCTACCAAGCTTAAGATCTTTATCTACGTCTATATCCTGTCTATCCTAACTAATATCATTATAGCGAAACTAACTCTACCTTTCTGTCTGTTTATTTCCCTTTCACGACCACACGGATGAGCCCATTTTTATAAAATCTCCTCAGGTAAGAAAATAAGAAATAAATATATTTTAAGATATTTTTTTCTTTCTTAAAATATCATGCCGTATATGTAAAAACAAAGAACACACCCTGTACAGTAGCATACAGCTACGAGAGAAATTACTTCCATACATTGATATTTATGCCGCTGACGCGACGTGAGTTGCAACTCGGTTCGCTACGTGCCTGTTTTGGTCAAAAGTTCTAAAAAATAATCCTAAGTTAAGAAAAAAAAAACTATTAACAGTTTTACACTACCGACGGTGGTCAGTGGTCACTACACTAACATTATTAATTATGGAAAATATATGATAAGATCAGTTCTACACACACCAATAAACTAATTAAAATGTTTAAAACAACCAAATTAAGAAACGCTGGAAATTCCCATACTTTTTTTCGTTCCTTATTTAAATAATTTAAAAAAGAAAAGAAAAAAAATCTCTGAATTATTCAGTGAATTTAAGAATTTCAATTAATGGTGCCTTCAGAATTAACCACAATATAAGTCTGTGTATAATAATAATAATACCACTGAAATATCGGGAGCCCAACGTTTTACCGTTCATTCCGCGATGTTGTATAATTTTGAGTAATTATTATTTTAATATGATCACTATCATCTTTGGAACGAGTTAAGACTGAAAACGTTACCTACACTCAACACAATAATCATGAGCAACGTACCTAAGTGTAAGTTGCACTATAATATTATAATATTACGTTGTTTTTTTCTTTTAACTTAATTACTTGTTACATTACTAAAATTATACATATATATAAATTATAAATACGTATTTCTATATTGATTTAAAATAATAAAAAACCTATTCATCAGATTAAAATGTGTAAAATGTTATTGTTTACAAAAACAAAGTTGCAATGTTACACCAGTCAACCGTGCAGGGCAACCTTTAATACACGCACACACACAAATCTAATTTTATAGTCACACTCACAACCACACACGTCAGCAGAATGTAGCCATACAAATTGCTGCTTTAGCTCTTTAAAACAAGGCTTACATTCAAATGGCGACTTAAGGATATAAGTCGTTTTCATTATGAGGGAAGATTTAGAGAAGGATCGTGAGTAGAATCTCGTATGTTTGCTTTTGTATTCACTACTTTAATACATTGAACTTAAATTTGATTTTGGCGTGACTTTGTAATTTTTATTGGCATGTCTTTTAAGTTAATTAAAATAAGGTTGAAAATTGTTTGAATATTAGGGGTTGTCACATTTAGTGGGGAAGTGACGTAATATAGGCAATTAATGTTTTTTCGTTTTTATTAAGAGAGCTGAAGATGTTAGTTTATTTGATCGTTTTGATATTCAATTATCAGATTATTATTGTCATGATTTGAATATTTGTTGTATGTGGTGTGCGGTGTTTTCAGTGTTGCGGAGTGGCAGCACTGCTATTTTCTTAATTTATATACTCTGGAGAACGGTGATCGAACAGAATGAACGCTACCCCGGATGATGGCGTGATGTTGTAATTCCGGGGAGGGGATATATCGCGGGCGGACGAGCGCGAGCGGCCCTTCGAAAAAGGTAGTCGCGGCGTAACTCGGGAGTAAAAAGGCGGTCTTAGCGTCAGACCGCTCAGTGCAGTGAAATAAGTGCAGTGTTATAAGTAATAATAAAGCGTCATAAAGTTCAGACAAGGAGTTTTCTTCATATATCAGAAGTGGCAATCAACCTGCGAGCCGAGCCCGGTAAAATCGTGAGTCACTTGCGAGATTATATTTTACCCTCCGATTATTGAATATTGATGTTAAAAATTTGTCACGCATATCGAATTGGAAAAATGGTTCTTAAAAGTGTTGAAACAGGGTGCTAAAATAATTATAACGGGATATTCTTAATACGGGTAGACAGAATCTGTTAAGATACTGCAATGAGATGTGATCTGGGTTACTCCCAGATTATTTTATTGTAGCACAGCGATTAAAGATTATAATCCGACGATTTTATTATAACCTAATGAAATTTTGATAGTGTGGTTGGGGCTACTCCCCGATAATTTTATCGTAATTTAAACGAAATGAAGTCTGTTGTAAGTAAGTCATTAGTAAATTATTTCGTTAACATCCCGAGAGACAAGTATACGAAAATATGTTTTTCTTGTTTGAGAACCATTTTTACTTTTTGTATTTGATTATGCTGCAGCCATTCAGAGGAACCATAGCGTGGTAATATTTTTTGGTGTGATGGTGAGAGTAGTGTTTTTAATAATACAATGGCTATGGCATATCGGTCTGTGGCCGTGTCAGCGATCAGCAGTGTGTTATTTTTCTAGAAGACTAGTAAAGTGCTGCGAGTAAAATATTTTAATTCGGTAACTGGGCTACATCAATACAGCCTCTAAATGTAGTTTTTCTAGAATATTGCTAACAGTAATGCAAATAAAATATTATGGTAAACTTAACAGCTTATTATCTAGCTGTTAAGGTTGGGCTCCACTAAAATTGTGTTCAGATTCAGAACACTTGTTGATAAAAATTTGGTGTAGACCTTTTGCAGTGCGCGAACTTGATCACAATAGTAGATTGCCTGTGTCCACCACCTCAGTTGTGCGTAACTTTAGTATGCGTGCTGTACGGTACATTTGTACACGAACATTTATACCTCGGAAATGTGCTTTACTTTCAGTTTAGTGTGTAAACATGTGTGCGAGTGCGTCGTCGCGGGTACAACGCGAGACCGAGGAGTGCGCGACAAAAGTTCACGGTTTGTCGAATAGAGTGCGCGCACAGTTTGCTGGTGCTGCCCGTAAGAGTTCACCAAGAAATACATTTATGCTGCACTCTGTGCGGTACAGAGCCGCACACTGGTGGAATCCTGTCTTTACAGTTACGGCCATTTAGGGCGAGTTGTACTGTGTTCATTTTTCTGTAAGGTTAATAAAGTACCGCAAGTAAAATATTCTAGTACGACAACTAGTCTACTACAACTAGTAGCACTGTCTTTAGTCGTGTAAGTATGCTATACCATGAAGCGAAATTTTGGTATTGTATCTCCACCTGCAACACTATAACTACTTTGTGACGTAACTATTGTAAGATCTTGAACCACATAAGTGTGTCAAACGAAATTTTATATGAGTAGAGCTACAATATTGATGGATTTACCAGAGTATCACTGCGTAAATATTTAATACAGAAGTCTGTTTATGAAGTTGAATTATACAGAGATAACATAGTTCGATTGACTTAAAATCTTAATTGAATTTCAAAGGCATGTATAACCTCAGAAATAGTACCATTGTGTACCGGTAACTTGTCGCGAATATTTATCCGTTGACGCTTTGTAATCATGGAGGCGGAATTTAAAGCCGCGCTAAGATATCAGAGTATCGACAGTGCTGAAAATTAAAGTGCATTTCTTAGTGTTAACAACTACACTTAGTGTTACTGCGAGTTTGAAATTCAAGGATTTTTAGTGTTTATGAGTTTGTTAGCTGCAGTCATGTAGGTGAACTGCAGGGAAAATGTTCCAAAGAGTGCCATGTATGTGTGCCGTAAAGTTGAAGTTCGTAGATTTGATGATGTTATCGCTGCAACCATGTAGATGAGCTGCAGGGTAATATTCTAAAGAAGTATGGCCATGTAGGTGTGCCGTAAGGAAAGTTCGAAGATTTTATGATGATTTCACCGCAGCCATATAGGCGCGTTGTAAGGTTGAAGTTTGAAGATTTGACGATGTTTGAAGTTTGAAGATTTGACGATATTTGAAGTTTGAAGTTTTGATGATGTTTGAAGTTTGAAGATTTGACGATGTCGAAGTTTGAAGATTTGATGATGTTCTCGTTGCAACCATGTAAGTGAGCTGTAAGATTTAAGTTCAATTATTCAATGATGTTTTAGCTGTAACCATGAAGGTTTGGTTTCAGGATGATAATTTTAACCGGTCACGGAACACTTAGCTTCCAGCCATGAACGTTTTAAACTGCAGCAGGTCAAGCCTATTCAAAGGAAAGTAGAAGCTCCAAACTGTATTTAATCCAAAATAACTTGATTAACTAAATTTTGTATAATATGTATATGGTGTGCAAGAGTGTACACAGATCTTGTATTTTAGTGGATTTGATTAATCCAGTCGATTAATGATCATTTTAATGATGATATAACGTTATAATTCCAGTTTTGATGTAGTTTCGAGTTTCATAGAGAAAATTTAAATCATATATGAGAGATCAACCGATCGGACACGCAGCAAGTGCATAGAAACTCAAAGAGTCGAGGGAGGAGTCTTGACAAATGCCACTATGCTTGAAATTTCCGAAACGTACTAATTAGAATCGACTTAGAAGTGACTTACACTTACTTTTGATAAAACGCGTATAGTGCGTTAGAGCGAATAAATTTATGAGTAATCTGTTTGCAATTATTAGATTCTCAATTATTATGGTTATTATTATTAGATTATAGAGAGAATGGAAATTACTCCATCAATAAGATTCATGAATTGATAAATGAGTAAGCCTAAGACATTTACAAAAAAATACTATTCGGTTAAGGATTATTATAAAAATATATATAGTTATCAGCGATCTGTATGTGCCAACGTAATTAGATGTCATGTTTTGAACACCCACGTTATTTTTGCAACTGCAGAGCAGTGTCTACACTTTGTTGAATTGTCCGCTGGACAGTGACGTAAGCAGTGATGAGCGTTGACAATTATCGTAAAATATATATAAACAAATCTGTATGTTAAATGAACCACTCGATAATATTACAAAACTATTAGTCGAGAGTAAACGTACGTAGTAAACGTTTCTTTGAGAGAAACCTATTTTATGCCTTGAATGAGTTGATGAAAATAGATCTTGCTGAATTCTCGTGCTAATGGAACAGCGGATCATATTTTCTACTTTCTTCCATAAGTGGATTGGCATATTTTTTATTATTCTATTTTGGCCTTTTGAACATTATTATGAATATTGACATAAGTTTGACGACATCCTTTTATTATTTATTATGTTAATGGATATAAAAATGACATAAATAAATAGAATATATTATATCTAAATTAATAAAAACTACGTTAAATTGTATTTTATAACAGAAAAAGCTTGGAGTACAAACGTAACAAAAAATACTAAATTGAAAAGGGCTTTTCTAATATAACACTTTTGTTACAAGCCCAAGAAATAATTTGACTTTGAATTTAAGCGATGACCGAAGTTTCTTATCACAAACTAAAGATAATTCAAAGAGATAAAGATAAAGATAAGATAAAGATAATTTATTTGCATACAACACGAGAATTTTATACAACAAGTGCATAAAAGATGTTACACTAAATTTAGTCGCTTAAAATCATGTTGTGCCGATTAGGCGTACAAATGTCAGGTAGACAGCATCATGCACATGCGAAAATTAAAAAAAAATAATAATTATTATTATTTGTTATTAGATTAATACACAAACCAAAAATATATAAAATAAGACAAAGCAGAAGCAATAAAAGATACACATAATGTCAAATAAAATTAAAATTAGTCATCAGAGAGAACTGATTGATCAGTTTCATATTTCAAACAAAGTAGCCTCAAAAATAGATTGCACCGGTGGCGGTTTTATTGTAAAAGTACAGTTTATGAGTTCAAAAATTAGTCAAATATAAAAACTGAATATTCATAATTAATTTATTTCTTGCAAAATAGGTATACAAATATGTGGTCTTATGATAGTAATAACATTTGGTCCTCTATTTTTGCTGTCAAAGCGTGCAAGTATTTCTAGGTTCTAGATCAATATCGTTAAATATCGTTCGTGCATATGAACATTTTGATAAATCTAGTATAATTTTGGTAAGCGTATAACAGAATTGGATCCAGCATACGAAAATTAATCGATAAATAAAAAAATATCTTCATTAAAAATAAGCAATATTTGATAGGACTGGTAACGTTTCCGAAATATGATTTTTAGTTGAAATAAAACGGCAACTATCAAAATCACCACTGGCTTGTACTCAGTGCAAGAGCAGTTATGATATGACTAGTCGACATTATATAGACCTTTAAAAAAAAAAACAACAGAAATTAATAAGACAAATATTGAGACTAATTTTATTTATGGAAGTGATTACCTGCTTCTTCTCTTTTGATGCTTTAGTAGTAGTTCAGGTGTGCACTAAAAGGAATTAAGTATGCTTCTGTGTATAAACATTCTCTGTCTTTACCTACAGCTAAGTTTATTAAAACCTAGTCAAGTAATTTCTGCTCTACTGTTACATCAGTACTATAAATATTGGATGGGAAAATAAATATGTCCACATTCTCGGTTTGAGTACTGTTAGTATGTAATGTGTACAGTATTTTTTCTAGCTAACGTGTCATCAAAATAGTGATGACGTATGTGACAAACAACCAACAACTCTATCCTCAAAGAGATTCATATACGAAATAGATTATCGTCGACTGGGCAATTGCAAATACTGAAGTTCTTTGCGCAGATCTCAAGAAAAGAGCACTAGACGGAGAGCCTATCGCAGCATATGCATGGCCGTGTAGAAGGCAAGCGAAGTCCTGGACGATCACCAACACGTTGGACCGACCTCATTAGAAAAGCTACGCAGTCCACCGAAGTAGAGTGTACTCGCAATGCAACCGACCGGCAGAAATGGAGAAGCATCGCGAGAAGAGCAGCTGGCCTGGAGAGTGACGGTGACACGGCGAGGAGCCACCGCCATTGCAACCACGACCACTCTGACTAGAGTGTACGATTAAGAAGAAGAATTTGGCAAACAACAGATTAAAATCCGACAGATGGCAACTCAGGGCATCTGTGATGTGAAGTGATTCAACTTGATAGTACATCAATTTAATGGTAAACAGCAACAGGTATACGCCAGTCAAATAACGGTTGGTGAAGGACTGACAATGGATCAGCTACCTGTAGTTTATCGTGACTAATTTGTCCCTATGATAATGAAATTTAGTGATTAGAAAATAATAATACTTCTGACATTCTAAACTGGCAAAATTTTGCTCATGTGCTTTGCCGATCATCCACAAGCTTGACAGAAATTAATGCGGTTGTAGCGACTTGCTAAAAAAAAAAGGGGTTTGGAAAATTATTTCCGTTCTCTTATTCTCTGTATTACTCGGATTTGGGGAGTATACGTTACACAATTTTAAAATGCTATTTGGTAATGGCAGGACAATGACAGAAATACAGTTTAAAATGTTGATTCCTATGAGAGCACTTACAAAATTAACGTACTCGTGTCACCATATTATTACTGGAGCTGGTTTGAGTTGGATCTAAATATTTGAATTTATGTGTAATTATTTTTGGACGAAATTTGCTTTCATTTTATTCAAGCTTTGTCGTTGGTCATTTTAATGTTTGGACGAATAACAAAAAGGAGTATTTATAGAGTTTCCAAAAAAAAAAAAAGTCTACATGTCCAAGTCTACAAGGTTTGAATGCTACTTCAGTGGCCACTTCAACATTGGGACATTTATATAATGATGCTTCCGTTCGCAATCACTAAGCCAGAGGAGGAAGTAATTGAGTAACCGACAGTAAATTAATAATGCGAATTGAATAAGTTTTTATGTACTTTTTTTAATTATATACCAAACCTCTGGAAATACCAGAATATATACTCGATCCGTACAACATATTTGTACAACAATGATTTATCTGCATAGTGTACACACGAATAGGAAGCCTCCGGTTCCCAGACCAGCTAGAATAAACATAAAATAATTGTCATATTTAAAAACGAATCCGAGTGTCATGATTATTTGTATCTACAATAATAACTAGTTACGACAACGTATACTACAAGGTTTAGTGTGCCATAAGTAGTTTTATAAAATTAGCATAATAATTACTGTTTAACTATTTTATTTTGCAGCAAATCTTTAAGGAGTCCAAAGGGTTCGATATGATTAATCAGACTTGCTTTTAGAGAGTTGTTGTGCATCGGGACGTTGCACAAAAGCGGATGGCCGAGTGTCATGATTTGAATATTTGTTGTATGTGGTGTGCGGTGTTTTCAGTGTTGCGGAGTGGCAGCACTGCTATTTTCTTAATTTATATACTCTGGAGAACGGTGATCGAACAGAATGAACGCTACCCCGGATGATGGCGTGATGTTGTAATTCCGGGGAGGGGATATATCGCGGGCGGACGAGCGCGAGCGGCCCTTCGAAAAAGGTAGTCGCGGCGTAACTCGGGAGTAAAAAGGCGGTCTTAGCGTCAGACCGCTCAGTGCAGTGAAATAAGTGCAGTGTTATAAGTAATAATAAAGCGTCATAAAGTTCAGACAAGGAGTTTTCTTCATATTATGTTGCTTTGAAATATTATATTGAATCACAATACATAATGTAAGAGCGGATCATTCTATTCTGGTAAATGCATATAGTAAGGAACATTAATTTTGAAACTAGTTTTGGAATTTTCAAGGCTACAGTGAATAGATATCCTCTAGTTCGATGTGCTTACCAACAAGCGACTTGTTGGTGAAACTTTATCTCGCAATAAAAAATACGGGGCCAAGACCGTGTCGTGACACGCTTATAGTAGGGTTTCGTAGCTAATGCAGTAATTTAAAAGAAAACTACTTGGCGAATAATTTTTGTTTAGACTACTTTGCAAAAAGGTCATTGACCTCAGTAGGAACTATAATGATTTAAGTATTATATAAACATATTTGTCGCTATATCTCGAAATGTTGAGACTACAGAGTGTCCAAAACAATTTTCATTGAAAGTATTTCATATAGTCTACGTGGCCATCGTGTTGGGTACCATAATAGTATAAAAAAAAATCATCCCTTCTTTATATGTGTGGAGTGCCAACACTGCCAACCCTATTTTTTTTTTTTTTTTTTTTTTTTTTTTTTTAATTTGACTACGGCATTTTGTAGTGGTTTACAGAACACATCTTTAAGCCAAATTTCGTATATGTAAGGTTAAATAGTCTCTGAGCAAAATGACAGTGATATACGGCCAGACAGACAGACATGGCAAAATTATAAGGGCTCCTCGCAGTTACTACGGAACCCTAAAAATATTAAAAAACTAACCCTACAAGATAACCTTTCTGGTTAATTTATGAGATGTACTAAGACTTTAGTCCATAATCCTAACTTCCTGAAAAAAATAAACAAATAAAATGTATAAATAATAAAATCGTGATGACGTCACAAGTCCTACTGAATAAGATGTTGTGTTGTGATAGCCAACATGAACTAAAACACCCGGACAAGTGCGAGTGAAACCCGCTCACCGAGGGTTCCGTACAAACTAGTAAATAAAAGGGAGAAATTATATTTTTATTAATAAATATTTTCCTTCATAAACCGAAAAATATAGATTGTAAAAATATTTAAAAACCTGTTTTAGCTTATGCTAGTGAAGCTCTTTCATATGATACCCCACATGATACGGTTAAAGAACTTTAAAATTTGGACCCTCATTCCTTGCATAAAGACCCAATTTTTTTGGGATAAAATTTAAAATGTGCAGTTTTCGGTTTTTTTCCTATATGTGTACTCTATCACAATGCTTCTTGCCAAATTTCATAGTTCTAGGTAAACGGGAAGTACCCCATAGGTTTTGATTCCCTTGTGAATGTCGAAATGTGCGTTTTTTGCGATATACCTATTCGGCTGTAACTTTTTTTAATGGAAACTGAGAAGTTCGATTTTTCTTTCTGCAGCAAGATACTATGGATCTACGTATATACTTTTAATTTCAACTCGATACCTTCACGCGTTCCCGAAATAAAGGTCTTGACACCCGGACAGACGGACAACAAAGTGATCCTATAAGGGTTCCGTTTTTTTCTTTTGAGGTACGGAACCCTAAAAATCATTTAGTCAATAATATATTAACTAAAATATACCAATAACTTATGTTATATAAGCATTAAAATTAAAAACAAAATACTCGACTGTATAAGAGTATTTTTCTTAGTAACTTATTTACTTAAATACACTTGTATTAAACGTTAAACACACTTATTAAATACAAAAAGGTCGGTTAAAGGTTATGAAAAAGTAAATTTTTAGGGTTCCTTACCTCAAAAGGAAAAAACGGAACCCTTATAGGATCACTTTGTTGTCCGTCTGTCTGTCTGTCCGTCTGTCCGGGTGCCAAAACCTTTATCTCGGGAACGCGTGAAGGTATGGAGTTGAAATTAAAACCATATATACAGATCCATAGTCTCTTGCTGCAGAAAGAAAATAATAAGCAAATAATATTTCTCAGTGTTCATAAAAAAAAGTTACAGCCGAATATGTCGTAAAAAACGCACTTTCGACATTCACAAGGGAATCAAAACCTATGGGGTACTTCCCGTTAACCTAGAACTATGAAATTTGGCAAGAAGCATTGTGTTAGAGTACACATATTATAGCGAAAAATCCAAAAACTGGTATTTTTTTTTTATTTAATCACAAAAAAATTGTGTCTTTATGCAAGAAATGAGGGCCCAAATTTTAAAGTAAATTAACCGTATCATGTGGGGTATCATATGAAAGAGCTTCATTAGCATAAGCTAAAACAGGTTTTAAAATATTTTTACGATGTATATTTTTCGGTTTGTGAAGGAAAATATAAAAAAAATATATGATTTTCCCCTTTTATTTAATTTGTACAGAACCCTCGGTGGGCGAGTCTGACTCGCACTTGTCCGGTTTTTTTTTTTTTTGCAAGAGTTCAAGCTGCAGTAAATAACAGAAACATACATACATACACATACACCCGCAAAACAATCCTCCTACTTGTGCAGTTGCGTAAAAAGTGAAAGCAACTCTGTCTCTTTATCTGTGTTTTTACTTTTTCACGACCAAACGGCACAACTGATTATTACGTTTGGTAAAGAGACAGCTGAGAGCCTGGAAACCGACATGGGGTACATGTTATCATCATCACCGTTCACCATCACCATCGTTTCTCATCACTACGCGGCGGAAACCGTGAGGAACAGCTAAAATAGCGGAAAGAGACCGTTAAAAAAATATAACTAATGTTTGATATTTATTTATTTATTTAATGCTTTTCGGAAAATAAACAGCTGTTGATACACAAAGTAGGTAAATGAATCTAGGATACACTATAAGTTGTTTTTTAATTATAAGAAGCCATAAGTTGTTTTCACTTATAGATGAATTATAATTATTCAACCTGTAGCAGATGGCTCTTTATAATAGTCACGTAATGTCAGTTCTAGCCATCCTCTTACAATCACGTCATCATTAATTATTGTTAAATTAATACCATATACCTAATAGTTCATCATATATTTATTAGTTCATCATATATTTATTAGTGCATCATATATTTATTAGTTCATCATATATTTATTAGTGCATCATATATTCATATTGTCATATTTGCTACATTTGTCTGTATTACCTTATTGTCAATAAATTGTTTTAAATTTGATTTTAATTTGATATATTTTAACCAAATCAGTATGATTATCCTGTTTTGTGGTCCAATAAAAAGAAAATGAAAGAACTCCGTCCATAATCAGTCAATTTATGAGATGAATAAAAAAAACATAATAAGATAATTGCGAGATGTTTCAAAGAAAGTTAGATTTATGTCTTTATTTTCATAATAGACAGTACACTTATTTATTAAATTAAAATACACATAAATCGATAATGCGAATATGAGTGTTTGTGTGAGTGTGTGTTTGTGACTCTTGCCCGCTGAAACGGCTGAACGGATTTGAATGAAATCGGGAATATAGGAGACACTTCACCACAGGCTGCTTTTTTACCGACTTTATGTTTGTTAACGCAAAACTCCGTCATTTATAACCGATACCGATTTATAACCGAACCGATTTGAAAAATTCTTTTTTGTTTGATATGATATATTTCAGATTCAGATTTGTCCCATACAAATTTCATCAAAATCGGTTCAGCTGTTTGGTTTTACAACAAAATTGCGCATTTTGTAAAAATCTGCTAGTTCAGTTTTTCAACAAATAGCTACTATATATGATAGGAATCATATCAATTGATACCGTGTGGCATAGCTAGAAAATTAACACAACCTAAAAAAAAATTATAAGCCAACAAAAAAAAAACTTAACTTTTTTTGTATTTAAAACGGCGCAGTGTCGTCTCAACGAGCCCACCCTTGGCCCCGTTGCATGTTTTACGACAGTTACCATGGTAGGTATAGGCGTTATCTGCTGTAAAGTTTTATTTTAACAATCTTACTCTTTCAACTGATTTATCGATCTCAATAATTATAGTTTAAAAAACTGAAGCAACCGACTTGAAATCGGAGCACCAGCTTCCAAATAAAAAAATCATCAAAATCGGTTCACCCAGTCGAAAGTTATGAGGTAACAAATATTTTAAAAAATACAGTCGAATTGAGAACCTCCTCCTGTTTTTAAGTCGGTTGCAAATGGATTTTTTTTCGCGATCACCCATCCATACCATTATCAAATTTTTTAAATCAACTTCCAACATTAAGGAGATTCCCAATTCGATCGATGTTTTATGTATCTGTATGTTTATACACCTCGCACATCAAAATCAGTCAAACCGTTTAGGCTGTAGACGATCTTAGAGAAACATACATACCCACATACACATGTGGGTACATATACATACACTTGAAAAACAATACCCTTACACAGTTGGGTACAAAATAATAATGAATGTGTGTAAATTAAAAACCTATAGAGCCGATTTTAATGAATTTCTATGTAACGAAGCTGAAACTATATCCTTTCAATTAAAAGAAGAATTTTCCAAATCAGTTTATAAATGACGGAGTTAAGACGTAACAAACATTAAAAAAAAACCGACATGATAACCTCCTCCTTTTTTTGTTAGTCGGTTAAATGGATAAGAAAATAAAGAGACATACGTAGTTTACTTTCGCGTTTATAATGTTAGTGTGATGCTGCAGTGTAGTTGCGTTCAATCGCCAGTGCCAATATTCTGCAATGGCGTGGGAGGATGCCTGTGTAGCGTTAGCAACAAAATATTGATTTCGGATACTAACAATCCGTTTAAATTAAATAATAATCAAACACTTTTGTATGAAAAAAAATTTTTTTTTCGAAATTTCAAATGGAAGATATTGATATTGATAGTAAGAAATAGTAACGAAAAGTTGCCTTACGCCTTACCTTATAAGCCAGTCGATATCTCAATTGTTTCCAGAGTTATTGGTTTTTGAACGCAACATTGGAATGCAAAGAGTTTCAGCGGTCATGCTATAACGTAAAATTTTACGCAAATTGACTGAAAACAACTGCTACAGAAATATTTTAACACTTTAACTTCCAAAAGAACCTTACGGAGATGATGTTCCGAGTCGTACACAGTATTACAAGTAGTTTTGCTGATTCAAAAATAGTCTTTAATCACTTGAAAATGACTCTTGACCAGAAAGATCTCCAACTTTAACTGATGACATTTATATTCAGAAAATTTGCGATCTGGTGCCTGAAATCGTTAACTGACTCTCATAGAACTTGAAAAGATTGATCTTGTTTTTGTTGTGATTAAGTCTTGTTCATAAAGAGACCAGTTCGGCTATTTTTTGAAAAAACTTCATATATCTTGCCATGAGGTTTCTGGTGTTTTCTACATCTGTTAACTTGATCAACAACAAGTTTCTAGGTTGAACAAATTAGCTATTCTACATTGATAGGGTCCACAATATTGAGTAGTTCACTAGATAAATATCTAGTAGTGCAAATTTTGGCTTCCATAGATGCCTCGAACTATCTTTGTATGATGAATACACTTTGATGCCAAACCAAACTGCCCCGTCTTATTCCACGACAAACGTTGCTAAGATTGTGATATTTTTAAGGGTTTCTCGGAGAAATATATATAAAAGTAATATGTTAGCTCTAGTTAACTTTCGGGCATGATATAGCTTATGGTAAATAGGCAAATAAATTATATACTACAGTACAGGCTCTACCGCCCCCGCCACACGGTAAAATGCAAGGGGAATTTGCCGTTGTTCCAGTACGTATAAATATATTATAATATTAAGTTAATTACACATAAGCATTCAATTAACATTTATAGTGTCCGTTTTTGTGTAAAAAATGCTTATTTTAGTACTTTAAGTTACATTTATGTGCAGTACAAGTATCCCCCAAATTTCAGGTTTTTCGAAATTTTTGATGTCAAGGCTCTTAAAATTGTTCGATTTTTTTATTTTTTTTACTGAGAATACTAGTTATCTTCTACAACGTTTCGCAACTATTCCAAATCGAAATTCAATAAAAATATTTTTCGTTCCACCCTAATGTACACTAATGCTACATGAATATAGTAAATGTTCGCATATACTGATGAATTACAACAACTATACTGTCTTATTACGTGACAAGGTCATACATACAGTCGACGTGGTGAGAGTCAACGCAAAGGGAATAAATCTCCAAAAATAAAAGAAACTATCCCTGAGCAATCAATGCAAAACATACAATATTACATTATTTATTGCAACATTTCAGAATTTTATTATGTTACGGTTAAAACATATAGAAAGTGTCCCATAATGACCCCGCGGTGTGTGGTAAAGCAATTATTATTTATTGTGCGGGACAGATCGATTTATTTATTAATATATCTGTCTGTACTCTATATGTCTGTCTATATCTTTATTAAGGCAGAATAAGAGTCTTTCCGAATAAATGAACAACAATGGAAGGAACCTTCCTTGTAAAGTATGGTTATCTACTAAGTATTTATCGATCACAGGTAAAACCGCAATATGCAGCTAGTTACAATAATAAATGCCTATTACATAATGAGTTTAACAGTAAAAATATTTTTTTTGCCATCTCTACACAGAAACAGATTTGCACGAGTCACTTTGATTTTCGCAGAACCAAGTAACAAAAAAACTTCCATTTCATAGCTTCTAGAAATATATGTTCGAAAATGTTGTACTGCTTTTTTTCTATATCTTATTAGTAGATTATAATATTTTTGGTTCTGTTTAAGACCTCAACAACATCATTATTATTTACACAACTGTGTTTAGGAAGGCAATGTTTTTTGAGATTTTCCTATTTTGTGTCCTAATATAGGTCCTTTTTTACTTCGACTTAACCAATTTGGTTTTGAAAGGTGTGTAAGACTCGTCTTTGCTTGACAAGTATCATAAGTAACATTTTTTTTTACTTGGGGAAGAAAGTAAGAAAAAGGTTTTACGTAGCCTTCTGTGACAAATAAATGATTTTACAATAAATAGATTTAGTAGATATTCTAAAAAGTGATAAAGTTTCAATGGGACCACCATCTCATTAAAATCTGACAACATGATCAATAATTATCGCTGAATTTATATTAAAAAACATAAGGCCAATTGAAAATTGCGTCCTTTTCAAAATCGGTTAAAAAAGGTTATATTCAAATGTTGCCAGTATATGTATAGTTATCGTTAAAAATATAATACGGCAGGTTGGCAGCCCTGCCGCGTCACTGGTAAATAATTGCTAAGCCGGGAAACCGTAGAGACTTCTTCGTTTGTTTACATTTTGAGAACAAAGAAACGTAAATAAAACAAGTACCTATCCTGACTAATATTATTTGTGAATATTATAAGAACGTAAGTAACCCTGTATCCCTGTCTGTCGAACTGATTGTTATGAAATTTGATACAGAAATAGATGAGAACATGGATATATACATACATAAGATACCCCACATTTAAAATTACATGCGCCCTACGATTTAGTGATGCTGCGCCGTACATGCGTATAGATGAAAGACGGAGGGTATGTTGATAAAATAGCCTATATCTTCTTCAGACATAAGTTGTATAACAATCGATTAAACTGTAACAAACATTACATACACCCAACAAACACTACCTTTTAACAAGAGCGGTAGAGTTAAAACAATAATGATTATGATATTTTTTTTCAACGATTCTCTAATAAATGAAATAAAAGAAACCTTCCACGGAATCCTAAAAACTGATGTTTGAATTTAGATTAAAATTCAAAAACACAATAATGAAATAGCACAATAGTTTGAGATACGTGTAATATTTAGATATTGTCATAGATTACACGATAGTTAATGCGGTATCCGTTATCATCACGGATACCGAAATACCTATTCACTTTGGACTACATATTGGGTATTATTATTACATGTACATTCGACAACACAAAGTATAAAATTTTTAGTTACGGTTTGTTACATCATACATACATCAATATTGGACAAGTAAAGATAAAATTTGATGAAGTCCGAGGCATATAACCGAAGACTAATAAACAAAAGAACAACGAGAGATTTGTGACCAATAGGATCTCTATTTTCGTTCATTATCAGACTTCAAAAGAAAAGGTTCTATGTTTAAACGTACCTATGTTTTTTTTGCTGTATGTATATCTATTGAATTGTCCGTTAATTGTAAACCGATTTTGAAAACTCTATTTGCGTTGGATTCTTTATAGAATCCAGGTGGTCCCATATTTTTTTATTTTGCTTTATTAATTTAAAAACCATCTCTAATTATATTATTATATCGTGCGAGAGTGCTGATTGAAGTCAGCAATTTTTTTAAATTTTTTACTATAGCATTTGGTTTACAAGAAAGTAGACGGTACTGCAGAATAGCAATATGACAATAGTTGTACTTTTAAGTGATTCTATATTATTACATGTAGTCGGCCCAATTTTTTATGTTTCATAGGCGAAATAGGTAATTTCGCAATCGTACATTTGTTACTTATACAAAAACTTTTATTCAAAATATCTTAATTTATGAAAATAATTATGAAACTTTTGTGCCCACCAGTACACGCTCGTTATTCTTATCAGTTATTTGTATAGAATGAACTCTAGATAAGATAGCGGAACGCCTGAGGACGATACGACACTTTCTGGACTATTTACTTACAACATACTTACTTTGTCGTTTCATGTACTTAATTCGGACTTTAAATGCGACTAGAAACATCTCGCGGTTTCACTCGCGTCGCGATAGAAGCGTTTAGTTTAGTGGGTGTACCTACAAAACACTAAAAATACAAGTTACAAATTTCATATATTCAAGTGATGGTTTAAGTTCTTTTGATATTTCAGTCAGACAAGCTATTATAATATAATCGATGTCACTGTCACTCGGCTACTTTAATGGTCGGCAGAACAACATTTTCTAATAAACTACCAAATCCGATCTGACTGAAGTAAGTTTTCCAATTACGTAACAACATGGTACTAGTGCTATTACTACCTTCTGACGAAACGTTCCCATGAAAATTATACAATATCATAATACTTTATTTAAATATTTGGTATAATAAAAAAGCAAAATGCATTAGGTACTAAATTTTTAACGTTTTCAAAATTTGCAAAGTTTTTTTTTCAGTTTTCAATTGCTTATTAAGAAAACAAAATATTACATGTTAGTATGTTTCTATGACTCAATGTTCTTATTTTACTATTATGGATGACATAAAAAAAAAAAAAAATGAGAGGTAAAATTTTATTATTATACGAAATAATATGCTAAATCTGAATCGGCTACATAAGCTAAGCTATGCAACTTCTTACTTGAAAATTAAATTATTTTTTTTTTGTTCGTTTTGGCGAGATTTAATTTATGTAACCACCATACTTCTAGTTTCATCGTATTCTGTCATATAATATCCACTTCATATTTATCAAACTATGAGATTAGTTTCAAAATCGTTACACATATTGTTTCGTATTACTTATTATTTTAATATACAAAAACTTTTAGTCCAAAATCCACTCCACAGCACTCTATGTTTAAAAGTCGTCACATGGCAACGCGAAGTATGTATTGTACACTCGGCGCAAACGGTTTTGATACTAGAATGTTGTGGTATTATTATTACTTTTCAAGATTTTTTTTACATGTTTATAAAGACTAAGGAGAATCGGTTATTGTTAAGCAACTTCAAAGTCAACGCGTGGTATATTCTAAGTATAAAATAAAGAAACTGAGAAATTTCGCCGTCAGATTTTTTTCTTTCACATATTTTATCATATCTTATTAGATAGTGGAAAACAAGAAAATGACATGCATGCTAAGGACACAATGTAACAGTGCAACATCTGCAATAATTAATTAATAAACTACGAGTAAGTATATAGGTTTCTCTACACAAGCATGTAATATCCTAGACCGTTACATTAACGTATTATCAGACCAGTTGGCGGCCAATAATAAGAATATCAAGAAAGAAATAATTAAATGAGAACCATCGCTATGTTCCCGTTCTTGCAAAAACTGGTTTTTAATCCTTCATTTTTACTTGACATTCTTGCCCTTTGGGTTGCATTTTACGGCGATTTAGGTTTAGAAATTGAGTTTTCTCCTTTTGTATGGACAAGGCGAGTTAACCGAACCTGGTAACAGGATTTTGAAGATCTCAATATTAAATTTGCTGGAACACTGATTGAAGCTCATTTCATTCCACAAATCAACTAGGTTTAAATGTCAACATAAAAAATTATACATAACTTTATCTTAAAATATCGCAAGGAAAATCGGAATTGGAACTAGTTAAAATAATAATACGGGTTATCAACATTATCAGAGAAACATGTTAATACATTTTATCGTTTTATTACATTATCAATATTGCGATAACAGAATGTAATCAATCAAAAGGCGCGTGTATCTTTAATAGGGTATAATAAAAACAAGTACTGTACGTCCTGGATTCACTCGTTGAAAAAGTCAATGTTTAATCACAAAATTTACATTTATTACATATACGCATTGGCACAAATATTTAGTCGTAGTTTTAAATTTAAGGTGGGGCTTAAAGCACCTAGCTATCTCTCTCGCGCAAAACGAAATTTATAAACATAAAAAAATAACTGAGTGATTAGAAAAGTGAAAGGAAAATTGTTTAAAAAAAAATTACTTTGATATCTTTTAACTTGGCTTGATTGATCATAATATATATTTTTTTCATCATTCCGTCTCCAATATAAATGATATTTGAATAAATCTTTTTTTAAATATTTCTCTTATGTAATTAAACAATTCAGTCTCTCAATTTTGTAAAATGAGGTTAAGAAAAAACGCATTTTTATTGCTGCGAAAGTTGTATTATTATTATTACAAAATCTAACGACATCTTGCACATCAAAATCGGTCAAGCCGTTTAGGCTATAGGCGATCATATAGAAACATACATACATACCCATATACAACCAAAATACACTAGAAAAATATAATCCTACTTCTTACGCAGTCGGGTAAATGCAGTGCGTTTTGCAGCTCAGCCTTAAATAAGTTATACGTCGGTCAAATATATACTTAATTTTACGAGATCATTAAATAAGAGGAAAATATTTTTTAGACGTATAGTATGAGTACAAATGTAATTTTATAAGTTTATTTATATCTATGCGCGTAACATAAGCGGCTTAAAAGATTTAAATCGATAGCGTCCTAGGCTACGTGTTGCTGAAATGCAGAAAAATATATACACAGTTCATTTATAAACCTTGAATGTTGAATCTATTCACAATGATCAAAACAGCGCAGTACAGTACAGAATCCTACATCTACAAAATTACTGTACTCCCCTCTCAAGGGATTCTCACGGTTATCGTGTGGGAATAAGACTCATTTTCGCGTGGAGTACCCAAACGAGTACATATTGGAGTGTGGCTTAAGTATAAACAAAATAATTTATGTAATTTTAAAAGGCTTGCAGTAAAATGTAGGAGAAATGGAGGTGTCTGTAAATAACGAATTGGGTATGTTTCAACGATCAATTTATTTCATTATAGATAAAAATGAAATATAAAACAATATATGAATCGGGTTCTAAGCAAGTGCGTATCATTGATGAACGCAACGGTCGCTCCACATGGTAGTTGGCTTGGCAATCACGCACAAGACCATCAACTTATGATGATAATGATATTTTTTTCCCAATTATTATTGTGTTTTACTAACCAAACTGCTAATTGATATTAATAATATTTCCATGGGACCAATCGGAAAATAAATCCTTTAAAAAAATCCAAATCGGTCTATAAAAGACGGAGTTATTAGGTAACAAACATAAAAAATACAACCTTCTTTTTAGGTTCCCTTAGTAAACAAAGAACCCTTATAGTTTCTGTCTGTCTGGCCATGGCTTAGCTCAAAGACTATGTACTAGAAAGTTGTCATTTGTCATAGATATACATTTTAGCTAAGGCGAGAAAAACGTAGAATAATATTTTTATAAAAAACCGCGTACACGTAAAGTGGGGGGATGTATTTTTACTCATTTTCCCCATTGTGTGGCCTAATTCCCCATTTATGTGGCCAGTTAGGTAGGTAATTAAACTGATAATCGGTCAAGCTGATTTTGCCAAAATATTTCATATACATATATTATGATTTATGTATACCTACGTGACGTCAGTACAGGACCCATCGTCCCCACCTCGAATAAGAATATAAATAAGTACTTACTGATAATATAAAATATTTATTAATATTAATATTTACCAATAAAAAAAAAATTATTTATTAATCAAATACATAGGGGGTTTTGCGAAAACCATTTTCATATCCCATGTGGGATCACACATAGAATAGAAACTGTGTCAAAACTGATCCATCCTATAAAAAAAAACAGTAAGATTGCGTATTCTGAATGCAAAATGCTAAAATGACTTACGTCAAATCACTTTCACAAGCACAAAACTAATTTAGCTAATTTAATTGATTTATCAGGACCGACTACATAATTTACGTCACGAGTTCCCAATTACATGAAAAAATCAAGTCGCCCCGCTACTTCTCATGCCTTGAATACCATCCTCAGCAGTAATTTCATCCATGAAATAGTTGGCGTTACCAAATAGGGATTAGAGCGAGAGGGCGAATACAACGGCGTACGAGGGAGCGAGACCGCGAGATAGCTTCGTAGAACGCGCTCTCGATTTTTGAGGTTTCCTTGGATTTACGGTTTTTGGGGTTCCGCGGTTTAGTTCAAAACAGAAATGGTTCGGAAGATTCTTGTTCTGACAAGATATTATTATGAAGAATATGACAAGAAACGACTTATGCAAAAACAATTATAACTATTTAAATACAGTGAAAACTATTTATAATGAAATTCAAGGAACCGGGCACTTTTTTACATTAAAAAGAGTTTTCGTTACGTCGAGTGAAGAGCGAAAAAAATAATATTTATTTCAATAACCGCCTTTTCTTCCAGTTGGCTTACAACTGATAATACGATAGTTGTCTAGTTGGAGCCAACATCCCAAAATTTCAACAAAAATAAATTTACGACTAGTTTTGATGCTGGCTGACATGTTGTCTTGACAGTTTGGCTAATCATCAGTACGACCTCTGGTCTCTCTAAAAGCCTTGAAATCTCCAGTTCATATAAAAATCACATATAAATCAATAATAAAAAAAGTACTTCCAGTTTTTAGAAAATTTTCTAATTTTCTATAACCAGCGACACGAGAAGTTTCAGACAGCAATGGGAATTGATTTAGTAATGTATTGCTTAGTAATTAGTAAAGTACATACATTTGATTTCTTTTAAAATAGTTTTTAAGATTAGAGGCTACGACTTTCCATCAATTTGATTTTTATTGTATAAAAACAAGTAACTTTTGGTTGTGTACAGAACCCCGCGCGGCGTTTTACTACTCGCGCCTCTCTGTGCTCTAAAGTTGTCGTTTGATAAGATAACCGATTAGATTACCTATCCAGTTATAATTTGTATACGTATTCATATATATTTTTATACGTCTGTTTGAAATTTTATTTAAAAAAAATATAATAACGTGAGAAAGTTCTGGAACATTATTATTTTAGAATGTATGCTCTTGTACCAGTTTAAATGCACGATTGATATAACTGTAGTATTTATCTATGTAAAAACTAAATTAAATCAAAACTAGTTCGAAACGCACTCAAATGGAATCGCAGATGTTACATTTTGCATAAATGCGGCAAGCACATTTTTTAAGTGAAAACTTCTTTAGCGGCGTTGTGCATTTTTGGGATGGGTAAAAAATGTTAAACTCGCGTCAGATCGGTAAATCGTAAGACGGACAGTCAGAAACCTATTCTAACCTTCTGCATTTAAAGTTCATTATTGTATGTACAAGTTTGTCCTTCTAGCATGACGTCATTTCGTTGCGCCGAATGCTTATTTTCGTCACAAGCACGTAAGACTCGGTAGCTCAATAGGTTAGAGCACTGATATAAATTTAAATTCGTCAATCGGAGGGCGGAGGTTCAAATCCTTCACATAGTTTCCACTTCTGCCGGCACTCCCGGAGTGCAACCCGTTGTTTTTTTAACACGCTTTTATTAGGTCGACCTGTATGTAACTAACTATGTAATGAAATCTAAGGTAACTAATTTAACCATCTTCCAAGGATCGTAGCGTCATGAAAATTGGCATCTTTAAGTAGTTCTGATGACAATACAATAATATGGTACTGTCGAACTGATCTGATGATGGAGCCGGAAGATATGAACTAGAACTTCATGATGGAACATCGTATCATAGCTGTGTTTGGATTTGTTAGAAAAGTATTGTAATGAACTTTGACCACAATAATTTGTACGCGTGCGTGTTTTTTAGTTTTTTAAACTATAATTTATTAATTATTTTAGGTTAGAAGTCTACCGTACCGTTTTCGTTACGCTTAATACACTGTTTCATACAAAGATCTATATGTACTTGGTTGTATATACGTTTTTTGTGAGAAAGTATGCAGTATGAGTAAAGTATGACCGTCGCCGCACGACTGACACTGAGTGGTTCTGGACTCCTTGTACATGGTCGCTGTGTTATGTCATAGACTCCATCGTGTACCCTTACGTGGCGCTAGCGTTCCGATTTATTAATAATCGATGTCTTGGTGACTCGATTTTCGCTTCATTCCGACATATCGTCGCTCGCATGACTATCCTATCTCATTTCCGTCACTTGTTCAGGACAAAAAAAAATCGGTTCTGAGATTAGATTGTTTTTATCAAATTTATAAAAAATCGGATGTTTTGCATACCGTAGGATATTAGCCTTCATAGAGGTTACTTAAATTTTAATTTAACATTGATAATTTTCATGTATTTGCATTATAAATACTTGATTTCATTATTTGAAAAATGACATAGGACAGTTAGTTATGCGAGCGACGATATATAACAAAACGTCACAACTCACCTCGCCATGTAGACCCCGGCCGTCGGGCGTGTTCTCCGGCAGAAAGTAGAGACGGAGGCTGACCAGGGTCTGGTCTGATACACGGTCCGTCCACAGTAGTTGGAGCTCACCTGTGGAAGGAAATTGAAGGTGAAATATGCTCTAAGCGCGAAGAAACTACCACTTACCAATTTATACGCATATTTGATGTAGATCTTATGAAGGGAAATATTAGTAATATTCTGTAATGTATTGTGTGGAAATATCCTATTATATTTTATTACACTTTGTTCAGGTAAACTGTCGCGTCAAGCCCGGTCTTTTAACACAAAAGTTATTTATAAACATACAAGTATAAGTTAAGAAAACTCAAAAATCTCCCGGCAAATAAAGCGACTGAACCGATTTTAACAAAAGATAGTTAAGAACACTGTCGACAAAATCCTCTTTCAAACAAAAAAACTAGATCAAAATCAGTCCATCCGTTTAGGAGCTACGATGCCACAGACATCTAGACATACAGATACACGCGTCAAACTTATAACACCTTTCTTTTTGGATCGGGGGTTAAAAATTGAAAATACACTTATTGGGTATATGGATTGGATGACTAAATTACCTACATACATTTTTTACAATATACGTATAGAGTTTACAAAATCTTGGCTATTGTGATGAAAATTTTGTGTGTTATAAAGCTAGTAGTAGTTCCCACACAGTAAGTAAGATCCGTACTTCTGTGTGAGAGCACCAGATAGAAAAACTGTCACCTGCCAATTTTGTCCTGTCAATGTTGTTAAATTCCTGTTTGATAAATTATAACATTTGAAAATAAACAAGGAATACCACATCAAGCCACGTTTCCAATCAAATAATGTTTACGAATCGAAAACTTTTTTTTTAAATGGACAGATGGACAGTTATCATAAAAATCGTTAGCTTTATAAGACTTACCGATTGAAACCAGCTCGGAGTCCTGCCATATCCTGACGAAGAAGAAATCTCCAATAGCCAGGATCTTCTCTTTAGGACCTGTCAAGCGAAGCGCCTTGTAGAATGTATACTGCCCGTGGTGACCGCACGGAGCGCCCACCAGCTGGAAATGTCAACTTTATTAGTAAAGATTAAATTTAATATAAGGTTGAAAATAAATTAATATGGATAACCATGCCAAATGTACAGATTTCTAGTACTAATAGTATTTGAGCAAAGCCGCGGACGGACGGACAGACGGACATGGCGAAACTATAAGGATTCACTGTCTTGCTATCACGGTTCATGAGATACAGCCTGGTGACAGACGGACGGACGAACGGACAGACAGACAGCGGAGTCTTAGTAATAGGGTCCCGTTTTTACCCTTTGGGTACGGAACCCTAAACAATTTGTGATGCGCGAGAGAGATAGCTGCGCGCTTTAATCTCGACCAGCATGACATTTGCATTTTGCATTACGGCTGCGTTCAACGAAAGACTCCTTTGAAACAGACGCGGTGGCGTGGACGGTGGCGGCCACTGATCGCCACCGCCACCGTCCTCATAGAAAGTTCGGACGAGTTGGCAACAATCACAACAACGGATACGAACGGTTTTCTACTACCGTCAACAGAAAATATTAATCATTTTTTCATTACCCATTTTTTTTTAAGTTTTGTAGAGTGACGTGTAAAAATAGTTTAGTATTTATGACTTATCTATCTATTTAAATCATAACTTTTTATTTCAGATTCCATTACCCCCATTTACATTATATATAAACATTCTATAATAAATAAAAGACAACACTGTATACCTACATAAACGCTTTTAGCGATAAGGCCGCCTTTTGTTGCACTAGTCTATTTAAGTTCTTTGTTATTACTTTTAAGGTGTGTACAATAAAGAGTTCATCTATCTATCTAAACGAGGTCTTGTTATTTTATGAACTACTTGGGAAAATTTGTCAAATGTACTAGGACAACTTTTACACGTTTTACACACAGCGCTCCCCACTACAAAACTTTAAAAAATTAGTAAAAATAATAACAGTTTAAAAACTAAAATAAAACACGTTTCAAATTATTGTATTGTCATCGGTCCTCGATAAGTCTACAAGGTTTGAATGAAATCGGACCGTTCGAAATGGGTCAAAATCAAGTCCAAAGGAGTCGGTTACAAACAAACAAACATGCACACAGGTGAAGCTAATAAAAGCGTGGTTATATAAAAACAACACCAATCACAAAAATAATGAAATTGTGCTTGTGCTGTAATCAAGCTCTTTCATATGATTACTCCACATGATACGATTAACTCACTTTAAAATTTGGAACCTCGTTCCGTGCATAAAGACCCTGCAAGAGACTACAAGAATTGCAAATATAGTTTTTTTTTAATAATTTCAACTGGATACCTCCACGCGTTCCCGAGACAGAAGGTCTTGACAGACGGACAACAAAGTGATCCTATAAGGGTTCCGTTTTTTCCTTTTGAAGTACGGAACCCTAAAAATCATACGGTATGACACTCAGGGAATGAATACGAATCTAACGACACCCGCACATCGAAATCGGTTAAGCCGTATGTATAGGTTGTAGGGTATGAGTTAATATATAAATATACATACATAGATACAATCAAATAACCATCCGTCATGTGCAGTCGGGTAAAAATATTTATTTAATTTTATAAGCCCGTACTAGCTATTCTCCATGATTTCACTATCCTAGATAATGAATAACGAGAGAAACCAATAGGTATATAGATATCCAATATTATATTGGTGAAACCGTAACAACCCAAATTTTGCACGTAATTAAAAAAAAAACATAACTGAGAACAAAATAATATTATAGATAATAAGAATTTAGTGTTCAAATAATATAAAAATAATACTGTATCAAAATACAAAAATAATATTAAAATATGTGAAATAGTTAATGCAACACACACGCAAGAAAAATATTTATTTTGCGTACAGTACAATCACACGCGCGACCTCTGAATCAATAAGTATAAAATTGAAACAGCCCCCGGCTAGAGCAAGACGATATTATACGAGCGAGCGAGACAACTTTACAATAGGCTCGCTTCACACCTGAGCTGGTTTAGAACTATAATATATTAGGTATGTACATAAAATGTCATCTGTGGTGAAGTGTCAATTTAAAAAATGCGGAAACGCTCGGAGTTTTATTTAAATACATAATAAGTAAGTCACTCGGTCTTGTTTTCGATTTTGTGATTATCCCTTATTTCTGAGGGAATCATACAATTATAACAACGCACAATAAGTGGGTAGAGTTTGTGTGTAAATTGTGATGGCTTATAAATTAATACATAACACGGCAAGTTTTACACTAAATAATAAAATTTCAAATCGTATTCTTTAAGACGGAGTTATGTGATATAAAAACCGGTCAAGTACGAGTCGGACTCGCGCACGAAGGGTTCCGTATCATTATATATAAAAACCGGACAAGAGCGAGTCAGACTCGCCCGCCGAGGGTTCCGTACAAACTAGTAGATAAAAGGGGGAATTTATATATATATTTTAATATTTTCCTTCAAAAATCGAAAAATATGTATACATTGAGTTCTTAAAACGTGTTTTTTTTTACTAATTGTCATCTGTTACCAAAAAGGAAGCTGTGAAATGTGTGCTAAGTGTTTATTTGTGTTCTAACTTGACAGATTTTGATACGACCCGGCACAAGGGATCCTAGTGAAAGCTGAGTGTGTGGATGCTGTTCTATTCCCTATTTAGTCACTTTGTAGTAAGATACATTCAGTGTTATTAGCAGGTGAACCTAGGAGGCGGCGTATGTATTATTTAATTCTAATTGCCTGTTTTTTAAATAAAAAAAACAACCTTCACTATAACCTTGGCTCGGAGTCTTCGCTCGATAACAAATCAGTAGGTATATTATACCTAAGTACTGTTGGAAATAAAAGTATTAATTATTATTAATTTAAACAAGTATATTAAATGAACAGTTAAATACCAGACTGTATAAGAGCGATGTTCTTAGTATAACTGTTATGCTTTAATCTGAAAGTGCCTACTTGCGGATAAAAAAAATATTTTCCGAATTGGTTTTTAACGAAATTATGAGGTAACAAACATTAAAAAAACATACAACTGAATTGAGAACCTCCTTCTCTGCGTGAAGTTGAAAAAGCGCTCACCTGCAATGAGATTTTCGTATACCTAATACCACATCATTGCTCACCTGTGCCAATATATGAGTACATACATAATCCTTCTTCAATTCAGTTCCTCTCTGTCATTCTTAATGTAAAATGACAGAGGAAGACATACATTCCGAATCGAATCTAATTAATTATGAATACCATGTACTTCTTTACTGCAAAATTTTATAGCACCACTCTTATATGCAGCTTTTTAATATTTCTTTAATGAGCCCATTACATCGAACCACTTTTGTTTTTACGGTTCACCAATTCAGTTTTCCAAATATTTGTATCGATGTAAACACTTTTCCCGCCGACCGTACAAAATGATCCGCCTCACAGATTAGGTAACAGTTGCTACTTGAGTACAGAATAGGAAAACGATCCAGAGATACGAACAAATGGACACGGCATTTTAATACATTGCGACTACACGTAATTGGAAGAAAAATAATAATAACACTTACACTCAATTACAAAATGTAGCCTTTGATACACTGGTTGCCTACAGAAGTCAACGCCTTTTCATCAAATATCAAAATCCATCAAGTCATTTAGGCCACATGATGTCAACACTGAACACATATTAAAATGTAAATACATACGACAATAGAAATGTCTCATCAGGTACATCTGCATAACATTGTTTTTTTTTAGGATTTCGATACAAGTTTATCTTTAACCGACTGCGTAAGAAGGAGTGTAGACAGGACTAAAATGAATATTTCATTTAAATTAACATAAGTCAACTCATATTTTCGTAGTATCAAACAAGAGACCCTGTTTTAAGGTCACATAAGTTATGATAATGTTCCGTACATATTATGTACGGAACACTACATTGCGTGTGGCACGACACGCACTAGGCCATTTTTAGGGTTCCGTACCTCAAAAGAAACAACGGAACCACTATTATTATTAACGGGGTATTTACCGTGGTGAATGACCGTGATAGTTTAAAAAAGTGTTTTAAAAACGGAACCCTTATAGGATCGCTTTGTTGTCTGTCTATCCGGGTGTCAAGACCTTTATCTCGGGAACGCGTGAAGGTATCTTGCTGCAGAAAGAAAAATCAAATTTTTCAGTTTTCATAAAAAAAAGTTACAGCCGAATATGTCGTACAAAATGCACATTTCGACACTCACAAGGGAATCAAAACCTAAGGGGTACTTCCAGTTCACCTAGAACTATGAAATTTGGCAAGAAGCATTGTGTACACATATAGGAAAAATCCGAAAACAGGACATTTTTAATTTAATCACAAAAAAATGTGTCTTTACGCAAGGAATGAGGGTCCAAATTTTTAGTTCTTTAACCGTATCATGTGGGGTATCATATGAAAGAGCATAAGTTAAAACAGGTTTTATATATTTTTACGATGTATATTTTTTGGTAGGTATAAGAAGGAAAATATGAAAAAAAATACGATGTCCCCCTTTTATCTACTAGTTTGTACAGAACCCTCGGTGGGCGAGTCTGACTCGCACTTGTCCGGTTTTTTTTTATTCGACGATAGGCTTGCGCTTGATTGACCGTCAACTCACCTGGTGTTAAGCGGCAGTTACGGTCTACGATGGAGCGCGCTTGCCTAGAAGAAGCCTATTCACTCGCGATTTGAAGACACCTAGATTATAACTAAAATTCGTAAAGACCCATTCAGGAAGCGCATTCCACATTTTGGAGGTACGCACAATGAAAGTGGAAACAAAGCGTTTCGTACGTGTTTTCGGAATATCAACCATGTAACGATGTCGCTTTTTCGTGCTTCTTACTGTCCGATAGAAAAATGGGCATGGGGGATTAATTGTCATTTTCAAAATGAAGCACTTTTGACGTCCCATCAGATGGCGTTAGGTAATTTATTTCATAAATCCCA
Source organism: Lycia hirtaria (assembly GCA_947563715.1). Taxonomy (NCBI): domain Eukaryota; kingdom Metazoa; phylum Arthropoda; class Insecta; order Lepidoptera; family Geometridae; genus Lycia; species Lycia hirtaria. The sequence continues at coordinate 9,608,887 of OX387387.1, read as the reverse complement.
AAAGAAAACTCTTATCTCGAAAGTAAGCTGTGTTCTAATGCCTTACTAGTTTATCATAAAAACAAACCTGTGACAGATGAATATTCTTTATTTTCATCATCATCATCAATATTCACCACAGAAAAAGGCTACTTAGTACTATTATTGATTCTGTAGTAGAAGCATTGAGTTATACATATATATATATACTCGTATGTATTAACGTTAGTATATAGGTGTAACTCAATGGGTAAAGCTGCGTTTTTTTCACCGATATCATTAATTATTCCCGTAGGATCTACCTACATTTAATGTCATCACCATCATCAGTTTTCATTAACGATGATGATGATGATGATGATGATGGGAATTTATAAATCTGTGTAAGTATGAGACATAATTATCTAGTATACCTATCCAAGATCCAAAGTCAACTTAATCAATGTACCTATGTAAGTATTTTAATACATACTTTTAAGGTACCCATTTATTTAGTAGGTAAGAATTCGAAATAAATAATTTGATCATAAAAGTAATTAATAATGAAACTCTATTTAGGTATGTTGTTCGAGATTGGTAAATCGAAATGTTCAGAATAAAACCAAAAAATTCAAAATGGCTTCTCGAGTTTAGCAAACAGACACTAGAAATACGTTGCGCGACGTTATAGGGATGGGATGAACATCAACGAAAAATATCGATATAAATTACATAACACGTCATAACTGTTTAAAAAACTGAAGACTTTCGCACCAAGGACTCTTGTTAAAGTTCAAAGATTTGGATGGTATTCGACTATCATGAACAAACTTAAAACTTTTCAGACGTCAGAGCGACGTCTTCGTCTCATTCAGTTTACATAGAACTAGTGAATTTATAAAACTAAAAGACCCTCGAAAAAAACGGCTGAACTGATTTTAATTAAACTTAGCTAGAACACTCAATAAAATCCTCTTTCAAACAAAAAACTAGATCAAAATCGGTTCATCCGTTTGAGACCTATAATGCCACCGAACAGACGTCAAACTTATAACACTTACACATACACACGTCAAACTTATAACACTTAGATTTTTTTACCCTCGACCCAAAAAGGGGGCTATATGGGTCGAGGGTAAAAAAATCTAAACCAATAAAAATTTCTAATAACACAATTTTTATAAATTTGAGTGATTTCTTACAAACAATGTTTATCAAACATATCATTAAAGGTAATATTTACATATATGCAAATAATATAGGTATGTAAGTTACGATAATTTTATAGAAATTATGATTAGTTACATCAATATCTGTAATTGATATAACTTTCTTCAGCAATATATCTATTTCTAATTTGAGTTGGGGGCGATAAGCCCGGCACTGACCTCCCGCTTGGGGTGTATTGTGCATTCCCCCCAACCAGCCTACTCAAACCATCCGAGCTCCTTGATGTACCGGAGCACAGCCTTGGGTCGCTGGCACAATTGTTCCACATCTATTGCAGTAATATATTAAACTTAATTAATTTCAAAATTCGTTTTAGTAAATATTGTTTACTTTAGTTTCTTCAACTTTTATTTAAATTATAAAAAGATAAGTAATAATAATATAAGGAAACTAAACAATTTATTTTACGTTACAAAAATTAATACGGGTTATTTTACAAGCAATCATTACCACAAAATACATACAAAGTGATCAAAAATAGAGTAGGTACTCCAATAATAGTTGTGAACAATCTTGATGGTGGTAGGTATATACCTACAACCACAGAAAATTTAATAACACAACGGAGTTATTCTATATATGATTACATAATCAATAGGTACATCATTATGTAAAACATTAGATTAATTTGAATAATTTGATGGATTTCGATTATGGTGTTTGTTTAATTTTAAATATTCATGTGTTAGAAGACTAACCTCTATAATGGATTGAGTCATAAAATCCTTAACATTAACCAAAGTTAAGTTCACTAACACACTTTATGACCACATTATTTTGACTAAACTCATCATTACAGTTTAATAAACTAAATTATTTTTACAGCCTCAGTAATTATTTATATTTAAATAAGTATGTTTACGATTTTATCGACAGCAAACAAACTACCTACGATCTAAATAAAAACTACCATAGATATCGATATTATGTATACTTTGCCACATCACTAGCTACTGCTGATATGGCGGATCAGTAGGTAATAATAATAATGAGTAATTTCATTCCTCTAATTGCTTTTATCCTTCATTGATAGCAATTTAATAAATCAAAATAATAACCGTTGCAAAGTTGAAAGTAACTAAATTAGAATTTACACAGTTTGAAGACATACCTATCTCTCAAAATAAAATTCTTTTATTTTATAATAATAGGTGACGTCACGCTTCGACAAAATACTTATCAAGATAAAACCACGTAAGCTAAGTAAGATGAGCATTAAATAATTCGTTGCCCTGTTTACCTGAGCACTGTAAGTATAAACTGAGTCTAAAGTTAATGGCTAAAATAATTCGCGAATTATGAAACGCATTCACGTCTATTTTTATTTCAAAATCGTGATAATGCAGTTTTAAATATCAACAAATCTGTTTAGGTAGGTATAATAACTTACTTTAAATGATGGTTTTTCCATAATATAAATCCAGAGGCCCGTAAAATCCAAAACTATTCACATCACAACACTACTCAATCCAATTTTTTTTGTTCTATTCATAACAATGGCAAATGCATTCTTAATTTAACTTCAGCTTAGACATTGCACCAAAATAAACTATCCCGATTAATTTTGGACGTACACACACACTCACACACAACCACGGTCTCAACGTTTCATTTGTCAATTGCCACGAAAAAATACAAAAAGTTATATTATGGGATAGTCTATTGATAACAAATAGTACATTATGTTTACTTATAGATATACTAAATCACAACAATTGTTAAATGACGGTGTAAATTTGCATGAATAATTTCATTAATATTTATTTAGGTAAATAATGAACACAACAAAGCAATATGGCGTACGATTATTAAAAATAAGTCAAAATTCGCGCGCGGGATGGAGTCATTTTGACAACATAGACACAGCCGTTCCGGTGCGCGGCCAGCTCGTGTCTGTGTTGTATCTGTGTGTGTGCGTTGCTCTGTATTTCTTACCCACTCGCACAACGCTTAGGGCTGACCCTTCGTACCTTAAATTCATTGTTACAAATATAATTTAATTATTTTTAAATACTGATCAATAAGAAATTATTACGTTAGTTTTATTTATCAATTATTATCGTTAAGTATTTAAGTATTTACACCCAACAGTACAGTACAGTACAGTATTTAGGAGTAAATACATACTTAAGTAGTCATTTTTTTAAAGTAAGTAGGTACATACATACTTATTTACTTGCTTTAAGACAATGACTACTAGATACCAAAATTACATTTTTGAGTAATTATAAGCATGTTATTCGAATATTTATTTAACTTAAGTAATGTTAATAACTTCCTGAAATATTAATCAAGGATTTACAGTTTATTAAAAAAAGTCACAATTAGGCCAATTATAAAATCGTTAGTGATGAAACTGAGATGTATACTAATAATTATTATTTCAATGTTTGTATATTCTTTACGAAGTAACCAGATGTAGGTCTGAATAAATTTACATTTAAAATGTAAGTATTATAATTATACTATTAATATCAACTAGAATATCTAAAAATTATTATACATAAGACATAAGTACGAAATAATTAAAAAAATGCTTAAATATATATATTAGATCACGATCTATACTAAAAAGCCCGCATAGATAGATAGATAACACTTCATTAAAATCCACATAATAACAAATTACATTTAAAGAATATATTGCGTATTTATCTATAAGGTTTTTATTAAAATCCACATAGTAACAAATTACTTAAAGAATATATTGCGTATTTATCGCTAGGGTTTTTATTGTCAGCCTTATTGCTTAGATCGATCTATTCCAGGCAACCATATTTACATAATAATTTCAAATTAATTGTAAACATTTTTCGAAACAAAGATGTAATTATTACGTAGTACGTACGTATAATTTATATTGTACTTGTTTAATTTAGTACGTACACTACATAAAATATTTAGAGACAAAATGTATTCTCAAGGCAGACGGCCCTGAATCGGCACAAACATCGGCGCACACACTCACAGCTGTATCCGAACACATTTTTTACGTAAATAATGATTGGCACAGTACAGCTACGAAACAAGAAATTAACAAGTTTTATAATAATGTCACAAATCGTTTAAATATAATTAGTAATTGTTTTATAGCTGCGATTGATTTTATGCTTTCACTGCTTAGGTAACGTTTTAGAAAAATTTCAAAATTTTGTGGGAACATAGAATTGTGGGAATTGAGTATTTCCATTAAGTAAAAAATAGGTACATATAGGTAATGTGTTTTACTATATTTACTCTAATTACCTACACGAATACAATTTTAACACACGCTCTTCATTCATTAGTAATCCCAGCCTTTTTATGATTGAACAAATGAACCAAATCGGTGACCTAATTCACAAACGTTTAATAATTTTATTCAAATAATAATTATAATACCAAGTGAACTATAACTGTTTTGTTTCAAGTTTTTGCGTTTACTGTAGAGCTAGTAGGTACAGTATGTCCGGTGTGTTAGTTAATTTATTTTTAGTTTAGCGTTTACAGAAAAACTGATTGGGAATCGTTCAAGTAACGATTTCTAATACAATATTATTATTGACATTATTTAGATATTAAAGTTTCATAATCCTGTTATACTATTTTACACGAATGCCCAAGGAAGAGATAACGTTTTGTGTATGTATGCATGTATGTTTGATCGTGTGTATATTACAGGTACCCGCTGTTGCCTAAACGGTATGATTATTTATTATTATGTACCTATATTGTTGTGTGAGTTAGCATTAGATGTTTTTGATTGGTGATGCTGATGATGATAATGAAGTAGCCTATTGAGCTCCGATATCCGATGGAGCTCCTCAATTATCTCCCTACCAATTTTTACAACGACCTGTTCAGCCGTGAAAAGGTAACAAACTGCTATTGCTGCATCAGTTACAATAGAATTAGGACTAAGATTATAGTAAATCCTGGTAAGATAATCTATTTATGTCATCATGACATACATAATTAAACAAAGATGTAAAACAAACGTCACCAGAAAAATTTCTCGGCTGGTTTTTTACATATTATTTATAAAGGTATGTTCAAAAAAATAGTAAATCAAATATTAATTAAAAACAAGCTTTTATTTAAATGCTCTCTAAAAGTAAGAAAATAAATTTTGAATGCAATCAAACCCACCATTTTATTAAATTATAAAATTTATATTGATATAAATAAAAGCTTGTCGCGAGATTTCAAACAACATCGTACCTATCTACTAAGTAATATTTAATTCCAACAAAAGACTTAGACGCGTTCTTATCATTTGCTTAGAATTAAAGTTAGTTTGTTCTTTTGAAAAAAAAAATTGTGTTATCGCGACAAGCTTTTATTTATATCAATATAAATTTTATAATTTAATAAAATGGTGGGCTTGATTGCAATCAAAATTTATTTTCTTCCTTTTAGAGCATTTAAATAAAAAACTTGTTTTTAATTATTTTTTTATTAATATTTTATTTACTAGACTAAAAAAAGCTTTTAAAGAGTGCTTGTCAAGACTATTGAAACGAGTCCAAACTCGACGGTTTTATCTCGTTTAGTTTAGGAGTTCCTATGGCCACCTTCCGACGCCATCTTGAGACCCTGGATATCACGTAACACAAGAGTGCTTGTCAAGACTATTCAAACGAGTCCAAACTCGACGGTTTTATCTTGTTTAGTTTAGGAGTTCCTATGGCCACCTTCCGACGCCATCTTGAGGCCAGCTTCATGGTACCATATTATTGCATTGTCACCGAAGTTACGTAAGTTAACGAAATTTCAACCTAATCTAACGACAGGAAGTGGTTCTAATTTAACTCGCAAGATTTGTCCCATACATACTAACAGGGCAAGTTAAATAAAAGAAAGTATAAGTTTTGGCATTATTACATTTTGACAATAAAGATATACTCATCAGGAAATATTCTGGGAATTTACATGTTGATAATGATTATACAAATTATTATGGCCTTTATAGATATGAGTACTATAGTCACAGACATAGACTATAATATTATTTATTATGAATACTGTATACATTTAATATTACACACTAATGGGCTAAATATAGTACATACAAGTATATGGTACATTACCTGCGCCATGTGGTTTCTACCGTGTAGTGATGAAAAGTGGTGATGATGATGATGATGGTAAAATAAGTCTATGTCCTTCTCCAGATCCGAAAGAATATCTGTGCCCATAACGTTACGTTACAGACAGACAGACAGAATCACTTTTGCCTTATAAAATCACAATTATCGCTTTTCACTGGATTGCGAAATCTTATTTTGTAGACGGATACCTATTACTTTTAATAATTAGTACCTGGGCGACCGAACTCCACTCGGATTTTTATGACTGAAAATACGAGTAAACCCGGATTCATCAAAAATGAAACCTAGCAAGATCGTCCCCTAATCTACCTACAAACCAAATTTCATTAAAATCGTTGGAGCCGTTTCCGAGATTCAGAATATAATTATGTATACATATATACAAGAAAAGGTATTAGATAAACTACTGCTGAGCAATAAGTCAAGATGATGATGTCATTATGTCTAGATTCACACACGTACCTACATAAATCTGATAAATACCAAGTATCAGAACAGATAAAGTAATCTAGGGATACGGCAACGCAACATTACCTATGAAATAGATAAGATAAATCGACAAACTCAAAAACCACGTAAAGAAACCACATTTTGTCCAGCGTACCGCGTGAAATGCAAAACATTGGATTGTTTGTTTAATTTAATTGCTGGGGCATGAATTACACTGATATTATGAATGCGAAAGTATGTATGTTTGTTACACCTTCACGTTGATACGGCGAATGCTATTTTCATTCCAATAAAATTTTGGAATAAGGATTGTTTAATTAAAATAGAACACTCTTTTTAGTTTAAAAAAAAAATCTTACAATAAATAAAGAAGTAAGCACGTGAGAGAAACCGCGAGACACAGCTAGTTGACATTGTAACATTGATAACTATGTAAACTTTTTTTTTTTTTTTATGGCAAGCGCCACAAACTGTGTAAACTGAAATATTGTGATAATGTATCATTTTATTTAAACGTTTGTTGATTATTCGTACAAAGTCTACCTATACTAATACATATTTTAATGTTTTTTTTTATGCATGATAGATCTATGATTGACCACCATTTCGCCTGGGCCTCTAAGCTGCTAAGTGAACGTCACTCGCTCGCTGCTCGCTGATACGATTCAAAGACAATTTTGACGAATTGCTAGTCTATTACTATATAAATACAATACAATACAATTTGTCAAAATTGTCTTTGAATCGTATCAGCGAGCAGCGAACGAGTGATGTTCACTTAGCAGCCTTGAGCCAACAACATATAAAATAGAAAAAATCCAATTGCGTGCACATAGCTTACAGTAAATTATTTCCCGCAGGAAACCAAGTGAAACCGCGTGACACAACTAGTTACAAGATACGCAACGTTAGGTAGTCCCTATTCATTGTGTGAATCAGCATTTTACATAAACAAAGTGGTTATGTAATATATATATAAGAGTATAAATAACTTGTCCTCAGCAGAAATTAAAAATAGATCACAGAGTGACCTCCATATTATGTACTCGTATACATAAATTACTTAGTTTTCGATGTTATTTTTTAACTCCCAACGCAAAAATGACGGGGTGTTATAAGTTTGACGTGTCTGTATGTGTATTGTCTGTGGCATCATAGCTCCCGAACGGATGAACCGATTTTGATTTTGATTTTTTTGTTTGAAAGGTGAATTAGACGGGAGTGTTCTTAGCTATGTTTCATCAAAATCGGTTCAGACATTTTTTGAGTTTTCTAAACATATACTTGTAACTTACTTAGCCTCACGGTTTCACATACAATATGACTACGGTGATTAACTGTACCCTTTTTCTTCCACGAGGTTTTAATCTTCTCTCTATCAAATTGTACTATATTATCTGTGTCATTTTTAGTCATAAAAATAAAATAATAAATAGAAAAGAGACCCAGTATTCTCGCTTTGTTATTTACTTAAGACTTTAACATTCTTAGTATTGGATAGTGTAACTGCGACTTCACGAATCGCGAAGTAATAAGTACCAAGTAAATAACAAGCACTTTACTATTATTTTCAAAGTATGTGTATAGTGTATACCAGTCTTTTCAACCGACTTCAAAAAAGGAGGAGGTTCTCAATTCGATTGTATTTTTTTATGTTTGTTACCTCAGAACTTTCGACTGGGTGAACCGATTTTGATGATTCTTATTTTATTTGAAAGCTGGTGCTTTCCGTGTGGAAATGCTCCATTTCAATTTGGTACAGTTCTGACAATGGCATCCATGAGAAGTCGGTTGCTTCAATTTGTTAAACTATAATTATTATAAAATGTGTACCGTCTCTCTATTAGGTACTCTTGTATTTATTATTCAACATATAGGTAATTATTTATATTTAACTTATTACTAATAAAAGTGACGTTGTAATATTTAAAATGACCTATTATGCCGTTTACATTATCCTCTTAAACATAAAATAATTCATAAATTGTTATTAATTTTATTTAGTGGGAGAGCTTCTTTTACTTCATATTAAAAAAATGTCAATAAAAAAAACAAGCTTTTATTTAAATGCTCTAAAACGAAGAAAATACATTTTATATTGATATAAAATTTATATCAATATATATCAGCTTTTATTTATATTATAAATAAAAGCTTATCGTGAGAACACAAACATATTTTTTTTTTCAAAAGAGCAAACAAACTTTAATTCTAAGCAAATGATAAGAACGCGTCTAAGTCTTTTGTTGGAATTAAATATTACTTAGTAAATAGGTACGATGTTTGAAATCTCGCGATAAGCTTTTATTTATATCAATATAAAGTTTATTTTCTTCGTTTTTGAGCATTTAAGCAAAAGTTTGTTCTTAGTAAATTTTTAAATTAATATTTTATTTACTAGACTAAAAAAAGAGTGCTTGTCAAGACTATTCAAACGAGTCCAAACTCGACGGTTTTATCTTGTTTAGTTTAGGAGTTCCATGGCCACCTTCCGACGCCATCTTGAGGCCAGCTTCATGGTACCATATTATTGCATTGTCACCGAAGTTACGTAAGTAAACCAAATTTCAACCTAATCTAACGACAGGAAGTGGTACTAATTTAACTCGCAAGATTTGTCCCATATTAACATACTAACAGGGCAAGTAGAATAAAAGCTTTTAAAATATATAAATATAAATTTACTCACTCTGTTTTTATGGAAATCTTCATAAGGTACCCATTCAATAATTGATGTAAACGGGCAAATAATAGGTAGGTAGGTAGGTAGGCAGGCAAATAATATACACATGAACAATAAATATTGACAAAACTAGCACCAGTCAGAAAACCAATTCAAAATCGAAATGCCCGAAAGTATTTTGATTAAGATATTCCATTCCATTTTTGATAATTATTGTCAAGAATATAGTCAATCATGAACACATCAAAATTGGTCAAGCCGTTTATGAATACACAAGATGATATAAGACTTACGTTTACACTTACGCTATAAAACATCCATCCATTTTGATTTTTTATACAAGATTATGTTTGCGCTTGATCTCCAACTGCGGTCTACGATGACGCGTTTACCTAGAAGAAAATAAAAATAAAAACAACGGGTTGCACTCTGGGAGTGCCGGCAGAAGTGAAAACTAAAAAATAAAATAGCAAAACGACTGACTCGTGATTTGAACCTCCGCCCTTCGAGCGGAGGTTCAAATCCTGACAAATTGAAATTTATATCGGTGTTCTAACCTATTGAGCTAACGAGTCTTACGTGGATGTGTCGAAAATAAGCATTCGGCGCAACGAAATGACGTCATGCTAGAAGGACAAACTTGTACATACAATAATGAACTTTAAATGCAGAACGTTAAAATAGGTTTCAGACTAAAATAATGACGTCATGCTAGAAGGACAAACTTGTACATACAATAATGAACTTTAAATGAAGAACATTAGAATAGCTTTCTGACTGTCCGTCTACATCTGACGATCTGACGCGAGCTTAACATTTTTTACCCATCCCAAAAATGCACAACGCCGCTAAAGATTTTTTTTACTTCAAAAAGAAATCTTTTGAAGAAGAAAAGTAGGATAATTATACTAGTATTAGTAGTTCACGCTTTAATATCTGACACACAAACACAGGCTTAGGAAAACAGTTCTAGAAGTAATAACGTAGGTACGTTAGTACAAATAATCGATGGTATCAACCCTAATCATTCACACATAGCGCTTGTTTCAAATTTCGAAAAACGTCAGTTGGTTTGTACTCTTGAGTGTGTTGTATAAAGTGATATAGTTTCCATTTGATTTTTATTGATTTTTATGTTGTTTTCACTTCGAAGCAATGAAAACTGATTATTTGATAATTCATAAACATATTACTTACTATTTTAATTACTCCTTGTGAAAGTGTTACAAATTATTCAAATAAAATCATCCAGTGTATTGGAGCTCACACACACTAACGAAATCATTCGTTTTCAAATAATCCTTATAATGTATTTAAATCAAAATGCACCTTAACTTGAGGTAGTAAAGTTGATAATTAGATTATGATATAACTTTGTCGTTTCCACTACATGCCCACAGATTATTTCAGGCTAAAAAGATTATAAGTCTAATGTTTCGGGCGACAAAGTCTATTATTAACTGATAGACATCTTTGTTATCACAAATAAATGCTTACAATAGATACGGGTAGAAAAAATGGGGTAACTCGGACTTTCGTGAAACATAGGTAATTGAATTTTAAAATAGCTTTTAAAGTAAAGGCTATAAACTCGACAAATGGCAAATGTGGAAGCATGATGCCAAAATCAAGGGGAAAAAAGTAAAGGCTTTAAACTTAGGATTCAAAGTTATCCTATATTTTAGATAATATACATATGAAAATTATACATTGAAATTAATCAATAATTGCAATTCATCTATTGTTAATATACTTAATTCGATCTTTTACTCGACTACGTAAGGAGGGTATTTTTTGCGTACATGTGAATACGTTTTTATATGTAAAAAAATAATCTAGGGTTAGTATTATCTCCTGTAGCCTAAATAGCTAGACCGATTTTGATGAGTAAGGTGTTGTGAGAGTCGTCTTTGCCTCCTGAGTGTCACGCTATATAGTCAGTTATTTTGTTCCGTTGTATAGTCAGTTATTTTGTTTTCTAAATTTAAAAAGAAACTGAAGTTAGTGACAGTGACGTCACAACATGGCGCTACTCCTAAAATCTGTGCTGGTTGGCGCTTTACTACACCTATTCTTATTTTAATCATATTTATACACTAGCTTGCCATTTTTAGAAATAAGGACTTTAACGGTAAGTATACCATTCGTACGGATTTGGCCGGACTTTTTGGCTTCTGTCCGGACTTTGGCTTTATGATTGAAAAAAAAAAGTTTAATTTCTTTCAGGTTCACTTACTAAAATAAAACAGACAAAACAAATCACTCTTATATTTATTTTTCGTGATATCGTGGTTTGATTTAGGGTGTAAACCAATCATTTCCAAATAGGTCTCATAGTAAATATTGTTTGACTACAATGATTCCTATATTTTTTTTTTAGAAACTTGTAGCAATCCCAGAACATAATTTTCCATAGGATCTAGTGAAAAAATACTCAGTGGAAGTAAATGAACTTTTTCCGGGACCACCTCTGAGATCTTTCTAAAAGAAATCTTCGAAATTTTGAGTATAAATTAAAAAAAACCGCCGAAAATATCATAGACACAAAAAAAAAAGTCTAATTGAGAAATTTCTTCCTTTTGCATTTGGTTATTTGTATATCTACTAGGCTTGTTACTCACTTATTTCACTTTTAAAAGTAGTAATAATAATAATAAAATCGCGGTGTGTTCTCAGCCTTAAAGAGCAATTTCAACCAAATGGATACGACACGGCGTGGCTTCACACGGGGTGAGATTATATGTACCTATTTTGTTATTTTCAAACAAATTCAAAATACATATAATAAAAATACAAGTTATTGAAATTACATACAATCACGCCTATCTTCTCTTACGGGGTAGGCAGAGCATCAAGGGCTATGAGGCCTTTTGACGCCACGTTTGACCGTGGTTAGAGGGTTAGTTGGGAGGGAAAGGGGATTAGGAGGTATTAGAGGGTAAGATGTAATATTGCCCTGCAGTGATAGGGGGTCTCCCCATCGCCCACGTATCAACAATATCTCTCAAATTCCTTAACTGACTTTTAAGTGGCGGTTAAAAACGTCTCAAAAATCTGTCTAATATAGAATCTATTCAATGTAAAACTGTCATTGTAGGATCTGTCAAGAGGAGAATATGTCAATAATGGATTACGATGCCAAAAGTAAAATAATATGTATTTTAAATATACATTATAAATGATAAGACTAAGTGGCACTGAATAATATTAAATTAATTGTATGGAATAGCACCCCGTGTGCGTCCTCTGACCCGAACAACACTCGCTCCGTCCAAATGAATGTATACGGAGTGAAACACACGGGGGGATAGTTTTATATAAATTATACACTACATATCTTTTAGAATTATTTTAACAATAAAATTACGCACAGTTATTTATCACTGTATTCATTATAAACGTCTCATTTTGACTATCCTAACTTATTAGTAAGGATTATTATTATTATATGATAGTTAGGATTATTATTATTATATGAAAGCGAAAGTAACTCTGTCGTCTGTCTGTTTTTAACCTCTTCATGGCTAAACGGCTGAATCAATCGTTGTAAGATTTGGCAAGGAAATTCTTTATAAAAAAATCTTAGTAAAAATATACATACACTCGAAATATATAACCCTCCTTACGCAGTCGGATAAATATTATTTTACTGCAAGCTTCCGTTTCCAAAAAATATTCTGAAGTTTTTATCATTTATATTATAACTCGAAATCTATACAAGTTGTTCGACTTGACAAGTTGTTCGATCGACGCGCCATGTAGTAAAACTTATGATTTTAAAAAACTTCATTCAACGCCTATAGGTCAGTCTAGCGCTTTTACGCGAGTAAAGTACCTACGCATTCTATTTGGCAAAGCCTATATACCAGTCGCTTACCACCAGATGTGTTGGTGGTTAAATTCTTTGAGTCCTATCCTCTTTGTATCTGTAATTACAAATGTAATGAAAAACTCGTTATATTTTAAGATGAGATTAAAACGCATCTTCGTTCTGGAAAGCCAAACCAAATCCATTGAAAAATATATCCAAGCGAACACGAGGACTAAAAACTATAGAATAGACGATGAAACAAAGAAAAACAAAATACCCGACTGCTGAAAAGCAGATTTGTAGTCTAACTTACGATTCGTTGCGCTTGATACGCTGTAGAGTGTATTTTTTTAAAGCATGCGTAAAATCGCTATAAAAGATTATAAATGCGCATTCTTTATAATAGTTCTGGTAAAATCACTAGTTTATTACAAAAAAGTTCGTTAGAGATTACGAAAAAACTCATTCTATTATTTTTACGTAAAATATATTATTATTATCACAAAAAAATATACACTCTGGAAGTGAAGACAAATCTAACGATATCTCGCACATCAAAATCGGTCAAGCCGTTTAAACTGTAGGCGATCATACATATACTATACATATATATACATACACTATAAAAACATAACCCTCCTTCTTACGCAGTCGGGTAAAAATATAATTACATTAATTTAGTTAAAACTATGTTAAAAACATATCTCCATACATTTCCTGTTCAACCATCCCCAGAAAGGCAGTTGCGACAAAACTTTTAATTATATCTCTCTCTCCGTCCCCCCTATAGCTATATCTCGCTTGTACTTTGTTTGCGTTCCCCGTCCCCTTTTATCTGTTTACCTTTCTCTTTCACACTTTGTTTTTACACAAAATGAAATTGGGTTAAAGTACGTATTGTAATTTAAAATAATATAATCAATGCTAAGATTTTTTAAACGAATTAAGATATTTTTAACCCTCGATCTTAAAAGACACTTGTTAGTTTGACGTGTGTATTTGTGTGTCTGTCAGCTCTGAAATTGATGGAACGATTTTAAACTAGTTTTTTTTTTGTTTGAAAGAGGATTTTATCGAGAGTGTTCTGTCATAAAAGTCGGTTCAGCCGTTTTTTTTTTGCGGGGGTTTTTGAGTTGACATTGGCGAGAACTTAAGAACGCCATAGACAAGAATTGAATTGAGTTTCCTAAACTTATATTTTAACAACTTATGTATTAAACAACGCCTTTGATCAACGTCTTAAATTCTCCGTCTTCTTTCCGCAAGTATCATTACGTGTCAGCGAGAAGTTAACAAAATATGTTAAGCATTGCTTAAAGTTAAGTAACGTTTGTCGGTAAGGCATAGATTATTATCGCGGGTTATTACCCGCTGATTCACCCGTTTGAATTATTAATGGTGTTGGTGATAAAATGTAGTTGACGTCCTTCGTTATCTTTACTTATATCAATATTTCATCATATTTTGTTCCGTTATTTCATTATGAAAAATTAACAGAGATACAAATAGTTGATTTTAGTTTTAAGCCCACTTTAAAATGTAATTTATAAATTCTTTTGAAAAAAATTTTTTTTGTTCATAGCGGCCACTGGCGTAGCGATAATGCCGATTCGGCGATTTTGGTTCAGCGCCCGTCTAATTAAAAATTCAAGTATAGAGGTGCCATTCCCGTACAGTTTTGTTTAAAAGGATATACTTTCAGATTTCCTATAGAAATGTCATCAAAATCGGTTCAGTAGTTTGGTTTTTAAAAGGAAATTGTTCATTTTGAAGTTGATTTTTATTTTTTTTAACTATCTTTAATTTATATACTACATTTCTAGCAATCTTAAGGCTTATCTTATCTATCACATTCTGCCGTTTATCCTAACTATGTACCATTGTACCATATAATAGTAGGATTTGAAGTAATCCCAAAATATATAATAAATAATAAAGGCAAGAATATATAAATAATTCAGAGTAAGCTATCCATGTAGTGCTAAATCGGAAAACGGTGCATACACTGCTCGATATGTCTTGATACTTGGTCACAGTGTTAGCACTTCTAAATGACAGACGTAATGGACAAACGTAAAAAAAATGAATGAAAGTTTTGACATCACAGAGGCCAAGCTTTGAAAAATAAAATTATTATAAATACACAATCAATTTGAAAAATGAGTTTCTTTTCTTAAAACAATTCAGTTTCAAATAGAAGCACGAACTAAAAAAAAAAAAAAAAATTACATAACCCAAAAATAGTATTTTTTTTGTGCGAGTAATTCTTTTTAAAATCATTGCGCTGGCAGATCTTGAAATGTTCTGTGACAATGGCCAAAGACGATTTATTGCAAGTAGTAGTTATTTTCTCTAACCATGGCATGAAATTAACAGACATGAGTCTGTTAATTCACAGAAGAATTAACAGTTTCATATGTCAAATATCAGAATAAAATTAAAATACGAATTTATAAATATAAAAAAAAAAAAATTACCAACTAAATATCAAGTATTATACTTCCCACAGCAGTTGGTCAATATTGTATCCTTGCCAACGTTGCATATTCTAAATACACACGCACAACACACATGTATTTACGTGAGTGCATGTGTGAGTGTTTTCCAGGTATATGGGCTTACAGATAGGGAGCTTCCTTGGAGTTCTATACATATAATAAATAATAGTTTCTATGGTAATCTATACCTATGAAAGGCTTTGTTTTGAGTGACCAATTAAATCTCTGGTTCTATATACATGAAAATAAAGGGTACCTTATTTATAAAGTATGTGTATGGTAGCCTGGAAGAGATTGCTATAAGCGATAAGGCCGCCAATTAAAAGTCTAGCCATCATTATATTTTCTCTGTATTTTTTGTGTATTTGTTATGGTATTTTAATAAATAGTTATCTATCTATCTGTATAATACGAAAGAGCTCTCGCTCAATCAACTGGCCGCATCTACACAAAGTGGTGTAGCTTAGTAAACAGTTTACTACTGAGCCGACACTTGTTATCATTGTCTATGATTCTATGCTCTATGTATAAAGGATTACTAAGTCTATATTTATTAGTTCTGTTTTTATTTCGTACGTTTTATTTTTATTTTTACATTACAATACAATACAAAAATACGTTATTGTCACCATAGTATAATAACAATATGTACATGATTAGGGCGTAAGAAAAAAGTACAAAAGGCTTTATTTAGTAAAGGTTTATTATAGTAATATTTTTTTTAGCAATTATAATATTATTGGTTTAAAACACAGAATAGTTGATGTTACAATCTCGTTTAATTAATGTTCATTGCAAATATTTACATTCTAGTCTATTGTCGATATGTAAGTATTGTCCCAATAGATATTCGTGTTCTATCTTTGTCCACAGAATCACTTTCTGCTGCGTGAGATGATGATCAAACGCAGATAGGTATATTTACATAGAGAAAATATAATCATATGTAACCCAATAAGTAATTATAGTTTAAGAAACTGAAAAAAACGACTTCAAAATGCGCACGTCTTAAAAATCAAACTACTTAACCGATTTTATGAAATTTCTATGGGACCACTTGGGAAGTTAACTCTTTCAAACAAAAAAAGAATTTTCTAAAACGGTTCAGGCGTTTTCGAGTAATCGGGCAACATACAAAACAAGATTCGGACGAATTCAGAACCTCCTTTTTTGGAAGTCGGTTAAGAACCGAATCAAACATTTTTGAATTACAAATTTTAATTTCCGATTACCGGTCAGAAAAATAAAGCTGCCTGTTTTGAATACCTAATAGTCTATACTGAAATAGTTTGGAAAAATCGCTGAAAGTAATAAGGCTTCCCTTATTGAGAGTTATATTTATGTATTTTTGAGCGATAAGAGAATATTCTATTGTACAGTAAATAGTTTTTTTTAAGGAAATGCCTAACTGCAGTGTCATAACAGCAAAACTAAACAATAGACAACCGAAAAGCCAACCAATTCACCAAATAATTCATACTCCTATTGCAAGGGTACAAGTATCAAAATCGCTCAATCGCAGTTGTCGAGGTGAAACGCGCACACATAGAAGGCTTATTTTAGTGTGTGTGAGCTGAGTTTGTGTGAGTTAGTTCGAAAACAGGAATGTCTTCCCATACGAAGCTAGAATAATATGGATAAGAATTACTTTAGTAAATAAACAAAAATAAATAGTCGAATTTGTTTAAAATACAACATTGTAAAGTCTGTGCATCTTAATACTAATAATAAATTCATACTATTTATAAAAATCCGATGATGCAACGTGGATAACTTTAAATTTGGTTCAGACGGCCTCGAAAATTATGTTTAAATAAAATAAAACTAAATTATTCTTTTTCCTAAGCCGCGACTGGCTGTAGGGTCAATATGATAGTGTTGTTCTATATATTTTTTAGTTCTATGGAATAATTAATGTAGATAAATAAATAAACTCTTTATTGACACACCTTAAAATTAACAAAACAGTACAAAAGGAAAAAAATTAACACTAGTGTGACAACGGGCGGCCTTATCGCTAAAAGCGGTAATGTATATGTATACAAGAATGTATTAAAAAAAAACTATTTAACAATATCTCCCATAGTTGGCTAGGCTTGCTTAGTTTGTGACTAAATATTATGGCGCCGTCGGAAAATCTCACCAATATTTACCAACAATATCCTTAATTATTACTTTATTAGACATACATTAAGTCGAGAGACTTTCAATAATTCTTCGATTACATTTTTGCCTATGTCATTTTGTTTTCTTTGTTTTTGTCAGAATCCGACAAAACAAGATTTTTACATAATGTTTTCCATATTCTTTGCCTGGATTCCAGGCTTTTTTTTTCGAGAACAACACACAATATTTGTCTCAATTGGAAATTATTCTATATTTGGAGAGTAGCCTTATACGTTGCACCCCATTTACAATCAGCTCTGTTGGGCACGGAAGTGAGCAGGGAGGGAGTCGGCAGCGCGAGTAATTATGCTAAATCACTCGTGACTCACGATACGTATGGCCAGGTCCCTTATTCCGTATGGCCATCGGCCGCGTTACGTGAACGTGACGCGGGTGCATTGACAATGAAAATTTGCCTTTAAGTTTAAGAAGCCAAAGTCTAATTTTCATTGTAGACGCACCCACGTCAAATTCACGTTACGCGGCCGATGGTCATACAGAATAAGGGGCCTGTAGGGCTATTCACAATCATTCGAATTCGGAATCGGGTCGGAAATTATATCTCCATCTCTGTCATTTCCATACAGAATAGCAGAGATGGAGATGTAGTTTCTGCATCTCGAATTCGAATGATTGTGAATAGGTTTATATTCTTGCGCTGCCCACTTCCATGCTCACTTCCCTGCCCAAAAGAGCTGAGTGTAATCGGCAAAATGAAATATGATGAGGTATGTAATATATAAAGATACAAATGTATATATACATATACAAATGTATATGTGTAAAATTTACATACATTCGAAATATACTGAAAATATTACCTTCCTTCTTGGGTAGTTGGGTGGTTAGTTTTTTTTAGTGTAAAGTTGAAATGTAAAAGTTTCCAATCTCTATTTATGAATTTAATGTAGACATTGTATTTTAGGAAAGAATGGTTATAATATAACACGGTAAAAATTACTTTGTGACGTCATTTCCAACGCTAGAACAGTATGGATATGACGTTCCTATTTTACCCAACTGTACAAAATGGCCGGTAATATTTATCGGGTGTATCTGCATTAAATATAGTAGGTTTCTATGTTACCTTTACCACGTACAGCCTAAATGACAAATTCTTAATATGCTACGTGTCGTTTGACACGTAGCACGTGACGTTCGTCTTTACTTTCCTATGGTCATAGGATGGTCATATATGTACTGTCAAATTAAAAGATAAATATATTTTCCATTTCAATATTCAAGGTTCATTTATATTATGACGGAGTTATGAGATAAACAATTACAACCGTACAGAGAACCTCCTTTTTTAAAATCGGTTAAAAATATAATCGTTTTAGGGGCAATCGGTAAGGAATTAAATTTAATCTTTAACAATTAGTTTATAAAAATAGGTTTGTTACAAATCATGCCATTAAATAAGAATTGTAATTATTACAAGTCATGATTGCGCATGGCGTTTGGTTGTGTTCGTGTCGTGTTTATGCATGTGTGAGTACTGTCCACTCGCTCTGTCCCGCTCACACAGTAACGTAATGTACTCTAATACAATACTATACAAATACGTGTGAAAAAGTGTTAAAAATCTTGAATACGCTTCATGAAAGATAGATATTATTTGGAATTCACTCGAGGTTTAAAGACACCCAGTCTTTAGAAACTCGAGTGAATTCGTTTTTTCTAGGCTAGTGCGCTCCATCGTAGATCGCATTAGGTGAAATGCCGGTCAAGTACAAGCCTATTTTTAAATTAAAAAAAATAAAGTATCACGCGTTCCTGAATTGCAATAATATATTATCATAACCCTAGTTATTATTATTACTTGACTGCGATGTCACCTTATCTCTCTCACACACACTCAGCTGCGTGTGTGTGGGTGAGCGCTCGATGTAGTGGTGTGAAGATTTAGACATGACAAATGATTTTATTTTCTTTGTTGTTTTGGCAGTTCTGATTTATTTGTTTGTTTATTTTTAAATTAATTATTATTATGTCTAACGGTATTCTGTGTGATGTTAAGTGTTATAAAATATATTTGTATCTAGTTCTAATATACGTATTAGTTTTTATTTTTTAATTGCTGTTTCTACTACATTTTAATGAGTTATTTACTGACTGTCGAAAAGAGTATATTTTTACAATGAAGTATGTAATTGTGGTTAACTTTAATATCGGTCTATAGTACTCTTTTCGATCATAATTGGAAATAAAAATTTTGTATGGACATAGTATCAACGTAAGATCAAGTGACTATAAGGTGTTTCGTTCTTAGTTCTAGTAAAATTAGAGCAAGAAGAATATATTTAATATGTAAGCATAAATAATATGTATACACTTATGTATGTACACAAATTATTCAATTAAATACAATGTATAATAATTCTGCATAACTCTAAACGTTTCCTTGGTCTACTGGTAGAGCGTCAGTATACTACGCTCGGTCGAAAATTCGATAATTCTAAATGCAAACACGAGGCCTCTTTCTGTTATACATATTAAACTTCAACTTTATTTCACTTCTATCTCATTATATACATTTCAATGTCAATTTCGCACAATATTGTATGAATTAACACCTGAGTCTATATTATATATCCTAACTTATATTATAAAAGAATAGGGCTCTCTGTCTCTCTGTCTGTTACCTCTTGGATAGATATGGCTAGATAATGGTTGATGATGATGATGATGTATTGTAAATCCATGCATAGTACCAATACGAATGGGTTTGTTTGTCCATTTTAACATTATCTCCATTTAACTCGCTTCGCTCTACGTACCCTAAACGGCTTGACCGTTTATAATGCGACATCGTGAAATGTCTAGTTCTTGATATCAGAAACAATCTCCATTTTTCAGTCGATTATTCATTGTACTTTAAATTATGTGTTAATTGTCTAAATATATTATGTATTAACAAATTGAATCTTCAAATTGTTATTTGATTCATAAAATGTATTAAAACTAATATTATAACAGTAAAAATATGATTTATTTCAATATATTTGTATTAGCTCAGGTGTTAAATACATTCGTAAAGTATAAAAGTAGGTAATTATGATAATATATAAATACGTGTATGTATGTTATACATACTAACCTATGTATGTATAGTCCTTGAGCTTGTCGTTGTGTAGCCACACAGAAAGGGAGGGACACACGAGATTTAACTAAAATATTAATTTATTTTGTAACAACTATGAAAATATATGTAAAACATTTTGTTAAATATTTTTTGCTATCAGCAATACGATGTATAATTGTTGTAATTTTGTAATATCTATTCCATTCAATTTATCAAAACTTCTGCAAGTAGGAACCTATTCATTTATTATATACTAGCTGTGCCCCACACGCGTGGTAATGAACATATATAAGGGAAAACTCAAATCCCCGACAAAAAAGCGGCTAAATCGATTATGAACAACAAAAAAAACTTGTTAAGAACTCTCTCTTAATGAAATCCTCTTTTAAACAAAAAAAAAAAAAGAAAACGAAATCGGTCCATAGGTACTTTTGAGAGCTATGATGCCACAGACAAACACACAGAAACACACGTCAAATATTGTAGATACAATGAAATGATTATTATATGAGCCGAGTGTAATTTTTTTTCGAAATGTGGGACGCAATGATAGCGGGCGGAATATCTCATCAATCTCACCCTATGCCCCTCCCCCGCTCCCGGGCCCCATTGTTCCTCAGCTCTCTTTCGCTCAATTCAGTTGACTCTTACGTTTACCAGATTCTTTAAAATTTGCTGAATCGTCGGGATCTGTAGTATTACTCATATATATATATATATATATATATATATATCTCTATACTATCATTATTAAACAGTACATTCACAAGGAAAATGTTTTCCAAATGTTATGACTAGAACCAGCGGCTTATGCCGTAGTACGTTTTCCGTAAGTCAATAACTCTGGATAAAACCTTATATATGCAAATATGTGTATTGTTAATAAATAAGTTATCGATGAATTACGAATTACAGATAGTTCCGATAACCTGAGTGCGAAATCACTAAAAATCGCAAGAAATGCAAGCGATGGGTGTGCCCTGAGCCTTATCACTGCTAATAATAATACGTACGTGGGTACGGATGGGGTGCGCTGTGGGATTATTGTGTATCGATATCGATAAAATAAATAAAATTGTGTAAAGTAATGTACCAGATATGCAGTAATGCAATACCGTGATGAAGCCTATGTCTCAAGGTTCTGAGCTGTCTGTACTAAATACCTACCTAGAACGAAAAGGTTAATTAACCACAGCAAAAACAGATTTATTACAATACTGCATGAAAAAATACACAGACACGTTAGAGTTGATACCGGCATTGGAGTCCCAGAACAAAGAAAAAATATACACGCGCATAGTAGGGTTCCGTAGCTAATGCTGTAATTTAAAGTAAAACTACTACTTGGCGAGTGTTTTTTTGTTTAAAAAGCTCTTTGCGAAAAGGTCAATGACCTCAGTACTATAGTGATTTAAGTGTTTTATAAATTTTTCGCTATATCTTGAAAAGTTGTTTACTTTCAATGAAAAAAAAACAATTTTCATTGAAAGTATTTAATATGATCTACTAATTAGGGTTAATCATGAATAAATAAAATAAATAAATAAATATTTGTGGACATTGCACACATCACCATCTAGCCCAAACTAAGCAAAGCTTGTGCTATGGAACTAGATGGCTGATAGAATACATATACCTACTTATACTTTTTTTTTGTAAATATATACATATGATACATAGAAACACCCAGACACAGAAGAATCATCCATGCTCATCACACAAATGTTTGCCCTGGGTGGGGATCGAACCCACGACCTTTCAGTTCAGCAGGTAGACGTAGACACACTACCAACTGAGCCACAAGGCCAACCTAGTATGTCTTGAATGTCTAGTTTTAATAATTTATTCACAATTATTTCACCTTCGGCGGGTTATATCTTGCACACATCGCATTTGAGAAAAAAAATTATACCTATATCGAACCTTAGACTTATTTTAAGAGACCTATTTAAAGATACACATTGAGTTGAAAAAAATCATTCCTTCTTTTGGGTACATATATGTACACCATTTATTTATTTATTTTAAATAGTGTTTTGTACCAGTTCACAGAAAACATCTACATGCTAAATTTCGTTTATGTAGGGATGATAGTCTCCGAGTAAAATAGCTGTGATATACGAACAGAGAGATGGACATGGCGAAATTATAAGGGTTCCTCGTAGTTACTACGGAACCCTAAAAATTGAACTGATTTAATAAAAGAAAACCATCACCGTTAACTTTTGACGATAAAACAGCTGAACCGATCGTTATGCAATTTGATACAGAAATAATTGTAAACATAGAGACGAACGTAGATCGTTTTTAGGGTTCCGTACCCAAAGGGTAAAAACGGGACCCTATTACTAAGACTTCGCTGTCTGTCTGTCTGTCTGTCTGTCTGTCTGTCTGTCTGTCTGTCTGTCTGTCTGTCTGTCTGTCTGTCTGTCTGTCTCCAGGTTGTATCTCATAAGCCGTGATAGCTAGAAAGCTGAAATTTTCACAAATGATGTATTTCCGTTGCCGCTATAACAACAAATACTAAAAATTAAAAAAAATATATTAAGGGGGGTCCCCATACAAAAAACGTGTTTTTTTCGTATTTTTTTGCTCAATATTAAAAACGGTAACAGGTAGACGCTTCAAATTTTCACAGAATATTTACTTGTATATTACCTTTCAAAAAAAATAATTTAATAACAATAAAGTAAATATTAAAGGGGGGCTCCCATACAACAAACGTAATTTTTAAGCAATTTTTACTCGATCTTAATTAACAGGTAGAAACTTGAATATTTGTAAGTAAATATTTAGAAATATATTAACTATAAAAATAAATACCTAATCTAATACATAAAAACTCACAAAATGAAAATAATCCGTGCATCTAAACGCGGTGCGAGCGCGGTGTGGTGGTGGCGCGAGTGCGATGCGGTTGATAATCAACGGCCGCGCGGGTAGCGGGGGAGGTAACATCACGGAGCGAGCCATAGCCGCGCGTATTCGCGCGAGCGTCGACATGCTGCCAGAGTGTGTATCGAAAACCTACCTATAAGTTTGCAATTTACTACTTGGAATTTCGTTGATTTCTTGTTATTTTATAAACAGAACTAAACTTTGTAGTATTATAGATGATAGTACGGAACCCTTCGTGCGCGAGTCCGACTCGCACTTGGCCGATTATTCATCACTAGACCTGAAAAACTGCGAGGTGCAGCTAGTAATATTATAAAAGCGAAAATATAGCTGAGGACCTGGAAGACGGAGATAATCTACATTTCATCATCATCATCATCACAATTTTTCGTTTCGACGCAAACAGTAAACGGTGATATGTGAACGGTGAATGTGAACGGTGATGGCCCGACGGTGAAACAGTTATATATAAGTTAGCGATAAAAAAAAAACGCTTAAATCATTTTTCTGACAAAGAATTGCTGTCACCTATGTCTGTCATATTGTAGAAAAAACAATCTTTAAAAATAAATCAGTAATTACATCGATATCTCAAAATATATACCTCACCCTATCTACCGTATCCATTTAGTTTGACAAGCATTCGGTTTCATATATCCGCTACGGTTGCATGTGTGCGTGTGTTTCTCTTGTTTGCGTGCGGGTCAGGGCTGTCACATTATTTATTAAAGATACTGGCATGCACTAAAGGAAGATATGTATAATTAATTTATTATATGTGACTGTGGTTTCTTTGATTTATTTTTTATAAACTATTAAAAATTGTAGGTAAATATTAAATAATCTATATTTAGGGTTCCATAGTAAACAAGGAACCCTTATAGTTTCGCCATGTCCGTCTGTCTGTCTGTCTGTATGTCCTTCCACGGCTTTGCTCAAAAATACTAGAAAGCTGTTATTTGTTACAAATATACATATTAATAATGCCGAGAAAAACGTAGAATAAAAATTTGAAATATTTTTTTTTGGGTACCTACACGTAAAGTGGGGATGAATTATTTTTCTTATCTACCCCATCGTGTGGGGTATCTTTGGATAAATAATCAAAAAAAAAATGGGGGTGTGCGAAAATCATTTTTCTATTTGGGGATCCGTTTGCAAAATATTAAGCTTTGAAGTGATAATATTTGTTAGAGTCACGCCCTTATCCCTCTACCGGCTAAACGTTTGGCTTTGGAGATATGAAAAATTCATTCTAGTAGAATATATATAAAAATTAAAAGGAAAACTATCATGGCTAAGTAGGCTGTACAAGCTATCGAGTTATAGTAGATCAATTTAAAATAATTACTTAGACAAGTCAAAAATTAATATTTCATTTAAATTAACATAAGTTAAATAATATGTTCGTAGTATCAAACAAGATACCCTGATTTAAGGTCACGTAAATTATGATATGTAACTACGGAATCTTACAGTGCGCGTGACACGCACTTGGCCATCTTTACTTTCTTTCTTTGTATAAATAGATAGATAGATAAACTCTTTATTGACACACCATTAAAATTAACAAAAGCAAGTACAAAAAGGAAATAATTTTACACTAGTGTAACAACGGGCGACTCAAAACGAACGGGCGAAAAAAGCGATCTCTTCCAGGCAACCAAGGCATGGAGTGAAATTAGGAAAGAAATTAGACGGGGCGTGCAAAAGATGAGTAAGTAATATAATACTAAAAACTATGGATATGGCTAACAAACAAACAACAACAACAAACAAATACATATTTTTAAATAAAAACTACGGGTCACTCACGTCTGTTTTGAGCCGAAATAAAAACAACAATAAAACATACAATAATAAAACAGACGTGAGTGACCCGTAGTTTTTATTTAAAAATGTGTGAAAACCACGTTAATTTCCATAGTAAAACAAATACATACTTCATACTAATACATAAAATGCAGGAAGAATAATAAACTAATAAATACTAATATTATAATTATATATTCTAATAAAGTAAATAATATATAATAATACTAAAGCAACAATTTAGACAAGCAAAGTACATAATTAAGTTTGTGACAGAGATAGATAATGCGACTTAACTCGTTCTTTGAAAGTATCGAGCGAAGGAGGTGCTCTAATTGCCACAGGCAGTGCATTCCATAACTGAACCGCCTGGAACGCAAAGGACTTCTCATAGAATGTAGCACAACGTGAAAGAGGAGTTTTAATTGAGAGGATGTCTTTAGATCTAAGAGGTAGGGGGGAGAGGAGTGCCAATAGGAGAATTCTTCTTTAAATATGCTTCACTATTACAAAAAAATTGACATCATAGATTAGAAGTTATATTATATATATATATATATATATATATATATGTATAGATACAATTTCAATGTAAATAGGATAACAACCACAGCATGTCAGTAGTAAATAAGTTTGCAAATAACATTGCCTTACATTCGTTGGAATAAGTGTCATTTTTATTTAGTTTACATATGAACTTATAAGGTGTCCGAGATTATGATTTCTGTACAATCGAACTTGTTATCAAGATGTATAAATAAAATAAAACTAACTCAAAAAGAGAGAAAGAGACTTAGCAAAAATTTGACATCACAGCGTTCATCACCACGTAACTTTAAAAAAATATATTTAAAACATATAAAACATATAACGGCTTTCATCGTAAAAATATTGGAATTGTTTTTTTAAAATATTTTATGAAATGCGTAACATTTATAAACTTATTATATTATAAAAGTATTTTATATACCCCATTGTGTCAACCCTTAATTTCAGATCAACAAACTAATAAACGCACAGGTCTCACGCACACCACCATACTCACACACGTACATAAAGTCAGAGATAATTTTACGGGCCACAATTTTTTAATATTATTTGAATTACATACTTTAAAAACTGAATATTTTTGTTTGAAAAATATTATTTCATAATACTATAATGTTTGTAGTAACGACTTTAACTTGGGTGTCTGATTGTTTATTCCAAATATTTTAATGCGTATTTTAATCAAATGACAATAAAATAATTAAAACAGCATATTTATTTTATTTATGTTTTTAGCACATAAGTTTTTTTTATGTAAATAGGGCCACGAATCCTGTGGAGTTCTGAATAAGGGAATTTATTCAGAAATTGCCAATATATTATTTTTATATGCTTAAGTACTTACCCTTACTCAAAAGCGTCTTTTCGTCCAATATACCCCAGGCCAGTCCCTCAAGTCGAAAGTTTACGACCAGTGTGTGCTACCAGTGATGACATGTGGCACTGAAACGTGGTCACTTAATATGGGCCTTATATGGAAGTTCAAAGTCACGCAGCGGGCTACGCTATGCTCGGGGTCTCTCTACGAGATCGTTTCAGAAACGAAGAGATCCGTAACCGTACAAAAGTCACCGACATAGCACAGCGGATTAGCAAGTTAAAGTGGCAGTGTGCAGGTCCCATAGCACGTAGAATTGACGGCCGATAGGGCCGAAAAGTTGTTGAATGGAGACCACGAACCAGCCACAAGGTGGACAGAAGATATCATACAAGTGGCAGGAAGACGCTGGATGCAGGCCGCTTCCAACCGGTCTGTTTGGAAATCCATGGGGGAGGCCTATGTCCAGCCTTGGACTTCTTGTGGCTAAGATGATGATGATGAAGTACTTACCTTAGTGGAAACAAGTATAAGTTTAGAAAATTCAACCGCCCGTATCACCGTGAATTGATCTTGATTTTTTTTCTGCAGACCTAAGTTTTTGATTTGTCACCTGTCTGATTTCCTGAAAAAAGTTCTCGACAGGTAGACAGGTAGATAATAAAGTGATCCTATAATGGCTTTTATTCCATTTGTAGCACGGAACCCAAAAAAACCCATCTAATTTGCTTAACAAGTAGCAACGATGTCGAATTACATGACTAATAAAACCTCTGTCTCGTTCGCATGTATGAAAGACTTGCGGAAAATAGACGATACTAAGACTAAAGCTAGCATTCATCTTCTGCAAAGAAATATTTTCAGATTTTAATTATTATACATACGATACAATATAATACAAAAATACTTTATTGACACCATAGTATAATGACAATATGTACATGATTAGGGCGTAAGAAAGGTACAAAAGGCGGCCTTATCGCTAATAGCGATCTCTTCCAGACAACCTTTAGAAGATAAAAGATAAATATTTATATAAACGCTGACGGTGGTGAGATTACACATGAATAAATCTTATAGCTAAATAAAGATACATACAAATACACTACATACAAATAGTACTACTAAAAATACACTACATACAATAGTACATACATGAAAATATAAAAGTTAGCATATGTACTTATATCTATAAACTTTCATACATACAGTCAAAATAATTAGAGAGTGGGGACTCTTAGAGCAGTCGGGCAAAAATAGAAGTGTTTACCAATCACAATTAATTCTAATTGTAAATTACGTTATTATAAAAAAAAAACTAAATAACAGAATAAAATTGGTTTCCAGTGATTACGTTATAATATGGAGATATTATCGCATTATGTTTATTTAACGTTAATTTTACAAGGTACAAGCTTAGAAAACTTAAATAAAACCGGCCAAGTGCGAGTCAGCAGTCAAGAGTCAAGTGCGAGTTTTCCGGCAGCCTAGTGGCGAGACCGTCTGACTTGCAATCCGCAGGTCCTGGGTTCGAATCCCACTTGTCTTTTCGAAGTTATGTGTGTATTGTTGATTGCCGCCAACTTCAAACGGTGAAGGAAAACATCGTGAGGAAACCTACATGTCTGAGAGTTATCAATGATCTTGAAGATGTGTGAAGTCTGCCAACCCGCACTTGGCCAACGCCTTGGAGACTATGACCTAACCCTTCTCACAATGAAGAGATGGCCCGTTCCCAGCAGTGGGACAGTTTGTACAAAACAGGGCTGGTAAAAAAAAAGTGCGAGTCAGACTCGCGCACGAAGGGTTCCGTACCATTATCTATAAAAACGGCAAAAAAATCATGTCTGTTGTATGGGATTATTAAATATTAATTTTAACTTAATTTAATTATTTATTTTTAAAGAGATTAATATAACTTTTTTTTTTTATAGTAGATAGATCTACGATTGACCACCAACTCGCCTGATGTTAAGCGACGGTGTGGCCGAGGATGGACAACTCAATATTCTGCGAATATTTCAAGCGTCTACCTGTTACCGTTTTCAATATCGAGCAAAAACGAGCAAGAAAATCACGTTTGTTGTATGGGAGCCCCCTTGAATATTAATTTTATTCTGTTTCTAAAGTCTTAAATTCTCTGTCTTTTTTTCGCAAATGTCATAACGTGTCAGCGAGAAGTTGACAAAATATGTTAACCATTGCTTAAAGTTAAGTAACGTTTTTCGGTAAGGCCGTTAGTTAGTATATCTGTGTTCGTGACAATGCGCTGCATTAATTGCTCAGATATATCTAATGTTAAAATAGCTTAAAATATTGCTTTCAAACAGGTACAAAGCAATGCTTGCACTCTACTGCTTGGAAGTTGAACTGGCAAAGATTTGATATTTTTTTATAGTGTCAAGGGATTTGATACTCCCTCAGACAGACTTTGACCTACAATCTGCCTAATTTATTCATATTCATATTCTGCCTAATTTACTCGTAATATACCTACCTATTACTTACGTAATAGGCTTATTTAATTATTAATAAGAATAATTTTTTGACAATAACAGAAATTTAAAATGTTATAAATAAATTAGTTAATTATGAATCATGAATTAAGTAGTTACATGATTTTCATACATTTTTGTAAATTTATACACAAATTGTCTAAACAATACAGAGTCGCGACATGAGGACACCTACGGAGCGAGCATATTAAAAAAACGGATGACATCGACTTAGAAAATGCAATAAGTATCAAATTTGAATTTTGTCATTTTTAATTTTATTTGATTTTAATTAAGTAGGTGTATTATTTATGTTACGTTGTTATTTTTATCGTAATATTGATAACATTACCAAAAATACGATAAATTCGGAAAGAAACCAACGGCTGGGGCAGTAAAATGAAATCAGTTCAAATTATTCAATCATATTTTTCAGAAAATATTATAGCAATCTCTAATTTGAATAGCTGAAGATCGAGTTGAAATTCTCTCTCTGTTTGATGATTGTTCTACGTGACATTGGTGGAGTTGTGAGACATTTTTTCCATGAGCAAACAAAAAGTTAGGGCCATACCGAAAAAAGTTACATAGTTTTTATTAAAGTAGCAAACACAAGTTTCAAATTCTCTGTTTTCTTTCCGCGTGTCATTGTGTCATTATGTGTCATCGAGAAGTTTGCAATGCTCAAATTTGAGTAATGTTTTTCGGAAAGACCCTTAAACTAGCTAATAAAATATATATACCTCATATACAAATATACCTCAATAAAGTAATAGTAACTTTATTGGGAGCTACTATGGAGGTTCGACAACAAAATGAAAAGTCAGTTTCATCTCTCATTATGTAAATGTTTTTTTTTTATCAGCCTTGTTTGTACAAACTATCCCACTGCTGGGAACGGGCCATCTTCTCATTGTGAGAAGGGTTAGGCCATAGTCTGCCACGCTGGCCAAGTGCGGGTTGGCAGACTTCACACATCTTCAAGATCATTGAGAACTCTCAGACATTCATGAGGAGTTTCCGGCAGCCTAGTGGTGAGACAGTCTGACTTGCAATCCGCAGGTCCTGGGTTCGAATCCCACAACACGCACCTCTGTCTTTTCGAAGTTATGTGCGTATTGTTGATTGCCACCAACTTCAAACGGTGAAGGAAAACATCGTGAGGAAATGAATATTACCCGAATAAAAATCATCATTTATGCATATAGATGTAATTAAAATTACATCTATGTTTCTGCACCATGAATATTCCATACAACAAGTTTATGAAAATAAGTTAGAATAGCGAAATTTCTTTATCATGTTACCAAAAACATTATTACACACTTACAGACGCTGAAATAAATAATTACCCTTTTTTATATTTCACAGACTTTCTTTGTTTTTATGTATATTTTTTTAAATTAATTGATGATCTGCATCAGAGGTGTAGATAGGTGTTACAACTTGCTTGCACTTGTCATTGTAAGTACGTCCAAGGCGAAGTGCCTAACAATTTTTTTATGCAAAATTAATATCACTCAAAAATCAAAATTTGTTAGTTATGGCATTTGTATCTGAAACCCGACTAGAGCCGACCCTAATTCGTTAGATGTTCTTGTGTGCGTGTACTTATAGATATACACTTGAATGTGTGCAATGATATAACGTTAGGGGTGACACGCAGTTTCTCTATTTTTAATGTTTATTCATTTTGAATTGTATTGTTCTGTTAATGTTTGATGCAGATGACAGTAGATAATTTATTAAGTGTTTCTAATGTCTAATTACATCATTTTGAATAAACTTATTTGAAAAAAATATATTTACGTTATATTCAAGTATATATATATTTCATTTAATTATTTAAAAATATACTTGTACTATAACTATGAAGTTTATGTGTTTTATTGCGCTGCATACAATTTTAAGCATATAAATATTACCCCATTTAACGGTGCCGATCAATTCTGATTTGCTGTTTGTTTTTGGTACTAATAAGATTTACGATCTATGACTCACTGTTTTATAAGGAAGTAGTAGGGAAAGCTTTGCCCAGTTGTGCAAGTTTAAATAAGTATACGTCAAGTAAGTTAAATTAGCCGAATTAAACAATTAATATTTCAATCATGGATTTTTATTCAAGAAATAGCATTCATGGAATTTACAATACAATAGATACAAAAAAAACTGTAGTTTTCCATAAATAAAAGAAAGAAGTGTGTGAATTTGTGCGGCTTATTTATATGATTATACGTATAAAGTAAGTACTATATAATGAATAAAATATATGTAAAACTAGAATCAATAATTCAATACGGATTCGTTTTGAATAACTGAATTCCCCCCCACCCCCGGCAATTCTCATGAATTGTTCTATGAACATGATTTATAATTATATGACATCAAAGATTGAAATATATATCTCAGATAGATAAGATTTGATAGAAGTTTATAAGTAAGTATAATTTTTACAGCTATCTGATAAAATATAGCTATAATTGGAATTGGTTAAAAACTACTGAACTGATGTTAATGTCCAATATTATAGCCAGTTTGAAAATTTCAAAATCCAATGGGATTCGAACCCGCGTCTTCTTCCTTAGTAAATTAGTAGTAATAAATGGAACTTTTTTCGAGAGCTTAAGATTTTATCATATCAACAGAGTGATGTGAGCTATTGGTTAGAAAGAGTTTGGCCTATTCTGTGATGAAAAAAATCAGGGATCGTAAACGGTTAAGGTATAAGGTTACGCTACCGGTTTAATAAGGGTAGAGGTATAAATTATAAAGGTAGACCGAAAACGGTGATAATAACGGTTAAGGTATATAATTATAACTCTACCGATATTTTGTTATTTTGGTACCGAAATCACCGCGTTGCAGGACCTCTCGCTCTTACGCGTTTGCATACGAACGGGGGATGGCGATGCGCGGGCGGTCAAGGTCAAAACCTTTATTTTTCGGTTACGGTAGCGCAATTTATAATGATATCGTTATTTATCGGTACCGTAAAATTCCTATACCTTTATTTTCAGGTATCAAAATAAA
Organism: Lycia hirtaria; assembly: GCA_947563715.1. NCBI lineage: Eukaryota > Metazoa > Arthropoda > Insecta > Lepidoptera > Geometridae > Lycia > Lycia hirtaria. Next base: position 9,576,315 of record OX387387.1, on the reverse strand, counting down.
AAGGTATGACGTCATACCCTTAACCGTTATAACCTCTATCTTTTCGGTATAAGACCCCTGAAAAAAATTGAATGCAATTGAGACTGGGCTGTTTTATATAATATGTATTAACCCCAGACAAGACATTAAAATTCAAAGAAGAAAAAAGCATGGGAGGAAAATTTTCAAAAGATAGAATTACTGTGACGGTGGCGCCCAACATGAGTACCTACCCTCATACTCATGTTGAGTGCCACAATTTCTCGATTACAAGAAGTTTTTTTTTAACTCTACTCACACTTAAAAAAACTTCTTGTAATCGGGAAATTAAATACATATTTGTTTATTAAAATAAATATTAATCTATGAGTAAAATCTCGTAAATAAAAAAAACAAGCTTAATTTATCTGGTCGGTTTGTGCGTCGTTAATACGACAAAGTATCGCCGGTCCCTTGAGGGTCGTTCTATCCGGATTCTACTGTAGCTATTTTTAATAAAGTTAATCACTTTAAGTGGTGCCATCAGAATTAACCACATTATATATATATGTATATGAATTTAAAAAATATTATTTAAATAATAATAATAATGTTTAGTGGCAGCCCTGCACAGTTTAGTTTGCATTCCGAGCGCCGACACGCGCGCCACAATCAACGTACAATACCCGAGACACGGGTGCAATAGTATGGACATTACTTCAATTATTTTATTGTACAATTCATATTGTAATTCTGTGTCAAATATCAGTTGATATATTGTAATCCTGTCTAATATTTAAAAAGTATATATTTTTTCAAAGAATTTGAGAGTACTTGGTAGATCTTTGCCCAGAAAAGAGAAAGAACATTTTTAATAAGAACTCTGAATTAGAGAATAATTAAAATTGTGACTTAGACAAGAATTTTGAAAAGAAAATAACAATTGAATAGTAAATAACATAGACGAGAGAATAAATACAAACACACATAAAAGCCTGCAGGCTTAGTAAAAAGAAAACTCAATCAACTTCAAGTTTGACTCTTGTCTATGTCACAATTTTAATTTTATTCTCTAATTCAGAGTCCTTATCAAAATTAAAATTGTCAGGGACAACAAATATTCTTTTCAAATCGGTTTATAAATAACGGAGCTATGTGCAAATGAACATCAAAAAAATCACAGCTAAACTATTAACCTCCTTCTTTTTAATGCCGGTAGAAATAGTATATATAATATGTTACCGGATATGTGTGAAATCTAAGAAATCTGTACAGTTCCTAGGAATTTCACACAATTTTGATTAAATTTCGTCGTCTCCGTTTCTCTCTGTATGCTGTCCTCGATGTACACCGACTGGCGTACATTACTGGGCGGATTTGAACGAAATTTGGTAGTATTTTATTACACATTATAAAAAAATCTAAATATATAAAATAAATACTTCAATTAGACTACATTTTAAAAATGAATATCCCCCATGTGATACTGGATTCGGTATATACTTATAAAAAATATTATTAAAATATCGTGTTGTATCCACACTCATCCACCCCATCTCACACTTCCTCACAGATAACGCACACAATCGCAACTATATACACGTACCTTATACATTATGTAAGCGGCACGCACACATATGCGCGCGCACTCACACATACGCTTCGAAGTTTTTAATTTTAAAATCGTACCGAACGTTAAGTAGCTTATATAGTGCATCAAATTGAGTAGGATGGCTTACGAAAAAACAATCTCTACATACAAACCCTTCATATTAGTGACTGAGTGATGACTGAGTGAGTGACAGACGTATGCCTAGACAGGCTAGACATCAATTTTATAAATGTGCGTTCCTTTTACAAGTCTTCGATTCCATTATAAAATGATTTTTCTTTCGTATCGCAATTAAAGCCGCGAGATAATGCTAGTGTATTGTATATGTGACCTTTAATAAAAATGATGCTGGTATTTATGTATATTTTCCATAAAATCTGTTACAGTTTTAATGTGTGTCGTGCGAGTTGTGGATTGCCAAACTGACAGGACAACGTTTGTCTTCCAGCTAGAAATATGCACATCAAAATCGGTTAACTCGCTTGGGCTGTAGGAGGTAATAAATAAATAAATATTTATGGACATTTCACACAACACCATCTAGCCCAAACTAAGCAAAGCTTGTACTATGGAACTAGATGGTTGATAGAATACATATATACTTTTTTTTGTAAATATATACATATGATACATAGAAACACCCAGACACAGAACAAACATCAATAGAAACAACCGTTTCTTCTTTTTCAGTCGGATAATAGTTATTGAAGCTTAAAAAGCTGAAGCGACCGACGTCTAAACACATAATTATGATTATTTGGTTGACATATTTATTTTTATCTTTTCAGTTAGGTTATTTTAAAATCAAAATACTTAACCAATTTTGATGAAATTCTACGATATTAATCTGAGAGTTAATGTTCTTTCAAATAAAAAAAATCTAATCGGTTTATAAATGGCGGAGTTAGTTATGATGTAACAGACATCTTTTTAACCAACTCCAAAATAGGAGGAGGTTATAAATTCTGCTGTATTATTTTTTTGTAAGTTTGTTACCTCATAACTCCGACATTTATTAACCTTATTAGAAAATTATTTTATATAAAAGGATATATTTTCAGATTAGTCCCATATAAATTTCAACATCACAGACACAGGAGATAAAGGCGAATCTAATAACCAGAATTATAATTAGTCATGCCGTTGATGCAGTTTAGGCGACATGATGTGAGATGAAAACATAAACACAGTATAAAAACATGAAACTCCCTCATCTAGGACAGTCAGCTAAACATTTCTGAAGAAGCTCCACTGTTATTATTTAGCTATGTCAAAGATTATTTTAGTAAACCATACCTACTGTTAGCTGTTAGCGTATGTACATGTAATTGTTATTTGTGTCATTTAGAGGTTTTGCTGAACTTTTGAAGAAATGTGTATTATATCATATTATGTACCTACCTAATTACTTCTAATTTTCTACAACAACAAAAAATACCTCGAAGATAGGTAACGAAGCAGTTTATTTTTATTTATTTATTTTATTTTTGTTTGTTTTCTAAGTTCAAGAAATAAGTGGATGGATGTGACGTCTCAAATACATGTGGAAATTTTCAAGTATTTATATTGGAAAAACCGAACCGGTTTACCCGTTCAAGATACTGATGGCAATAATATAGATACTCACATGCTCTGAAAAATGTGTTAATCTTTAGTCAGTTGGTTAAAATATGATCACAAATGTTACAGACAAGTAGTGACATCTGATTATGTTTTTGGTAAATTACTAAATCAGTTTGAAACCAGCACAGTAGATGTCACTACTAAATAATGTTCGTTCTGAAACATAAAATTCTATTTGAAGGAAATATCAAATAGGGAATATTTCGACCCAAGATTTCGACAAAGAAAATACTATGGTTTTTTGGGTTTGAAATAGAATCCAAGGAATTTTTAGCTTATAAGTATAAGCTTAGAAATTCATGTTCATATTTTATTGTAATTACGTTTTTATCGTATAAGATAACATTGTTTTCTCTTAGAATTTGTTTTTAAATAAAACCGTTTCTTTTAATTTAAATCAGTTTCAGAACGAAGCAATACTTTTTTTAAAGTCTGACAGTGCTGCCCACATCATCTTCCGAATTAGTTTATTTGTACTATTTCGTTGATTTTTGTATTTGAATATGACATTAAAAAAAAAAAAATGACAGCCGGAGACGTATGTTCATCTGTTTAAATTCTTTAGATTAAAATATCAAAATTCATGATGTCATTTGAATTAATTCTGTCTGATATGTAATCATATTTTTCTTCTGTCGCGGAAATAGTGTACTAGTGTAAAAAAAACATTGGGTATAAAAGTAGTTTTTGAAATTTTTCTTTTTTAAAATTTTATCTGAGCATGAAGAATTTAACATAAGTTGAAAGTTCATCCTCACAAAAACCTTAAGATTGTGATAATGCAATTTTCGCTAGTAGTTTCCCATACTACTGACAGGAGAAAGTTGTTTTTCTACTTCTAAATTGTAATCCTATGGATGATTATTTTTTCATTGCATGGTTATATGACTACTACTGGCTTGGTTTGTATATTTGTAAATCAAATCTTTACTGTTTAAATTCGTAGTTTAATTGAAATTTGAAGAGGCAACATATACTTATAATTTTTACTCTAAAAAAATACTTACTACTAACTACTTACTAAAATTACTCTTAATTGTCTCTGAAAGACAGAGATGGAGATATAGTTTCAGAGCTGATTTTGTATCCGACCAGTTGTAAATAGGGATACTGCTCCCCTAATTATAATCATTCGGATTCGAAATTGGGTCGCAAACTATATCTCCATCTTTGTCATTCTATATAGCAATGACAGTGATGGCCTATAGTTTCTGACACGATTTCGAATCCAACAAGTTGTGAATAGCCTAGGAAGTATCGTATTAATCATAGAGATCTACAAGGTACAAAATTTTACTGGCAACAAAATTTTACGACCGGTCATTGATTGAAAGTGCAATTTTCATGTATTCTCAATGTTTTTATGAATATAATGGTGATTTAAACAATAACTAGAAAGTATAATTTGATTTTCTTGTTTGGCAGTATATATCCTTTCGCCGTGGATCCCAACGTGAACGGTATGTTGGTTCGTTTATTTATAAATTAGGAAAACACAGCCGCGTCCGGCATGTTTTGGTATTAAAGCTTCCGTGTTTTCTGTCTCAGCTGTCTGGAAAAAACTTGAAAGCTATGAAAAAAATACTTGCAAACGTTTCTAAACTTAATAGGTAAAGTGATTGTGATGTTAATGAACAAATATTTTTGTTTAGGAAAGTAATCAACAAAACTCCGCACTAAAAAAACCCACGCAAAAATGTTAAGGTGTAGTCGGGCGCATGCAAATTATAAATAAATATTAGAAGCTAAATTCTTAGCACAAAACCGAAATACAAGCTTCAAATATTTCTAAAATCTACTTTGCTTCTTGTGAGTTTAATAGGTAGGTATTGAAAATAAAAAGGCCAAATCTTTCATACAAAACATTTATTTACTGTTGTAATATTTTTCAACATCACAATTCAAATTACTGGGTGGATTTGAATTTTGAACAAAATTCGGTGGATTTATAATCATACTATGTAAAAGGATCTAGTATATTCTTTATCCCAAAACTTAAGTTGAGTAGTGAAGTGTTTTTGATAATTAAATGAAAGTACAAAGTGAAGTTTGATTAATCAAATTTTTATTTTGAAGTAAAACTAGAAAACACCAATAAAAATAAATAGACAAAAGTAATAAAAAAAAACGAAATCAACTTCAGAGAAATAACAACAGCTGTTATATATAATACTGAAAAATTAAATCAAAACTATGTCTACCGAATTAGGTCTGTACGTACCCCAACTATATTTTTAAGGTTGGTGCCTATCTAAGACTTAAAATTGATCAGAGTGACTTGGCACTTCTGTTTTGAGTAAAAATATCCAATTACATTTTTAGCTGTATTAGGCCACACCCTAAACACTCAATCAAATCGCCATACAAATGTCGCGATTTGACTAACTACCTATCAGTAAATTATATGACTATGACTGTAAATTAAGAATTACCGTGTTGCAAGGGTAAAAATACCGTGTTTCTAGGTAAAATTACGGTGAATCTGCTAAAAGAGTACCATGTAAATTACTGTGTCATTTTTCAAAAGAATAAACTGGACAAGAGCAAGTCAGATTCGCCCACCGAGGGTTCCGTACAAACTAGTAGATAAAAGGGGGAAATTATATATTTTTTAAAATTTTCCTTCATAAATCAAAAAATATACATCGTAAAAATATTTAAAAACCTGTTTTAGCTTTAAGTTTTTCCCATGCGTCTTGACAGACAGATGGACAACAAAGTGATCCTATAAGGGTTCCGTTTTTTCCTATTGAGGTACAGAATCCTAAAAATTAGCTTGAAGTTTACGATTATTCTAAAATAAAAACTTGAACTTAAAATCTTTTTTGGATTTAAATGTTTACAACGTATTTGTAACACAGTACATAGAAAAAAGAAAACAACTTATTTTTACGTCATTCACTCGTCGCACTAACAAATTTCACTCCTCCCACTATTAAAATAAGGACGGGAATAGATTGCCAAGGCTTATTGGTAGTGGTATGTATGTGTGTGTTGGTAGTGGTATGTATGTGTGTGGACATAGTCGTTTAAATATTATTGAAGGTTCCCCAGGACTTCATGGCAACTAGGACCAGTGTTGTCATTAGTGTTGGCTGAGATTCGTTTTAAGCAGTACATAATTACATATTTACAACAACTTTATTTGTAAAACGATAATACCGGTGATATATGACACGTTAATGTATTATTACCTTGACGGTAGATAAAGACCTAATTACAGTGCATCTATGGTTTTGGTCAGCTGATTTTGGTTTTGAAATGTTTCTCGTATTCCAGGGAAGGTTTAAATGTTGAGAAAATATCGGGTCCACTGATTGATAGGTGATACGAAGTACGCCGGGTTATATATATATATACCGATGGTTAAAAGGTAATAGGGTATAAGCGACATTTTAGTCAAAAATGAGTTATGAATGCTATCAAAATTTTCCAAATTTTCATGTAGTATTCATAACTAATTTTTGACTAAAATGTCGCTTATACCTTATTACCTTTTAACCGTTGATATACATATATACAAGACTTGCTCATTTAAAGTTATTAGATATACAAAGCCATTATGCCATTAAAACATATTTGATGTATGTTTTAATGGCATATTTGTAATTTTGTGACTATTTTTATTTTTCGCTTATTATTAATGCATGCTGACTTCACCTGTAATTATTGTGATATTAAGCTGTATTTTATTTGTATGATTTTTTATTGTCAATGTATAGATGTACACAGTGTAGGTGAACTTTATAAATAAATAAAGAGTAATTGTTACAACTACATATATACCATCGTCGGTATTTATAATAAATTCATGTAAATTTAAGCAAAACTCGTGTGAGCACCATCCCATAATACAAATCACTCTTGCACTGGGAATTGTTTGCAGAGTGAGGTAGTGCAATTTGGTAGCAATTGAGGAGTGCCCGTTCTATATGTAGTATTATTATATGTTCTGTGATTTGGCAGTCTTCTTCAAAAGAGCAGCTAACATCACTCTCGATCGGTGACGCGCCTCTTTTTTTTTTTTTTTCTTTTTTATTCGAAGATAGGCTTGCGCTTGACCGTCAACTCACCTGATGTTAAGTGACAGTTACGGTCTACGATGGAGCGCGCTTGCCTAGAAGAAACCTATTCACTCGCGATTTGAAGACACCTAGATTATATTCAGTCGGAAAGACCCATTCAGGAAGCGCATTCCACAGTTTGGCAGTACGTACAATGAAAGTGGAGCCAAAGCGTTTCGTACGTGTTTTTGGAATATCAACCATATAACGATGTCGCTTTTTCATGCTTCTTGCAGTCCGATAGAAAAATGGGCATGGGGGAATGAGATCATGCAAAGCAGACGCACACTCACCGAAATGTATACGATAAAAAACCGACAAACTAGCTACTTTGCGACGATGCTCCAGACTTTGAAGCTTAGTCCGGACAAGGTAATCGTCACAAATGAGCCTCTTAGCACGCCTCTCAATGGTCTCTAACGCCTCGAGCTGGTACTTAGCAGATCCGTCCCAAAGGTGCGAACAGTACTCCATGCACGACCGAACTTGTGCTTGGTATAGCGTAAGCAGCTGTTCCGGCGTGAAGTACCGACGCACCTTCGAAAGGATACCCAGCTTTTTGGCAGCTAATTGAGCCTTAGACTCAATATAGGAGCCAAAGTTAAGGGTGGACGTCAGTGTTACGCCTAAGAGCTCGAGGTGGTCCTTAATCGGTATCGCAACATCCCGGAAAGTAGGAGCCAGCTGGAATGGGCTCCTTTTTGCAGAGAATAGACACGCCTGCGTTTTAGCAGCATTGAATTTGACTAGGTTGGCATCGCCCCACTCGGAGACTGCCTTAAGAGCCAAATTCAAGCGCTCGACCATTGCCTCTCTAAGAGCATGGGTTTGAGGTACACTGGCTCGCGCGCTGGATATGTAACTCTCAACAACGGTGCTGTCGTCTGCGTACCCAAAAATGCCGGGTTTTAGCAGACCATTAATATGCAGCAAGAAAAGCGTAGCAGAAAGCACAGACCCCTGGGGAACACCAGCATTGATAGCCATTCGGTCAGACGAGCAGCCATCAATGACTACTCGTAGCGACCGGTCCCGCAGGAAGTCCGATATCCAAGCAATAAAACCGGCGGGCAGTCCATATGAAGGAAGCTTGCTGATAAGGCTGTCATGCCAGACCCTGCCTCGCACTGTTTGACACGAAGTCAAAGTTGATTGAATTGGCAACTTGTTTATATATTTTTACCCGTCTGCGTAAGGAGGGTTATTATTTAATTTTTAGCTCCACAGACACCAGGGATGGACCCTTTGTCAGAATTACAAATTATTGTTAACTACAAATTGTTATGGAAAGATTATTTTAATTTACTTATGTAACTTATTATAATGTTGTGTGTATATCGCGAGCTGTTTGTCCCCTGGTTGAAGAGACTTTATCAGCGGCTGTTCTCACATTGTCTAATTACATTTATTTTTATTATTACAATTTTGTCACTCTTGGCCCAGGTTCTCCATCACCGCCGCGATTCGTTCTTTAACGGCATTCTCTAAATTCTACTCTCTGATGGTCTTCGGTGACGTAGTCGCCGTACGAATCGACTGATTGCATCATCTTCTTTTTGTTTATAAAAAGGTGCAGCAAAAAGACAGACGGCTCGCCTGATGGTAAGCGGTAACCATCGCCTATGGACAACTGCAACATCATTGACATTACTGTTGCTTTGCTAGCCCGGAAAGGTACTTGTAGACACCCTTTATAAAACGCTCTTTGTTGAAGCTCGGCGTGAAAACCTTCCGAGGAAGGATATTCCACATTTTCCTTGTTCGCGGGAGGAAGGAGTGTGAGAACATTTATATTTTATATTAGTTTGTATTCCAGTGGAGATGTGCGGGGGTGAGACGTGGCGCGGAGGAGTGGCTCGCTCCCCCTCACACGAGTCCGTCACCACAGACCTGTCGCTGTTCAGTGTGTCTTCAGCTGCCAGTGATGCCAGGGTGCTGCGAGTTTTGGCCTGCAAGGTAATTTTATTTTCCAATAATAAGGAAGCAGCGTTATTATTGGTTCTATTAGTAGAACTAAATGGAAAAATAACTTCATGGAATTCTATTCGCCATTATGTTAGAACTAGACATTTTTTTTTCTTTAATACTACTAATAAAATTAATAAGACATAACGGGAAAAAACGTTCTGTTTAGTTCTACTAATAGAATATAATAGAAGAACTAAATGGATTAGACCGAAGATAGTGTTTTTACCTGACTGCTTAGAGGTGGAACAATTATGCTAGTATTCAGTGGAAAATGGTAAGGTAGCAAAAGTCCACAGTGTATCAAAGCTGAATTTCCCTAACAGTGGGGTATTTCTATTATTATTATTTAAAAAAAAACATCGATTTGAACATCAATTAACATCATCAATCATCATGGTAGCAGGAAATTATGCTATGATACATTCATCATGTATAATGGAATCCACTGCTACTTAATAATACTTTTTTTAAATTACAGGCTGGCCAAGGTCCAGATCCGAATCTAAGGGTCGCCAGTCCCAATCCAGATAGCAAACATTTGAAGTGAGTGTATTTAACCATTATTACCCATTTCTATGGAACATGGGACATCATACAAAATAAGACTTGTTTTGTTATTTATGCCATCTATAACACACAATCACACATAAATAAAAAAATGTCTTACTTTTGTCATATAAATATACATACACATAATAGATAGCATATAGAAAAAATTTCTAATTTTGCCTCATGATTTTATGTTTCATAGAACAAATGGGAAATTCCTTTAAAATCTTGAAAAAGGCAAAATTGTTATCATATTAAAATGTAATACATTTACTGAAAAACATTTCGATCGGTCAATAAACTTCCAAACAAAGTTTTAGGGGAGGGATACTCTGTCTCTCTCTCGCGAAACAACACTTTTGGAGGGGCGTGTAAATAGCCCTTCCAAGGGTGTGATTGCTCACAGATGTGTTTTCTGTTAATAAATAAAATAACAGAGGAAAAGTGTGTCGGTGAAGGAGAAAAACACCTGCACTAACCTGCAAATGCCAGCTTCCGTTCCTCGTCTAGAGTGGCAGACTCCAATAGTCTCGTCTTCTAGTACCGGCCGGCACAGATCCACAAAAGTTCTCCTCACACCAAACACAAAACTTCACCAATAATATAAAGGAAAGTTTGTATGATTTAAAAGTCCAGAGTTCCAAATGTAAGCGGTATATAAAAAATTAAGCACCTCAAAGGTAATCCGCCATTGAAAATTGAAGACACAAGAGAATGAATGCGAGAAAGGTCTCGCGTCGTAGATCTTCGCACGTCACACATGCGAGCGAATAGCGAACGTTCTTCATACCATCGCTGAGGATGCGTAGCGCCATCTCATACATTACTGAAGTACTTCAGCAAAACAAATGCTAGTTTGACAGGTGCGTTACTTCACCGACACAGACGTGGGAAATTTTAAATTAGAATAAATGATATAATAATATGTGAGTCGCAATAAAACATTTGATGCGCTTCACCATGCACCCCGCCTTGGAAGTCGCCAGATCTTACAAAACGAACGAACTTCATAATTGGTCAGAATACATTGCGTAATATACGATTAAATAAAACTAATAGGGCGTAATGCTTAAGAACCAACTTATCTATTATACTAATACTATAATTAATGTATGTATTTAAGCTAAGTTTTCTTTATTGCGTAGGAATAGGGTATAATTTCGTGACAGCACGTTTGTAAATGCCAGTTTTGGTTTTAACTTTTGCCACACGAATAGTGTTATTTGCGCCCTTGTAAACTTCTACAATTACTCCTAGAGGCCAATTTAAGGGAGCAGTATTCTCCTGCTCCACGAGGACTACAGTTCCTAACTCTACTGGTTTGTCAGGAGTGGCCCATTTTTGTCTGACTTGCAACGTGTGCAAATACTCTACACGCCATTTTTTCCAAAAGGATTGGACCATGCTATCAAGCAACTTCTTGCGTTCTAGCAAGTTGACGCGTTGGTTAGACATATCTTCTGCGGGTAAGTATTGCAACGGAGTAGACATCAAGAAATGCGAAGGTGTCAAAACCTCTGGATATGGGTCTGACGCAACAACTACTAGAGGTCTAGAGTTCAATACAATCTCTACCTGTGTCAAAACTGTTTGAAGCTCCTCATAAGTAAGAAGTTGATTTCCAATTACTCTATATAAATGCGTTTTCATGCTCTTTATATTACCTTCCCAAATCCCTCCGAACGAAGGTGCTCGAGGTGGGGAATTCTTCCATTCAATGCGACGAGAGAGCAGTTCATTAGAGAACGCGGATTTATGAGTAGAGCTCTCCAAGAAAATGTAAAGCTCATCTAATTGCGCTTTTGCACCAACAAATGTGGTGGCGTTGTCTGAATAAAGACAAGAAACTGGTCCACGACGGGAGATAAAGCGCTTAAACGCAGCCAAAAACATGTCAGACGTGAGACTTGAAACGAGCTCTATATGTAAAGCACGAGTCTGCATACATATAAACAATAAAATCCATGCCTTTTGTGCATGCTGACCTCTACGACGAGACAGAGTTATGCGAATTGGCCCAGCGTAGTCCAATCCGGTATGTGCGAAAACTCTGCATTCTGAAACACGATAGGCAGGAAGATCTGCCATCAATGGCGTTGGGTGAGTTGGATTCGTTTTAAAACACGTGTTACATTTGCGCAATTTTGATCTAATGACAGTTCTCGCGTCTAATATCCAGTAGCGTTGTCGTATTATGGACATAAGAAGTCCAGGACCAGTATGACAGTTCATAACATGCTGATGTTGTATTAATAGATCAACAATGTGATCATGTTTTGGCAGAAGAACTGGATGCTTAACATCAAAGGGAAGGTCTGATGCAGAAAGTCTCCCTCCAATACGTAAAATGCCTTCTTCATCTAAGAAAACTGCTAGATTTTGCAGTTTCTTTGGAAGTAGCTTCCCTGCCTTTATCAATTTAATGTCTTCAGCGAAATAGACAGACTGAACAGCACGCAGCAAAGCTTTCTCAGCAGCTAACAATCCCGATACAGTTCGGGGTTCAATTTTTGATTTAGGTCGAGCGAACTTCAGCACATATGCGATAATATGGAGCAATTTCTCCCAAGAAGAAATACGCTGCGCTAAAGCGTACAGAAGCGGCGGATCTACATGTGTAGTAACTGTCATCACAGTTGCTTTATGCTCAGGAAGCTCATTACAATCAGCGGGAGAGAATGGTTTGATCGGCCATTCTTCAGGAGCGCGGCGGATCCACGGAGGACCGTTCCACCAAAGATCGTGGGACAATAGTTGTGATGGAAGCATACCTCGTGAAAGACAGTCGCTAGGATTTATAGCGCCAGCTACGTGATAGAAATGCTTAGCAGCCAAATTTTCCTGGCATTGTGCTACACGGTTGCTCACAAAAATCGACCAGCGGTGTGGTGATGAATGTATCCACGATAAAGCAATGGTAGAATCTGAGAACGCATATATATCTGCAATAGGAATGCGTAGTGCGTAAGTATTCTGCACAGTTTTCACTAACTTTGCCATAAGCAAAGCGGCGCATAATTCAAGGCGAGCGAGAGTTGTAATTTTAGTCGGTGATACCTTTGACTTTGCACAGAGAAGGCGAGTTTGGATACCAGATGGGTAAGTGCAGTGAGCGTATATGACACATCCATAACCGCTCATGCTAGCATCACAGAACGCTAGCAGCCGTAACTCGCAATCAGTTTCGACGCCTACATGTCGCGGAATCCGTAGCGTGTTAAGTAGATGGAGTTCTTGCGTGAGGGCGCCGAAACGAGCGCGTATGTGTTCCGGTGCAAGAGCGTCCCACTCGTAATTGCCTTGCCACAATTCTTTAATTAGCAATTTCGAGTAGAGGATTACTGGTGCTACCATCCCTAACACATCAAACAAGCGTGCAACAACCGAGAGTATATTTCTCTTCGTGCATTTCTCTGTGACTACAGCAGATGTGAAAAAGAAAATATCTTCACACGGATCCCATGATAGACCTAAAACTTTCGAGATATTATCACCAACGTCAAACGACAGTGACTTGCGGTGCGAGTCGGGAAGACTATCTAATAAAGCTAGAGAGTTGCTTGACCATTTTACTAGGTCAAAATCACCTGACTTGAAAAGTTTTATCAAATTTTGCGCTAGCTGCTTCGCAGTTGCCTCATTATGGACGGAATGAACTAAGTCGTCCATATACAGGCTGTTCTCAACAACTTTGGCAGCGTCAGGATAATGCGGACTCATGTCTGAAGCCAGCTGTCGTACAGTACGCATAGCTATGTATGGGCTCGACTTGAGACCGAATGGTTGCCTATTAAAAGCAAAAGTGCGAATTTCTTCGGATTCATTGAACCGAAATAAAATACGTAGGTATTTACGCTGGTCAACAGGTACACCAATGCGTAAATAATGCTGTTTTATATCAGCGTTCATAGCGATGGGAAATAACCTAAAATCTAAAAGCAATAGAAATAAGTCTGCTTGTAAATTGGGGCCGATGTGTAATACATCATTAAGCGAAATCCCCGTGTGCGTTTTAGCGCTTGCGTCCAATACAATTCGTGGCATTGGTTTGTCAGACCGAACCACAGCGTGATGTGGTATGTAATAACCATCAGAAGACAACTCAGACTCGTTGACAAGACTGAGGTAACCGTTATCTATGTAATCTTGGATCACTTTATTATAATTTTCGCGTAACGTTGGTATTTGACGAAACTTACGCTCAAGCGTCAAATAGCGGCGGTAAGCGGCAGCGTGTGAGTTACCTAACTCGGATGGATCTTTGCAAAATGGAAGAGATACTGTGTAGCGACCGACATCGTCACGTGTCACGGTGGATATGAATATATTCTCACATTCCGTTTCTTCCGGTGAAAGAAAGCGCTTCGAAGGCATTTCTTCAAGTTCCCAAAATTTATGAACCAAATCATTAAGGACTAGCGCAGAGAAAGAAGAATCAGGCGTTATGTCAATACGCGGGTAATCGCCCATCAGGACCCAACCAAACGTCGTAGACAACGCGGGAGGAGCGCGCGAGCCACACTCAACTTTATTTCCCAAGTATATATATGGGAAGAGCTGTGCACCCAGTACTATATCTATATCACCAGGTATATTCCAACTTAAATCAGCTAGTTGAAGCTCGGAGAAAATGCTATTATCACACTCAACAAATTGAGTAGGTAGCTGTTCCGCAATACAATCTACCACAAGCGCGTATATCGTATACTGTTGTTGTGGACATACGCGTGATTGTAATTCAACGTAAACATACCCGATTATAGGACGTGAAGCTGCACCAACACCTTTTACAAACGAATTATGCAATGGTGTTATCGGTAAATTCAACTTCCGGCAACAATCAGTTGTTATCAGATGATTTTGCGACCCGTTATCTATAAGACATCTAACAATGGATGACGTCATACTCCCTTTAGAGCGTGCATACACTTGTGCCGTTGACAACAAAATCGTAGATTTCGTTTTAGTTCCAGCCACGAGTAGTGTCGCGGCATTGTTGGTCGAAGACGGCAACGATGGCGGATGAATATTTGGTACGAGTGGCATACGAATATGATCGTTATTCATAGGCAAGCAAGGTTGAAATTGCTTATCAATTTCTGAAGCGGGTAAAGGCGTGATAGTACACAGCGGTTGCGGCGAGCGAGCGTCCGACACAATGGAGTGAGCGGGCGCTGAAGACGGCAACGAATGTCCGTCGGTATGAATCAAAGCGGTATGCGAATGACTATTTTTATTTTCACTATTATCTTTAGTGAAACAGAGTAAGGTATGATGTCGTTTTTTGCAACATTCACAAACGGAATTAGAATTGCACTTCGGTAAGCTATGCACTGTGCTAAGACAGTTTACACATCCATGTTTAGACTTGATAAATTGATACCTACTATGCGGATCTCGTTTTTTAAATTGAGCGCAATTATAAAGATGCACGTGATCACTGCTCGAGCAAAAAGAGCATGTATTGCGTTGCATAGGCGGCGCTGAAGCATACGCAGTTTGCGTAGATAAAGGCGTCTGAATATCTGAATCGGTCGCAACAAATGACTTGTAGGTATTTTGATTGCGCGTATCACGATTTGTATTAGCGGGCGTTCTATTCGACGCAGTGTTATAACGTGACCGTTCCAATATCTTCGCTTGATCCTGCACAAAACTTATAAGTTGTTTGGTAGAAGGTATCTCTGTATCACGCACAGTGAGTTCAAAAGATTGAACAGTTTGCGTGTCTAGCTTCCTAAGAGCACATTGAACAAAAATAAAATCGGTTAAGTCTTCGATTTCTAATTGTTTTAGCGCCGACATCGACGCAGAAAATTTGCTAATAAATGTATCGAGATTATTTGCATTATGCGAGCTTGCTTTCAAGTCGAGAATATTATTCAAGTAATGACAACCTAATGCGCGTTTGTCTTGAAATTTTTTGACTAAGCTATCCCACAGAGCATTGTATGTTTCTCCAGTCGGAACAATACCGGCGGTGAATTTCAAAGCGTCGTGAGTAAGCTTTGAAATCAAATATTGCATACGCTGCGAGTCAGACAGCTGATTATTCGAATGTATATTAGCTTTAAACGACTGATAAAATAAATTCCAATTTTCAGGGCGTCCATCAAAACTAGGAATTACTAAAGGTTGTAATTTAACTACTGGCATTGACGAGTTACTCGCTCCATTCGAAGTGACATTGTTTACATAGGCAGCGGTCAACTTGTTGCGAACGCGTTTTACCTTTGTATATAAATCTTCAAATGACTCGAGACATGAGTACTCAGGGATTGCATCTGATTTTAATTTCAATTTAATTGTGTTATATTTGTCTACAACAGATTCAAATTTATCATGTATGTCGTCAATCGTTTCTGACTCAGCTAGGAAGTTTTCATTCGAACGCGAAGTTGAATCAAAAGAAACAATATTTCTAGAAGTATTGTACAAACGATTCATGCGTGAAAACAATAATTCTTTCTTTTGATTCAAAAGAACCAACATTGCTTCCATATCGGATTGTTTTTCCGTCATGTTTACAAAATTAAATTGACAATAACACGAAAAAACAAACGATCAAAAGTAAATGTGGGTAATTCAACGTATAAAATAAAGTTAATTACAAGCAACTTTTAAAATAGTTACACAAGTATGTGGCGAATATAGCAAAATAATATGGCGTATTAATGTTATGGCGAAATAATATGGCGAAATAGTTATATGGCGGAATATGGGTGCATAGGCGGAGCGGGAAATAATTAATTGAATTAGGTAATCTAACAATTTGGACAATGGATTTAACGGAAGGCGTAGTTATAAAATGTAGGTAAATAATAAAATATTTAGCGTAGAAATCATGTGATTTTTTTTTTATTTTTAAGCGGTTAATGAGGGTGGATGTCTACCAAAAAAATTACGTAGAACAAACAAAATTTGAGATTCTACCAAAAATACGCAGAATCTCAGGCGAAAATAAAAGATTTTACCAATAAGCACGTAAAATCCTTAGCGTAATGAACAGAATTTACTAAAATTATGTAAATCTGAGTATAAATGGGGCGATAAGCGGGACAATTGTCGAAATGACGTATGTAGGTATGAAGCGATATTAATGTATTTTAGCAAGAATTCACCAATAATTACGTGAATCTGCAATTATTCACTGGACAATGCGACTCGAAAAGGACCATAAAAAATGGAGGGGCGTGTAAATAGCCCTTCCAAGGGTGTGATTGCTCACAGATGTGTTTTCTGTTAATAAATAAAATAACAGAGGAAAAGTGTGTCGGTGAAGGAGAAAAACACCTGCACTAACCTGCAAATGCCAGCTTCCGTTCCTCGTCTAGAGTGGCAGACTCCAATAGTCTCGTCTTCTAGTACCGGCCGGCACAGATCCACAAAAGTTCTCCTCACACCAAACACAAAACTTCACCAATAATATAAAGGAAAGTTTGTATGATTTAAAAGTCCAGAGTTCCAAATGTAAGCGGTATATAAAAAATTAAGCACCTCAAAGGTAATCCGCCATTGAAAATTGAAGACACAAGAGAATGAATGCGAGAAAGGTCTCGCGTCGTAGATCTTCGCACGTCACACATGCGAGCGAATAGCGAACGTTCTTCATACCATCGCTGAGGATGCGTAGCGCCATCTCATACATTACTGAAGTACTTCAGCAAAACAAATGCTAGTTTGACAGGTGCGTTACTTCACCGACACAGACGTGGGAAATTTTAAATTAGAATAAATGATATAATAATATGTGAGTCGCAATAAAACATTTGATGCGCTTCACCAACTTTGTATTAAATTTGTATGGCAAACATGATGCGCGACGTCATCTAACACGATCCTGTGCTCTCTGTCTAACATGAAATTAAAATGCTTGTTAAATACTTTCTTAGTTTTGAAGATATTTTAATTTTGTTTTTGTGGAATGGATCTATTTGTGGTTTGTCTTTTTATGACCAATTAAAAATAAATCATGCATATTCCCTATTCAGTCGGAAAAGATTCCCATAGGAAACTTTCTGTCCATCTCTTTCATTATGGGCTTTTCCGAAAAACGTTACTAAACTTTAACCAACTTCTTAAATTCTCTGTCTTCTTTTCGCAAGAGTCATTACGTGTCAGCGAGAAGTTGACTAAATATGTTAAGCATTGCTTAAAGTTAAGTAACGTTTTTCGGTAAGGCCGTAGGTGTGGAAATAGCTGAGAATATATGCAGTTCAGAATATCTACCAAATAAGTTCTGAATGAGGCTACTGGTGTGATTTCACAAGGAATAGTTGGAGTAATTTTTTTTGATAATATGTAGTTGCTTTAATTTTTACTCCTGTCCCTAGAAGACCATCATCGACGCTGCCTCTCCAGCCGGCGGACAGCTGCCGCGCGCTGCTCGCCGGCTGCGGCGCCCTATGCGCGCAGTTAGGGCTCCGCCGCTCCTTCAGCGCAGATGACATCTCGCGTCTACCTTCACACCACCACCATATGAGAAGGTAAGGTATTTTTCATTGGGGCGATGAAGAGGTTCCTTTTTCTCTGTAGGGCGCAAAATCTGCTTTTCCAGTAATGAATTTTCTAGACAAATTCTTGAATAAAAATGCTCTTTATCGCTTGATCAATTCTTTCTGAATAAATGTGAAAAAAAATTAGCTTGTCTGTAAAGTCGGTTTACGGACGATAGTTTAACGTGACAACATAAGTCCGCGCGCGAGCTCCGAGGAATGATAATTGAAGCGACGCGGAGTCGCGGACGGTCGGGCGCGGCGCACACCCGCCCGCTTCCTCAGCCACCGCAAGCGCGCGCGTGTGTAACGGGACAAAGAGCGTAACGTAACGGGACAATGAGTCATACTTTTTCGTGCATGCAACCGGCGTTCATCGATTTATTAGACGTTGTCACGTCAAAAGAAAATGTTTTAATAGTTGTTTTTGTGTGTGTTGTTGTAGCGCGACATCAGAAGTGGGATTGTGCGCGGCGCTAGAAGTGTTGACGCTGAGCGCCGCCTCGCGTTCCTGTAGCACCTGGGTCGCAGGTATTAAAAAAGTCATGCCCAAAACAAATCATTCTTTCTTCTTTATTTCATACTAGCTGTGCCCCGCGGTTCCATCCGCATACCTGCTTAGTGATAAAAAACGAATACTATGTCTGTAATGTGTTAAACGAGCAACTAATATGATATATAAATAAATATTGGTAGATATTCACAACACCATCTCGCCCAAACTAAGCAAAGCTTGTACTATGGAAACAAGAAGGCTGATAAAATACACATATTTTATTTTTTGTAAATACATACTCATGATACATATAACACCCAGACACAGAACAATCATCCATGCTCATAACACAATTCTTTGTCCTGGGTGGGGATCGAACCCACGATTTAGCGACAATTGTGACAAATCGCTATTCGATTACATAGTAATAAACTAACAATGTCCCTAAATCGTATCAGCGAGTGGCGAACAAGTGTTAGTTCAAATAGCAGCCTTGTGGCCCTGGTTGATTATTTCGTAACATATTCAATTTGACTTGGAGACTGACTTATGCTACTTTTAACATCATCATCACCGTTTTTCATCACTAAGCGGGTGAAACCTCGGGGCTCAACTAGTTTTATATATATTTCAATTTTTATACATAATATATTATATATTTTAGTAGGTGGGTCTCAGCTGCCGTCACCGCAGCGGTCCCAAGCTTCGCAACCAATGCACAGGCCCACACCTAGCGATAATAAAAAGGTAATATTTTACATGTAGTAGTGTAAAAGAAAGATTGACCGCGCAGGAATCCAATCAGTAGGAAAAAAAAATATTTCTACCTTTAAATGTTTTATGATTATTTTATTCTGATGTGAATTTAACCAATTAAAGCTGGACTTGTATTTTTATCTTTTTACAAATGTTATTATGACTTAGAAGTTAAAAATCCAAAAACAGTAAAAATATCAAATTTAAAAAAAAAATTATATTAAAATGGAATGAATGGATGAATAGGGTTATTATAATAAACAAACAAAAGAAAGATCGGTGTGTAGCATTGAGGGCGCCACTGTCCTATTTCATTGTTTTGTTCGATTAGCAACACAATATAGACGTCAGTTCCCATTTTTAGGGTTCCGTACCTCAAAAGAAAAAAACCGGAACCCTTATAGGATCACTTTGTTGTCCTTCTGTCTGTTTGTCTGACTGTCCGTCTGTCCGGGTGTCAAGACATTTATCTCGGGAACGCGTAAAGGTATCGTGTTGAAATTAAAACCATATATCCGGTTTTTTTTTCTATTTGTAAACAGGCTATTATGTATCACTGTGTTGTTTGTCTGTGTAGCTTCGTCAGAACTACATAAAGCGTCGTTTGCTGACTACCTACCGGGCTCTGGAGAGGATGTCGCAGTCGGACTTCAACCTAGACCGGTTAGAGGTAAGATATTAATATATATTATACATACATAAACTCACGCCTATTTACCCATACGGGTTAACGTTTTTTTTTTTTTTTTAATTAGAGGGGTTTGGGATCGAAAGTGAAGGGGATTAATATAATAGCAGAAGGCTGGCGCTAACGAAATACACCAGCCAAGGGTTAACGGGTTAGGCAGAGCATCAAAGACCATAAGGCAGTTTGACGCCACTTTGACCGTGGTTAAAGGGTAGGGTTGGTTGGGAAGGAAAGGGTATTAGAGGTTAAGATGTAACATTGGCATGCAGTGACAGGGGGTCAGCTCATCGCGTACATAAGACTCGGGATGCCGGTCGGGATCTAGGAGTGCCATATGAACTAATAATGGTTCATGTGACGTTCCTGGATCCTGATTGGCGTCTCGCTTTGTTCAGTTCAGACATGTAAGTGTGTATATGTAAATTCTTTGTGCGAAAACTAATTAATAGTGTTTAGTTATTTATTGAGTCATGAACTAGTATTTTAGAACACTGTATGTAAATGTCAATTACCCTTAACTGACTCTTACAGTATGCCCGGGAAGAGAAGCGGCTGGCACATTCGGTTTTTATTTTCCTCCCAGCCTGACTTCAATCTAGATCAGTTAGAGATATGATCATAATATCGTAATATGTGATTTCATAAATACACTGTAGAAGTGTATTTAACAATTTTTTTTGTGATGGGATTCGTTTGAAGGGTACGCCTCTCGAAAATTTTAATGGCTAACGGCAAAATGTTGAATGGTTTGCCTTTGTGAACCTATAAAAACTTCAACATATCTAGAAAGTTTTCGACGTCGAGCTTTCATCATCCGACGGGATTCGAAACCACAACATGACAAACAGTATTTGGCAGCTTCTATCAATTTGGCCACGGAGGTAGATCCACGTGCATCAATAATCTCTGAACCGTCAATTTGTTATCAACAAAGCGTTGGTGGCGCCGCCTATAACACGCTGGACACAGCACATTTGTAAATCCTTTAGAGAAGTGTTGACGCATCATCTTTTGTTAGTAAATTTGATAATTTTCATATAACAAGAGAAAACTTTTCTACTTCTATACCCGATTTCGATAATTCTTTTTTATATGGTTAGAACCATCAATAATCTATGCCTCAGTCTCAGCCTAGTCTTAGGAAATTTGAAAAAAAATCGACAAACTCGTAGAGGCGTAGCCATTTACGAATTCAATCAGGTAAAAAAATAATCTTCAAAATCGGTGGATGTTTAGGGTCAGAAAACAGTTTTCACCTATTTGTGTGAGATCGCGCGACATCGTTTCTCTTAAGTGTCTGCAGTTCGACCATCTTCCGTCTCGCACATGCATGTAGTCCCACAGAATACTAGAAAGTTGTCATAAGTTTTCAACAAAAAAATCATTTTGACCCAAGTTAATTTTCATACATAAAAATCATTTTTACTTTAAATAATTTGTAAAAGTATTTTTTATATATGAAAATTAACTAGGATTAAAATTATTTTTTTGTCGAAAACATCACCCATGTTGCTTTCTAGTGTTCTGTGGGACTATTTTTTTATAAGTTTATTCAGTAATTTTATATCTTTAAATAATGTTGATATGCGCGAGCGGGACGGACGATGGTCGAACTACGGACTCTTAAGCGTAGTAAATAAATAATAAATATATAAATATTGGTGGACATTCACACAACGCCATCTAGCCCAAACTAAGTAAAGCTTGTACTATGGAAACTAGATGGCTGATAGAATACACATATACTTTTATTTCATAAATACATACTTAAGATACATAGAAACACTCTGGGTGTTTCTCACAGAACAAACATCCATGCTCATCACACAAATGTTTGCCCTGGGTGGGGATCGAACCCATGACCTAAAGCTCAGGAAGCAGTCGTACTACCACTGAGCCATGAGGCCTACCCTTGATATTAGATAATTCCATGCACGTTCTCACGAATCAAAGTAATGTAATCGAAATGTTTTCGATTACTGTATGATTCGTCACTTGTGAATGTTGGTTGCGCAGGCGGCGGCTGTGTGCGCGGTGGCCGGCGCCGTGGCCGGCCCGGGGCCCACCACTCTCGCCGTGCCGCACAACAAGTTGCCGCACTCCAAGTTCGTACACCCAGGTACGTGTTATACACCAGCATTACACAAGCTGCATGCGCTGATATGTAGCCACCATTGTCCAGTAAAAGAACAAGTATAAGTTTAGAAAACTGAAAAAGCCCCGACAAAAACTAACCTGAACCGATTTTGATGAAACATAGTTAAGAACACTTACGACAAAATCCTCTTTCAAACAAACAAACAAACTAGATCAAAATTGGACCATCCATTTAACAGCTACGATGACACATACAGACACAGATATATAGATACACACGTCAAACTTATAATACCCCTTTTTTTGGGTCGGGGGTTAAAAATCTGTGACTACACAAAATACGGCTGTGAAAATTGCTGAATAATTAAAATAAATGTTTTGAAATACATTTTTGGTATAGGTACTACACACAACATAGTAGTAATGAGTTAAGCAAATAAAAATTATCTGTATTTTCCCGTAACAAGTTTAACAGTTAACAATAGTTTGTAATTCTGACAAAGGTCACGGATCCCAGTGTATGTGGATGCAGCTAAACATTAAATAAAAGAAAATACATTTGTCACAATTTCGTAATAATTTTAACTAATATTACAAAAGCGAAGTCAGAGCGAGAAAGGTAACAACCTTTCTCGATCTGAAATGGCTGAACCAATCGTTATGAAATTAAGTATAGAGACAGCTGTGGACCAGGAGACGGACATAAGACTACGTATGAAAGTCACCGACGTAGCACAGCGGATTATCAAGTTGAAGTGGCAGTGGGCAGGACACAGCACTCATGGCCGATGGAGCCGAAAAGTTATCGAGTGGAGACCACGAACCCGCATGAGCAGTGTAGGAAGACCAGCTACAAGGTGACAGATGTCCTCATACAAGTGGCAGGAAGATGATGAATGCGGCATTGCTTGCATTAACTGCTGCTTCATTGCATACAGTATACAATGAAATAATAGACAGACATCTTTATCTGCGACCAAAACAACCATAACAATAAACACATAAAATAAACAAATCAAACAACAACAATCATTTTTGTCATAAACCGGTTCAAACTGGTTAAATTTACCAGCTAATGCTAATTTAATGTGATAAATGTAAAGAAAAACATTTAACCTGGCGTTGTTATTTGTTTGTTCCAGAAGCGGCGGAGTTGGTCCTCACAGCGGCCGACTTGGAACGCGAGCGAGGCCGCCCGCTCTCCAAATACGAGAGAAACATGATGATATTCAACTGGCTGCACACTTTGGATGAGGCTGCGCCGTTTTAGATGCAACTGTAGCAACAGATAGATCAGCACAGAGGGTGAGGCGCCCAGCCAGCTGTCGCGATATGAGAGAAACATGATATTCAAAAGGCCATACGAGGCTGCGCCGTCTTAGATGAAATTTTATCATAAGTCAGTAAAAAGAGTTACAACGCTCAGCAATTTGGAATACAGGATCTGTAAAGTAAGTAAATACAGGGTTCTAGACTTACCTTGGTTGTATTAACCTGAAATGAGGTCATTGTACAACTACGAACAACTTTTACTATACACACAACTCTGAAATCACGTAAAAAAACAATTGTTACGTTTTTGTGGTTAAATCTGACGCGCCACAAACACAAAATGACACCGCCGATCTGCGCACGCCAGTTTTCATACATTTTACATACCGCGCCGCACACGGTGACGTTTGAGCTCGCTTCGCGCTTCGTGAAGCCGAAATCGACCGCAAAACGTGAACAGGCTGAAAAGGCCTGGGCCTAGGGATCAATCGCAAAAAAAAACACTGATTGTCCGAAGAACAGTATAATAAAAAACAAAATACTCTCTCGCTGGCGTGCGGTCATGTTTGCAGAGGCGGATTACCCCTAAGGCGCATTAATGGTATTCAATTGGTATAGAGCATCCTACACTTGACTTGACCCCCCCAATTTGACTCGGCCTAGGGCGGCTAAGACTGCTAGTCCGCCTCTGACCCTGACCTTTTCTCACTTCAGAGGACCTCTTTGATAATAAACAACTTCTGACGGATTTATCGCGTTTATTTTACATAATTTATTATTATGTACATTTGTTAAAGTTGAGTTTATTCAATAACGATGGTGGTTAAGCGCGCTTTCGCCTATCCTGCTTCAAGTGGTCGCGTTTTGTGTTTGTGGCGCGTGACAGCCCTAACGCAGATTAAAATGGAAGAAGTCGGAACGGCCTAGTAAAATCCTTATCACGTTAAAAGTTTTTTTTTATTTCTGAGTTGTGTTCATAATAAAATTTGTGAACAATGATAAATATCTCTCGGCTTAATACAGAGTGTATTTGTGACCCTGTATAACTAGTGTGTGTGCAACATGATTTGTAGCGCTTACCATCAGGCGATCAAGTTTATAAAACGTTATTTAGTCTAAGGGATTGTCCAGGAAACTTTTTAGATGTAATAAATAAAATAGTTCTTGTTATAAGCTATAGAAATACAAAAAAATAAACAATAGTATTAGATACGCAATGTTGGCAATACAATAATAATACGGGTTATACAGAAAGGTTATAATGATCATTAAGGAGCTCTTTATTTATCATAAATAATTTTAGTAATCAAAACAACCTTGAAATCGCTAAAAATCAATTTATTCGGATATTATCCTAATTGTATAAACAATTAATCCGAAACTGCCTTGTCGATGGTCAGATGATAACGACAGGACAGTGGATGAGACTGGCACAAGACCGGAAAGAATGGCGCGCTAAAGACGTAACCTATACTCAGCAGTGGGTGGACAATGGTTGATAATGATGATAATATTTTAGATCATTAAAAAATTATGAAAACCAACATAGAAGGGTAATAACCGAATGGTAACACAAAATACTAGGTCATTTGTTACAGTATGGCGGTTCTTCAGGGGTCTAATTACGTAACAGTATTTGAACCCATATACTGGTTCAGTAGATGTGGTCTGACAATTAAGTGACGGGTCGTATTTCATATCGGTGTCGAATTTAGGATTGTCATTTTGAAACCGTACTAGGAACTATGAAACATATAGTGTCGATAGCGACATCTATAAATTCTTGCTTTCAGCAGATAAATAGGCTGTTAATATCAACAACGTCGTATCGTGTTTATATGTTCTGACCCTTAAATTGGATTCCATAGCGTCATTGTCTTAGTAATTAGGCTGTCATTTTATTTTTAACTAATAGTAGGAAATAGCTAGTTTTTCTTTGTGATTTCAATGTCGGTTTCATAGTAAAATGACACATGGCAAGTATAAAAAATCTCTCGGTTAGGTACACCCTTCCTGTCTAACCCGAAGGCATAGACAATATTATTATATTACACACCACGGACAATATGATAAAATATAGAGAAAATGGACAATCTATATGGCTTGATATCACAGTTATGTAAAATAATATCACTAATTATTATAAAAATGTTAAATGTCTACAATGCGATTAAAGTAAGAATAGAAACCTGGCCTAACGATATATCGTGTCGTTATACTTATTTAACGAAGAGTATATATGAAAATATCGACCAACTGACTTCATAAACCCTTTTTAGCTAAAATATTCTTTGTCAACTTTTGTCAAACGGGAACTGTCTTGCGTGAAAACGGAACAAAACACTTTTTAACTAAAATGCGCTTATTAAGGGATTATGAATAAGATATTTCGATTTTGGTGGGGAAGGAGAGGGAATGCTATCTCTCTTTCCCGTGAAAAGAGACTTGTATAAATGGTAGAGCGCATTAATAAAGAATATAATTTTTATGGCGCCGGGCTGCATGCCAGTGGCCTCACTCCCACACACCTTTATTTTTTACTTTTGATAAATATGCGGACGCATGGCTCAAGAGATCTGCCTCTTATTAAATGTATTTGAGACTTTATTTTGTACTAAATAAATGTTATAACGTAAAAATTGTAACGTTTTGATATTTATTGTGCATATCTGATCATAAGACTGAACTTTTTTTCGCATATTTATTGATTATACGTTATGTATATAATATGTATCAATTATACATTCAATAATTTGTATCTAAAACAGGAAATAGTGCGCGAGCGAGTCTGGTACGGCACTCTGGCGCCTTCTGTTTTGTATGTCTGCCATAAAATTAAATTAATTTATTATGAATTGTTATAAATTATTATTTTTTAAAGTTGGCCGTGTCGGTACGCCCGGCAGTTATGAAATAAATGGTAGGTAATATTGTCAGAAATACAAAATACGTATACAAGCAGTGAAAGAGTCAAATATTACTATATAAATATGCCTATATAATCAATATATAATTGAATATATAGGCATGTTCAACAATTCGGGTATAAAAGTAATGCGCACGCACATACATACAAGGGAGTCGAGAGCGCCTACGTAATGGAGGCGTGAAGGCATGAAAGACCGTCATGCTATTTTTCGTCACGGCATACGAGTTGATTTTACTGCCAAGGCGTGCCAATAGATGTCACACATAAAAAAACAATGTTTTCTAATGATACGCACGTACGATAAAATGGTGTATGTGGGGCGCGGATTGTGACGGAAAGGAACCACCGCATTAGTGTGAGTGCTGCATTTATACACGATTTGCCTCGTGCCTGTATCAACACAACATCACACACATTAGGGAGTGAAGACGAATCTAACGACACCTTGAACATCAAAATTGGTCAAGCCGTTTAGGTAGTAGGCGATCTTATAGAAACTTACATACATTCACTCGAAAAACATAACCCTCCTTACGCAGTCGGGTAAAAAAAATTATCCGTTTACCGTAGTCACGTGTGTGATAAAAGCTACTTCGAGTCAGTCCTATTCTCGTGTTAATTGCAATGTAAAATGTTATAAATTTATCTATGTATATTACAATTATAATAAGCTTAAATGTTAAATAAAGATAGATAATGATCTCACTGCAAAAAATCTCAATATTACATTAGTAATGATGATAAATGCGAAAGGCTGTGTGTTTTTGTAGGCTAGGTTATGAAATGAGCATTGTTTTAAGGCTACACGGAAGGCGACTCGAGTTTGATAAGCGTAACCTCCGCGTCGCTCTTAAGTTGCCGTCATACAATTTCGTGGTTCGCGCATGATGGATAAAATATTTGAAATACATCGCAGGCGCGTATGCGTGTCGGACTGGAGTCGCATTCTAGTAGTCACGTGTGCGGAAGGCCTAAGGCGACGGGGTAGTTGAAGCAGCTATCTCGCTCGTGCCTGACACCTTTTTAATGCCATACAATTTAGATTTAGTGTTCAATTATCAAAAACTGACACTGGTCGGTAGTGTTAGACACTCTTCTACTTTATTGTTCTGATTCCATAAAGTCGGATGTCCAATTTCTATTATTTTGACCAAAATAAATGTCGAAATAAAAATATTTTTGGTATTGGACGTTTATTTATAAATCTATCAGTTCAAGGAAAAAATGTTCTGAATTTTTTCTAATACTGATTCCATGACGCTAAAATCCGTATACTTAATTTTATCAGAGATATTTTCATTAATGTTATATTTAATAAAATAAAAAGGCATTACGTGCGATTAAGACAGCTACTACGTCTACCTGCAGGCTTTAAGATGGTTGAACGCGCATTTGTTTATAAAAAGGACAAAACTGATTTCTATGACGTTTAGATTAGAATTATTGACAATTATTTTTTATGTGGTTGGATTCATTGTTGTTTCACGCGTCAATTTTGTGAAAGAAGGCATAATAAAATTCTACCAGAGTTAACGATGAAACGCAATGACTTTCCATCACGTGGACGTAGTCTAAAACAAAATTCACAAATATAGTCCGATACTTAAGCGCTCACTGGTAAGTCGAGGCGCGGTCGCGGCGGCGTCGCGGCACAGTCGAGGCGTGGTTTTGTTAGAGTTGAGGCGCGGGCGGCTATGCTTCCTTCACACACTACAGTGTAAACACGTCTACGCACGAAACAAAATAAAAAAATGGCGGTGGAGTCGCGGTGCGGTCGCGCACTGCACCCCTGCCGCGACCGCGCCTCGACTCCACGTCGCCTGTGACGCGACTCTAGTGTGTGGGCGCACTGACATTTGAACCTAAAGGAAACGTAGAAGCGGCGCGCCGCTTGTGCGCCCGTGCCTCGACGCCGCCTCGACTCCAGCTCTTGTGGGCGACGCGCCTTATAATCCAATAATGACGAGCTTAAAGATGTTGATATAAAGACTATGTCGCCGCGTTAGAGCCTAATTTAGTTTGAGAAGTCTAGAGACGTCTATTTTGTCGCTTCGAATTATTTTGAAAATCTAAATTATTTTAATCGTGTAAGTGGTCTACTTAAATCTCTGAGCTCCGTTTTTGAAGACTAACGCTACATCACGTTGATACTTTATCAAAGATAAAACGCTTTTGATATCACAATAAAATGTCATTTTTCTAAAAGCGCAAAGATGACATTATATTATGGCGATAATAATTGCATGATAACTTCTGGAAATTAAAGTTGCATAGTGTCACCAGTAACAGAAACATCGAAATCTTTAGAATTTAGTAATAGAAACTAATTTTCTCTTATTGTATGGACAAATGCGTAATGTGTTAGTGACGAATGAGCACTTGACATTTAGTGACGATGCGGTCTACGAGATGAGACCCCAGCCTAGAATATATCATCAAATCCTAATGCATATAAATGCATTTATGTATACATTAAATTATAATAAAGATATTGAAAAGAAAAAAATGATTTTTTTTTTTCATAACGTTTATTGGATATTTTAAAATTTAACAAGATATGTTGAAAATCGCAATTCAGGCTTTACTAAAGGCTTGGCAGAGACTAATATTATCTATTTTTACCTATCCATAAATACCTATTGATATTAACATATATATAGCGTGTATTTTACACTTATAAAATATCACCGGGGTTATTCTGAACTCTTATAGCGATGCAAAGTTCGCTCAGCGCCCGTTTTTATCTTGCTTTTTCTTTAATTAAGAGTGTGAAACGAAAGTTCAAATCAGCCTACTTTAATTGTGATATTTTAAATAATCGCTCAACTTTTGTGTCACTCTCTTAATTGCAGAAAAAGGAGCAATGAGCAAACTGCATAGCTATAAAATTGAGAGTACAACTGCTGGTCTTAAAATGGTGAACAAAAAATAAAATAATCCGCTAAAACGCCACATATCCGTTAAAAGTTATTAAACTATCCTAAGTATAATATATATTATATACTATACTATTATATACTATAATAGTAAGTTATAAATCCATCATTATAAAGATCTCCATACTCACTCTCTGCTTCAAATCAAGACAATCAATTTTCAAGGCTAGAGTGAATAGATATCTTCTAGATCGACGAGCTCCATCCTCGGCCACACCGTCGCTTAACATCAGGCGAGTTGGTGGTCAATCGTAGATCTATCTTTTATAAAAAAAATAAATAAAAAAAAACTCATTTCCGAACAAAAATATCTTTAGCTTATAATGATCTTTATAAATAAATCAAGCTAATAATATCTTCATCTTATGCCCACTATCTCTCGAATTCGCTGAACCACTGCTTATGCCCTCACGGGGATACCTTACCATGCCGTCCGAATCACGGTAGCGTTCATATTGACCTATCTAGGAATATTGGATACTACCGGTTTGACGTTAGACGACCTCGGTGCGTCAGGCCTGAAAAAAAACAGCAGAAGTGAAATAACGCAGTAAAAGTCTAGTGCAGTGAAAGTTACGCAGAAAGTTGTATTTAAAGTTTTTATTTTGAACAGCAAGATTGTGTATTGCAATTTAGCAGTGAGAATTTAGAACTCTGCCAAGTCTTCAATCATAAGTAGAAATTGGGTGTCTTCCACAGAGTTATCAGGACCCCCTGATAACCCCTGATTACACTCAACTTTTGTACGGATGCAAAGTTGGTTTGCGCTCGTTTTAATCTTGCTTTTTTCTGTAACTAACAATGTGAAACAAAAGTTCAATGGAGCCTACTTTAAATTGTAATATTTTTAAGTCTCTTCAACTTTTGTGTCACTCTATTAATTATTGTAGTGAAAGCAAGACAATAACGGGCACGAGTGAATTTTGCATCCACAGATTCCAAATAAATTCATCCACAGAAATCGACGACCTATTACTTCATCGTAGATCTCGTCCTTGCGTATATTATTAGATGCAGCGATGCACGATGCTGTCAAATGCAGCCTTATTCTATTTACATCTATACAACGCGGTAACGCAGCCAGTATGATGGGGACTTTTCGGCAGGGCTCCATAAGGGAAACTCTGTTCGATTAAATTGACATATTTTCTATTTATTATTGACATGTATCTATATTATAAGTGACGATTGTTTACAATTTAAAACTTGTGTAATACCTACATTCATTGTATACTTTCATTCTATTTATTATCGTATATTATAGGTATAATTTTGTTTACGTAATAATAGTTAAAAGTTAGACGGCCACGATTCTCACTTTCTGATCTTGTCTCGCCGTAACTTCAGTTGTTGATCCTTCGGTACTCCGTGCACTTTTAAAAGGTGTTTTCTCGTAGAACAACCGCTTCTGTAACTGAAAATAAAATTTTATAAAAGTTTGCATTTAAAATATAACAAGACCGACAGATTACGATTGTTTCGAACACCGAGGCTTCTGTACACGCACAAAAAGTAATTTGACATTTACACGCAAAAATTAAATAAAACCGGACAAGAGAGAGTCAGACTCGCTCACCGAAGGTTCCGTACAAACTAGTAGATAAAAGGGGGAATTTATATATTTTTTTTAATATTTTCCTTCATAAATCGAAAAATATACATCGCAAAAATATTTCAAACCTGTTTTACCTTGTGCTAATTAAGCTATTTCATATGATACTCCACATGATACGGTTAAAGCCATTTAAAATTTGGACCCTCCATCCTTGCATAAAGACTCAAATTTATGTGATTAAATTAAAAATATCCAGTTTTCGGATTTTTTCCTATATGTGTACTCTAACACAATGCTTCTTGCCAAATTTCATAGTTCAAGGTCAACGGGAAGTACCTCATAGGTTTTGATTCCCTGAGTGTCGAAATGTGAGTTTTTTTACGACATATTCGGCTGTAATTTTTTTTACGAAAACTGAGAAATTTGATTTTTCTTTCTGCAGTAAGAGACTATGAATCTGCGTATATGGTTTTAATTTCAACTCGATACCTTAACGCGTTCCCGACGCGTTCAGGTCTTGACACTCGGACAGACGGACAACAAAGTGATCCTATTAGGGTTCCGTTTTTTTCCTTTTGAGGTACGGAACCCTAAAAAGTAAAGCTAAAAAAAAAGTAATTTGGCAGTTGCACGGTCAGTGCGTAAGTCACTGTTAGCCATCAATCGATAGATATTGAGTTAATATTGGGGGCAGACAGCAATAAACTATTTTTCTGGACCACTAATGGGGAACCCGCGGGGGTGTTTGTCATTACCGTCTGCCTCTGCGGGGTAGTTAGCACAAAAATGTTATTACAGGTGTATGTGATACCTACATCGAAAAAATACTGATTGAACTCTGTTTAGCTAAAACACGATAACTTAAGATACAACCAAAATTCTAAAAGCACTTTATATACCTATCGTCGTTGCAAATTTAAAATCTCCTATGTGAAATATCAATACAATCACACGGGAGTTTGTGGATTCGATAACTGCTCTAAAAAATCTAGTATAAAACCAATATCCGAAACAAAAATGTCACACAGGAGATTTTAGATTTGCAACGACGACATACGGAAAATGGATTATGGTGTACCTACATGTTGGTACATAGATAGCAGTAATAATTGTAAGTGTAGAAGTGCGCCTTGTCTTGATGCATCCACAGGTCGCGCCGGTACTGGAACCGCAGCGAGCAGAATTCACACTGGATATTACAACATCAACAATCAGAATCAGAATGTATTTTATTGCAGAAAACTGTACGGACAGACGTTATTAAAATGTTAGTCCACACAGTTTTATCTATTACGGGCGTACAACAATATTAGTAAGGTACTATAATATACTTATAAAAGTACTCGTACAAAAATATCATATATTATTTTACAAAAATATTACGTACGCTTATTTAAGATTTATTATTTTCTATTAATACTCTGTTGAGAGATGTAATATTATTATTAAAAAACAATATAGCCTATGACACTCAGGTAGTGAAGACGAATCTAATAACACCTCGCACATCAATGTCGGTCAAGCCGCTTAGACCGTAGGAGGTAATATAGAAACGTACATACATATACTCGAAAAACAACTCTCCTTGTGCAGTTGGGTAAAAAATAGGAAACAAATACATACATCCTTCTCATTAAATAACACGGTTGTGAAGCCCTTGCGCACACACGCTCGCCGAAATGGATCCTAGAGAGTGGGGAACCCTCCGAGGGATCCAAGTGAACGGTGGGATATTGTCAGACGTTACTTTGCGGCAATAATGTTTCTATGGAAACGAACGTAGTTTCCACACATTTTAAATAGAAAACTATGAGTCACTCACGTCTGTTTTAATCGAAATATCCGGCTATAGTTTCAACAGCATTCGGCGGTCTACGTCAAAGAAGCAGCGCAATCGTCACTCTCGGTCGGTGACGCGCTTCGCAGAAGCAGTGCGAGGTGCGTCACCGACCGAGACTTCTATTACGCACGTACCTACCTGCAAATGTTTGTTCGGCTTGTTGTGCACCTGTTTGATGTGTTGTATGATGTTGTTCCTCATACGGAACTTGGCTCCACACTCATTGCATTCGAACGGTTTCTCGCCCGTGTGCTCTGCACGGATGTGGTTCTGGACAAACGAATAAATATTTTTATAGCTATTTTACCCGATTAATGTAACATTCCGAGGGCTGCGGTCGATGCAAGTAACGCGCGACAATGACGGATGGCGACAAATGAATAGCGGACATATCAAAAAAGTATAATATTATTCTTTATTTTCCAATGATGAATTATTATACGTAGATAGGTTTTCCACGGCTCTGAGTGGCAAGCCTCAAACGACTTGTCTTCAGTCGCGACACGTCGGCCAACGCTGTTAGACTCTAATAAGTGTTTATATATTTTTTTATATCAGCCCTGTTTGTACAAACTGTCCCACTGCTGGGAACGGACCATCTTCTCATTGTGAGAAGGGCCATAGTCTGCCACGCTGGCCAAGTGCGTGTTGGCAGACTTCACACATCTTCAAGATCATTGAGAACTCTCAGACATGTAGGTTTCCTCACGATGTTTTCCTTCACCGTTTGAAGTTGGCGGCAATCAACAATACGCACATAACTTCGAAAAGACAGAGGTGCGTGCCGTGGGATTCGAACCCAGGACCTGCGGATCGCAAGTCAGACGGTCTCACCACTAGGCTGTCGGAAACTTTAATAAGTGTCGTGACTTGTAAATAATGATAATTCCATCCTGTATGTTTAGAAAGTCCAACACAATATACTAAAAGGCTTTAAGGATGTGTCTTATCCTCGAAAGACTGGAATTTGCCATGCTATTACTTCATATCCAATGAGTATAGCCTCTCTACAGATAAAATCTAATTATTATTCTCTGAATTCACCGGTACATCCACGGGCGATTAAATTACTAGGTAATAAGGTAATGACATTTATTAAATAAACATTTTTATAGCAATTTGATAATCCAATCATGAGAATGAGAAAAATATTAGAACCGAAAAACGACGAAGATACAGCAATTACAGCGATAGTAGACGGTCGCGAAAGAGGTGAAAGGAGACTGCTTTCATGCGATCGTAACGTATTCATCCTCTCGCTCACTCACATGTATATACTGGCCTTGTGGCTCAGTTGGTAGTGTGTGACTGGCCTTGTGGCTCAGTTGGTAGTGTGTGACTGGCCTTGTGGCTCAGTTGGTAGTGTGTTTACGTCTACCTGGTAAACTGAAAGGTCGTGGGTTCAATCCCCACCCAGGGCAAACATTTGTGTGATGAGCATGGATGTTTGTTCTGTGTCTGGGTGTTTCTATGTATCATATGTATAAGTATATATTTACAAAAAAAAAAAATGTATTCTATCCATCTAGTTCCATAGTACAAGCTTTGCTTAGTTTGGGCTAGAAGGTGTTGTGTGAAATGTCCACAATTTTTTTTTTATATACTGTTATAGTGTTAATGTATTCAGTGTTCACACACGCATATCTATTTACGTAGGTGAGTGAATGTTCATTCCGACTTCCGACATCATTTATCATAATCGCAAAGCGGTCGCGATTTAAACGAAGCAACAAGTACACATAAGTTTAGAAAACTCAAAAAACCCCGACGAAAAAAAAACGGAAGAACCGAATTTGATGAAACATAGCTAAAAACGCTCCCGACTAATTCACCTTTTAAACAAAACAACAAAATCAAAATCGGTTAAGCCGTTCGGGTACCCCGTCGTTTTTGCGTCGGGGGATAAAAAATAAACTTCAAAAAATTCGTTATTTCTTAATCCAAAATAATAATGTCTAAAAGTCCAAGTGCACACGTTAGAATTTAAATATCTCTTGCGTGCATGAGCTTCATTATTCCCTTTGAATTCATCGGCATGTCCACGGGTGAATGCAATAATCAGCCTTGACACACTAATGTATCTACCGACACTCTGAATCCACCGGTGAGTCAATTGTTTTTTTTTAGAAAGTTGTATGGAAATTGAACCACCATAAAGTATGTAAAATATTTAGATAAACTATACGCCACACACCCATGTTACATACCATCATGGCAGGTCTATCGGCGGCTCTGAACCCGCACTGTGTGCAAGAGAAGCGCTTCTCGACCCCGTGCATGCACTGTACGTGTCGCGTCAGTTGACTTCGATGCACGAACTTTTTGCCGCAACCGGCGTACTGGAAACATAATGCTGTACGCTAATAGCTGTACGAGACTTCGTTCACATCAATGCGAACCTGACGATCTTATTAATGAGCCAATGAACAACTCTCATCATCCCAACCATAAGAAGTCCACTGTTGGACACAGGGCTCCCCATAGATTTCCAAAAAAGACAGGCTGCAAGCGGCCTGTAACCAGCGTCTTCCCGCCACTTGTATGAAGTCGCCCGTCCACATTGTGGCTGGTCTTCCTACGCGGAGCTAGCCGGTGCGTGGCCTCCACTCGAAAAATTTCGTCCCCATCGGCAATCAGTTCTACGTGCTATGTGCCCTGCCCACTACCACTTTAACTTGCTAATCTACTGTGCTATGTCGGTGACTAATTGTATGTCAACAGATCTCGTCGTTTCTGATACTATATCAAAATCGAAATTTAAGGAGAGTTATACATATAACATGTTAGGAACATATTTTAGTATCATGTCAGCCTTAGAAAATACTCGTCGCATTCCTTATAGTCTGCATTTTTTAAACACCTAAGTGGTGCATCGGTTATCGCCCGTTATTTTAAGTATCAAAATGTAGTATGGGATTAAATTCATTAAATAAACTCATGCCCTTCTGAGCGAAAAGATCTCAAGTACAGACCACGTACCAGCAAGCACAGCGTACGACCAGTCACAAGGTGAGAAGACCTCATTACTCATACAAGCGGAAACAAACCGCTTCCAACCGGTTGGAAATCCACGGGAGAGGTCTATATCTATATCCAGCAGTGGACTTCTTGTGGTGGAGATGATGATGATGTAGCCCTTACTTGACAGATATGTTGTTTTTCGAAGTGTTTGAGAGCGTGGCTCCGGAAGCTGTGTTTGTTCCGTGTGACGTCACTACACACGCTGCACTGGATCGCGCCGTCTGTGTACGGCGTCACGGCTAAGCTCATCAGATTCTTGTTACGTTCTTGGAAGTACTTCCGTCTGGACAGGTCCATCTGAAATAAATAGAACAACAGAGTGACACTAGAACAAGTAGAGAACTAATGTGGCATTGAGGGCGCTGCTGTTCTTATTTCATTATTTTGATCAATCAAGACGTTAGTTTTTGTCACGAGAGTGCTTTATCCAAATGGGCTCTAATATATTAATGCAAAATGTAGATTATGGAACAAACATTAAAAAAATACAACCAAATTGTTAACCTTGTTTTATTTTTATTGGTAAAAAACTATTAGTCTAGTAAAAATAAGATTTGTGACAACATAAAAGACAACTAAGTATATTGTTATTTATATGAATGTACTGGAGTGTTTTGAAATACATTTGACACAATTTCATAATGATAATATAAAAGCTAATTTTGTTACCATTACACGCTCAAACGGCTGAACCAATCGTTATGAAAATTAGTATAGAGATAGCTTTGGACCTGGAGACGGACATAAGCTACGTATCATCATCATAATAATCACCGTTTTTCATAACTACGCGAATGAAACCGCGGAACGCAGCTAGCCTATAAATCGGGGATTATTGTTGATCTAAGATTTTTAGTTACTTTCCTATCATAATTTCAAAGAATCCCCCAAGTTGCAAATACTGTGATCAGCTCCATACAAACGGATTTATTTTTACTAGACTATATATTTAACCCATAACTCCACCATATAACCATTTCACTGTCATGAGCATATCATATTGTAATTCTATAAAAATTACTTGAATTTAAAAGATTTTTATTGATAAGAATTTATTATTATTGATCATCTTTGGGGGAGGCCTATGTCCAGCAGTGGACTCCTTATGGCTGAGATGATGATGATGAGTATTGAACATATGACAATGTAAACTAAAAAACTTATGCTAGAGCCTCCGTCAACAAAATTATACTCACTTTTGTTGGTTGAATATTGTTATATTTCTTTCTTATAACATTGGTTTCTTGAGTATCATTCGGAACAAGTTTAGCTAAATTCTCTTTAAGAGCGGACATCAAATTTGCAAATAAATTTTCATGGCCCTGGTCTTCTTTTCTTATATTCAGATCTTCTTGTGGTACTTTTACAGCAGAAAACTGTTTTTTTACTAATTTTACTTCACAATTTCTTAAATTTCTATGTGACTTTTCATTTGATGTACAATTTTTCTGTTTCGTTATTACATTTTGAGTGTTTGCAATCTTTTGACCAGACTGACTTGGTTTTTCGTCAGGCACATCCATATTTTTACCGAATTTGTGAGTATCTTTAAACAGTTCCTCCAATTCTTTGCTTGAATTAAAATCTTCAAATCTGATGTCAGAAAGTCTGTCAGATGTTTTAGTTGTTTTTGCTAATACAGTTACTGTTTGAGGAGAGATTTTATCTAGGTTTTGCGACACATAATGACCAGATACATGTTTATTTGTCTGATATGTTTCACTTTGACAATCATTTACTCTATTTTTACATTTTATCATGCAATGGTTTGTTGATTCCTTTATAGCTATAATTTGGTTTGTTAATGCTTGCTGGTTGATTTCTAATGATTCACAAAAGTCAACAGTGGAATCTACGTGTGAATATTTGAAAGATTCTGCTGCTGTATTATTAGATTTTCTTTCACTGACTTTTGTAGGATATAATATAATTTCAGCACCATTTGGCAGCGTTATACAATTTTTTACTTTAGTATTTTTATTTCTTTCATATTCAGAATATTCATGTTCAGTTTTAACATCTACGAATTCAGTTTCATGTAATTGTTCATAATTTTTTGCATTATCATTTTTTATTGTTATACTTATACCATTTCTGTCATATTTAACCATAGGTTTTATATCATCTTCAACATTTGATTCATCTATTCTATTTTGTTCTTTATTACAAAAATAAGAATTTGTTTTTGAAAAATTATGTGTTAATTTTTTAGTATCATCAATAATTGTACCATCTCGTTCAATTTTTATAACATTGTGTTTGGCAATTGTTTTAAGGAACTCTTCAGCTTTGGAACTTATTTCTCTCAAATGTAATGATTTTGTGATTGCTTTCATACAAGATTTGCAGACAGTTTGTGGCAGACCATCATTTGGTTGAATCTGAAAATCATTGACATAAAATTAATATTAGATCCTGATATAGTCTATAGTATATAGTGATATAGTATAGGCAGGCAGGTTGGCTACCAATTAGTTGAAAACTATAATCATATTTGGATAAATAAAATAAATAATTATTTTTAAATAAAAACTACGGGTCACTCATGTCTGTTTAAGCCGAAATATCCGACAGAGAGAGAGAGAGAGAGTAGTTTTTATTTAAAAAAGTTTGAAAACCACGTTAATTTCCATAGTAGATAATTATTGATGGACATTTCACACAACACCATCTAGCACAAACTAAGCAAAGCTTGTATTACGGAAACTGGATGGTTGATAAAATACATATATACAATTTTTTGTAAATATATACTTATGATACATAGAAACACACAGACACAGAAGAAACATCCATACCCATCACACAAATGTTTGCCCTGGGTGGGGATTGAACCCACAACCTACAGCTTAGTAGGTAGTTGATCCAGTTGAGCCATGAGGCCTGTCAAATTTAGAAAATATGAGCTCTCATTGGTAGGTCTGCCATCATTAATAGCACATTAAGACAAGTAGGGAAACATCCATTTATCATCACTATGTAAGTCACAAGACCACTACTGAAAATAGGCGTCATTGATTCCCAAAACAGCCAGTTGGAAGCATAAAATGGCTTTCATCCAGAGCCTTCCTGCCATTTGTATGACGTCATCTGTCCACTTTGTCGTACTTTGTTGTGCTAACAGATTCTTGGTCTTCACTCAAGAACTTTTCAGCCCCATTGACTATCAGTTCTGAATGCTATGTAGTATGTACTATCCTGCCCACTGCCTCTTCAATCTACTAATCTGTTCGTGTTGGTTACTTCTCTACATCTACAGATCTAAAACGAAAAATATGTAAGTACTTTTAATATTCTTAGCTAATAGGTTGTCTTAGTTGACAAGCTAGGAATTTGACCATAGCTGACATGACGCTTATACCGATGTGGTTGAAGATCATAAACACGCTTAGGATGAGTGCAGCCCACAAAATAATAAGAGAACACTAGGTGCAGTCTAAAATTACAATTCTATGAATTAACACTATTTTTGTAAAATTGCAAGTTTTAAGTACCTTTACCCCAGTAGCTATGAAAAGTTGTTCACTGCTAAATTTAAGTTCGCTAAATAAAGGGCACAAGTCATATTTAGTTATACAAGTCCGGCAAGCACGCATTTGCGGACTTCAGAATTTACGCAAAAGTTAACAAAACCAATAGGAACCAAAGAATTCAATGTAGAAAGTACGTCGCTGCTGGTAGTAGAAACAAAGACAAACAAACCGATGCAAAATTTATTCTATATTATGTTTACGAAGGTAGCTCGATTTAATGAGTAAAAACCATTGTCTTTTAGTACAAATCGCTTCAGTCACATAATAATATGAGAATACTACGCGTTTATACAGTAGAGATTGGAACACACTAGTCAGTCATCACACACCAGCCAAATGTCCAAAAATAAAATATCAATGACACATACACAAATAGGTGTCATGCATGATAATATCCATCTCCGTAAACTAAATTTCATTTCAACAACATGACATGACATTGATAGATAGCAAGCCAAAAAATATTACCAACATTTACAGAATTTTACTTTTTCAGTAGATTGAACCAAACAATAAGACCATTGTAGATATTTTTTGACGTGACAACGTCTAATAAATCGATGACTGCCAGCTGCACACACGAAAAAGTATGACTCATTGTCCCGTTACGCTCAGAGTCCCGTTACACCATCATCATCATCATTTCATCAATGTTTTGAGACGTTGTCACGTTAAACTATTGTCCGTAAACCGACTTTACAGACAACCAATTTTTTTGTTTATTAGATTTACTTAGGAAAATATTTTATCAACAAAATCTAAATTTCAAATTATTAATATTTTTCTCAATTCTCTGCTCAACTCATATGAGTTAGAGCACTGAGTTAGGAAATATCTTTACAAATGATACAATAAGAGCTATTCTGAAGGGACCACTAAATTAATTAAATCGTCAGTAATTACTTCTTTCTTTTAATTTTGTGTTTAAGAACATAATTAGTGTAGCACATAATTAGTGTGTATTAGTGTGCCTTCAAAATTGACCACAGTATAATATTGTGTTAAAAGTTACAAATGTTATTTAACTTTCCAAAAATTATACACGTACACTTAAATAAAACTAAAATAACATAAAACGACTTAAATAATACAAATACACATAAATACAACAAAATATAACTAACCTAGGTGACTTAAATAAATTAAAGAAAACCAATTGAAGTAGGTAGTAGAATAGGATTTAAAAAATGTCAATTTTGAAAATTGTCGACAACTAAAACGGTGAAAGGTGAAGTTATAGAAAGGTGCGTTCCAAAGTTCTACACGCTACATTGCATTATTTTCTATTGACACATGATAAAAAAATATGTTAGTAAAAACTTCATCAAAAAATATTATGGGTTTTTGGCGAGAACGTCATCGAAAGACGTTGTTGCTTTCTTTTATTTTACTAAGCCCTTGTTACTTTGTTTATTAATGCGATAAAAATTGTGGTGTTTTATTCATTGAGTGTTCGATCACGTGCGTGAGTGTGAGTAAATGAAATGAAGCAATGAAACGTGTAATTTTACGTTGTTGGCAAAACTCCATAGGACCTATGCAAAGTTTACCTATATTTTCAAACAGTCTAAGGAACAACGTAGTAAATAAAATAAAATATTTTCCTATAAAAGCCCTCACTGATTAAAGTATGTAATATTAAATTATCATTTTGTTTAGTAGATTTTATAATTTTGTTTAGTAGAAACTTACCAATACGGTTGGTAGGTTTCTATGATAAACAGTGTGCATACTGCTGAAATGTCAATGACTTTACGGAAGGGTTCGTTGTTGCATCTTGGAATTCCGAGTTTTGTATTACAATAAAATTAAGTGAAGGCGCCGCGGCCCCGTTAATTATCTGCGTCGGGCCGCGCTGCGAGCTCGTCTGTCTCTCTCCGGCTTCGGACCCATCCACGCGTCAAGTAAAAAATAATTATAAAGCTTCCTATCATCCCATACTATTTCCAATTATTTATCATCAACATACAACAGTTTTTTATTTATTAAACCCAGTGATTATCACTCATTAAACTGTATTAGTTGTACCGATCGTGTGTTGGGACGTGTATTACAATGGTGATCGAAAGAATCTGCTGTTTAGGCGCAGGATACGTGGGAGGTCCCACTTGCAGTGTTATAGCGCTGAAATGCCCCGATATCAAGGTGACAGTCTGCGACAAAAGCGAAGACAGGATAAGAGCATGGAATTCTGATAAATTGCCGATTTACGAGCCGGGTTTGGACGACGTGGTGCGCCAATGTCGAGGTAGGAATTTATTTTTCTCGACTGATATTGCGAAAGGTATTCAGGAGGCTGATTTAATCTTTATTTCTGTCAATACACCTACCAAAATTAATGGTAACGGGAAAGGGAGAGCGGCAGACTTGAAATACATAGAAAGTGCAGCCCGAATGATAGCAGAATTAGCACCGAATAACAAAATAGTAGTGGAAAAAAGCACTGTTCCGGTTAAAGCTGCTGAAATTATTATGAAAATATTACGCGCTAATACGAAACCAGGAGTAGAATATCAAATCCTTTCAAATCCTGAGTTCTTAGCTGAAGGAACCGCCATAGTCGATTTAATTGAAGCTGATAGAGTCTTAATTGGTGGTGAAGAGACACCAGAGGGACAGAAAGCTATTCAAGAACTTTGTTGGGTGTATGAGCATTGGATACCAGCTAAAAATATCCTAACAACTAATACATGGAGTTCAGAGCTGTCAAAATTAGCAGCAAATGCATTCCTTGCTCAAAGGATATCAAGTATCAACTCTTTATCTGCTGTATGTGAAGCAACAGGAGCAGATGTTTCTGAAGTAGCCCGAGCAGTTGGCAGAGACTCTCGTATTGGTCCAAAATTCCTCGAAGCCTCAATTGGCTTTGGTGGCAGCTGCTTTCAAAAAGATATCCTCAACCTCATCTACCTGAGTGAATGTCTAAATCTACCAGAAGTATCTGCATATTGGCAGCAAGTTGTAAACTTAAATGACTGGCAAAAAGCCCGTTTCACAAGAAAAGTAATTGAATCTCTATTCAACACTGTAGCTGACAAAAACATTGCTATCTTAGGTTTTGCATTTAAGAAAAATACAGGAGATACTAGAGAATCTCCAGCTATACACGTCTCAAAGACTTTGTTGGATGAAGGAGCAAGATTACACATATATGACCCTAAAGTCGAAACTGATCAGATTTTCTATGAATTAACAAATACATACGTACCTTCTGAGCAAGAATCAACGAGAAAGAATGTTGAAATTCATGAAACAGCCTACTCAGCTGTAACGAGAGCCCATGCCATTGTTTTATGTACAGAATGGGACGAATTTAAAACCCTGGATTTTAAAAAGATCTATGAAGTGATGATGAAACCAGCATACATATTTGATGGGAGGAAGATTTTGGATCATGAAGCGCTGCAGAGAATTGGTTTCCAAGTGCAGACAATTGGGAAACGGCTGGCGAGGTCAGGCAGCATCAGAGCACAAGGGAGCCAGACTATGCCTTAATATTTTGTGAGTATAATTTCTTTAATTTATTACTTTTAGTCTATATTTTTCAGATTCAGATATTTTATTGCTATTCCATATTACTACAAAATTTGTATTATCAAATAAGCACTAGTATGTATCATATACATTTTTCTGTACTTAAGAGAATAATTTTGTACGCTTTTTTCAAACCATTTATTGTAAGCTGTGAGTTACATGTAGTCTGAATAAAAAAAACTAACAGCTACTTTTCAAATATACAACATTGCAAGTACTCACAAAAAATATGCATAAATAGATTATTCCATTCATTACAATATAAGATCAGCAATAAAATAGCGAAAACAGTCAGAGAGTGTCAGTCAAACATATAAATGTATGTATATAATGTATACCTAAAAATAATTGCTGATTGTTGCCATATTGACAGGAGAGTAATAATGGTGAATAAGCTTCCTTAAGCCACAAGGTGGACAGAAGATATCATACAAGTGGCAGGATGACACTGTATGCAGGCCTCTTCCAACTGGTATTTTTGGAAATCCATGGGGGAGGCCTATGTCCAGCAGTGGACTTCTTTTGGATGAGATGATGATGATGATTATGAAGCTTCCCTTGGATAATTAATCCTTTTCATGTATCCTATTATATTTGGCTACCCATGCAACTAAAATTGGTTAAATAAATTATTTTAAGCTAAAATAACTACTTTACCTACTTTTCATATACATACAGGAAACATAAAAACCCGTTAAAGATAATAGTGTATATTTATCAGTATATTACGAAATAATTTACATATTCTGCCAATCAATATTTAAATTTCGCTTTCACTTCACCTATTTATTGCTAAAATTGCTGAAATTCAGATGCTTTTGAAGTTTTGGCTAGTTAACCCGACTGTCCAAGTTGAAGGATGTTTTTTATGTAGTACTAAATAGTACTATGTGTAACATATATATATATATATATCTATAATCTTGGTATTTCGTATAAGCCTAAACGGCTTAAGAAAATCGTTATTCCGCGACCACGCGAGTTGTGTTTGTTTACGACGTTGTTTGAAATCTCGCGACAAGCTTTTATTTATATCAATATAAATTTCATAATTTAATAAAATGGTGGGTTTGATTGCATTCAAAATTTATTTTCTTCCTTTTAGAGCATTTAAATAAAAGTTTGTTTTAAAAAATAAAAATAAAATTACTAGACTAAAAAGAGTGCTTGTCAAGACTATTCAAACGAGTCCAAACTCGACGGTTTTATCTTGTTTAGTTTAGGAGTTCCTATGGCCACCTTCCGACGCCATCTTGAGACCAGCTTCATGGTACCATATTATTGCATTTTCACCGAAGTTTCGTAAGTAAATCAAATTTCAACCTAATCTAACGACAGGAAGAGTGGTTCTAATTAACTCGCAAGATTTGTCCCATACTAACAGGCCAAGTTAAATAAAAGCTAGTAAAAACCATTAAAATTGGATGAAAAATGACGAAGATACAGCGATATCAGTGTACCATACGCAAAAACGACAAAAAAAGAGACGGTAATTATGTGGTTTGTGACGTAGTTATCCTCTCGTTCGTTCTCCTGTAATACTGTATTTTGTGCTCACACATGCATACCTACGTACGTAGTACTTACGTATCACTGACCATAAACGCAGAGGGCGCGTTTTAAAAGAGGCTAAAAAAGACTTCGTTATTTCTTAACGGATTACCTTCATACACTCATCCAAAAGAATAAAATAGTCTAAAAATAGTAGTGTACTTAGAATACAAATATCACTAGCGTGTATTGGTCTCATTACCGCGACAACTATGTTCTTGAAAAATTTAGGTTTGGAGGACATTTTGGAAAAACTGAACTGGCCGAGACCGGATTGTTTTTTATACGCGTACGAAGTCGCGGGCAACAGCTAGCAAAGACTAATTTGTAACACCTTTGCACGGGATACATTTGGCCGATTCGTTCC
Organism: Lycia hirtaria; assembly: GCA_947563715.1. Taxonomy (NCBI): domain Eukaryota; kingdom Metazoa; phylum Arthropoda; class Insecta; order Lepidoptera; family Geometridae; genus Lycia; species Lycia hirtaria. The sequence goes on along the minus strand of OX387387.1, from coordinate 9,531,471 downwards.
ACTTAGCTTATAAATAACTAATATGTATTCATCGTGCTCGATTGTTCGCCAGATGTGGAATCAATCAAGGTATACGTGCATTACATCAGCCGATGAGAAAAACTAAAAATAACTATACAGGAGCAATTTTGGAGGGAAAGGTAGAAATCAGTTTCCTTCTTTTGTACATACAAAATCGAAGTAAAAGATTCTCAACTGCAAATATCGATCATAAAGTCAGAGACTTAAAATCTAATCAAGCTTGAATTTCCTTTTAATATTCTCTGAGTCGGATTTTTGGTGATTTTTTCTTGTTATAAAGAAAGTAATTTTTATTTTTAAAATTTAAGCCCTATTTCATATCATATAGGTACATAGTATAGCACAGTTATTATGCTAAATTGAATAATTTAATCCCACAATAAGGGAACACTAGTTTTTTTATAGAAATTGGATGTAATCACGCATGTTTTTGCAATCGAGTACTTAATATATTTTATTATACTTATCGTGTTTTCAAATCTAATCCTGGATTGATCCTAAACTTTCCAATTTATACATTTCCAAGAGAATGTTACAAAATATTTGATAAAACGGAGAATTAAGCTACGAGTATGTGAGGTACTAGGTACTATTTAGGACCGACTAGGTAATTGGTAGGTGAATGTAATGAATTCCCATAGCCCAATATTCTATGACGATTTTTGTTTTAGTTCAAATAGCTGCACTATAAATTATAATTAATTATTCTTCATTGAATTCGCTGACATTCTCATAAAAGAAATGTTTCAATACTAAAGTAGAAAAATATAGAACAAGATGAGAACCTTCTCTTTGGAAGTCTGTTAAATACGTGCGTTTACGTGCGTAATTTCAAACATTTATTTGTCATAAAACATAGTTTGTACTTATTTTTTTAATCACTTCTATCACTTTATAGATTAAAGGTTTATTAGCTCAGATTTATTATCTCGGCCATATTTCTTAGTAATATAGGTGTACCTAATAATAATTTATCAAACAAAAGACAATAAACATGGATTGTCAATATAATAGGCTTGTTTCCACTAGTAAAAAATTGATTGGTTTATAGTCTCTAATTATATATGAAGAGACGTAGATAAGAAAAAATAGGCTATTTCTCATAAAAGTTAAAGATTATTAATATTTTTAGAAAATAAATTGGTAAAAAATAGGCATTAAGTCACATGATAGCAAACACCAATCAGAAAGTGTTACGTCACACCACGCAATTTGTTGTTGACGTTTTCCTACAACAGAGCAGGTTATGGTTACTCCGTAATGTTTTGATATTTGACACAGATGTAAACAGTTTGATTTCGCATGGATTTGGCAGACTGTGACGTCATTCAAGACGCCATGACACTATTCATCGTTTTTGAGGGAAATCTAAATTGTTTTTTTAAATACAAAATACGTAATGTAAATATTGCTTTTTCTTTAAAATATAGGTTTTTTGGGATAAAATAGATATTAAAGTATATAATTAACCAAGTTTTCAAATTTAGGCAACTAGCCTATTACGTGAAAATGAAACGTAAAATTCATAAATGATGAAGTTCATGAACGATGTCGTAGATTATGTTAGTGTTTAATTTACTAAATTACTAGCATAATACGAATCGTGCTTTAAGCACGATACTTATTATGCTGGTAATTTAGTAGAGTAGCGAGTAACCAATTTTTGCACAAGCATTTTTTCAACGCTTAGCATGCGTTGAAATAGAACATGAAGTCTTTTACCTAAAAACGTTACTCTTTGATCAATGCTCAATATGGTGTGGAAGATTTACGTATCTAAAAATAAAATCAATAAATTAGAATCTCAAAATGACAACCAAAATACACCTACCTCAAAACTATAGTTGAAATTACTTTTAGTAAGTTCGGTCAGCGTTAAATATCTATACCTACGCTCATAGGCGGATATGATTGAGGCGCACGCGCATTTAAAAAAAAATTATATAGTTTTTGGCCACGGTCACCAACACAACAAAAATAGCAAAAAAATCCAAAATAATTAGTATACACATATTATTGCCCAAAAATTCTTAAAAGTTTTAAGATTTTCGCGATCGCTTCGCTCGCGCTCACATTATTACTATCGTTGCACAGGAGTGGAACTCCCTGCCACCTTCTCTGTTTCCTGCGATATGTAATCTGGAGGTTAGTTTAGTTAGTTTTTAGAGGAATCTCAAGGTAAGTTTAATTTTCTAGATTTATGTTTTCCATCTTCGGCAACACCGTCGCTTACCATCAGGTGTTTCCTTTATACTAATAGTAGTAATCAAACAATTATCTATGTTAAAAGAAAATCAAAATACCCGACTGTAGTAAAAGCAGTTTTTGCAGTCTTAAGTTACGATTTTACGAGAAAGTATGCGTAAAATCGTTGTAAAAGATTATAAATACGCATTCTTTAGAATAATTCTAGTTAAATGACTTGTTTATTACGAAATTGTGCCGTGGGGTACCGGCTTAGAATAGTACCTCCCCCTCTCTTCCGTGCCGTGGGGTACCGGCTTAGAATAGTACCTCCCCCTCTCTTCCCGTGGGTGCCGTAAGAACCGGCTAAGGGAAATACTACCAGAGATGGGCAGCAGCATCCTCTGTGGAAAACGCAATCTACTGCGCTCGCCAACCCGCATGCCAAGCGTGGCGAGTAATGGCAAAACCCCCCCCTAATGAAGATGAACAAAACAACCAGGCCCCCAGTCCCCGGCAGCTCCGCTATTCCGGGCTACGGTAGCGGTCCTGGTCACGGCGGAGCAAGGGGTGCTAAGAATCTCCGGAAGAGATCCGGCTACCACCCCCTGCATAAACGACGACTGGCCCTGGTAACACACAATATTCGCACGATGAGGACAGACGAGAAGCTAGCTGAGCTGGAAGAAGAAATGAGTAGGTTACATTGGGATATCCTGGGGTTATCAGAAGTCCGACGAGAGGGTGAGGACACGATAACCCTAAAATCCGGCAACCTACTCTACTACCGGGAGGGCGACCAACCGTCCCAAGGTGGTGTCGGGTTTCTCGTCCACAAGTCCCTTGTTAACAACATTCTTGCCATCGACAGTGTATCGAGCAGGGTTGCGTACCTGATACTCAGAGTATCCAAGAGATATTCGTTGAAGGTCATCCAGGTATACGCACCGACCTCGGCACACTCGGATGATGAGGTGGAGGTGATGTATGAGGACATTAGTAGGGCCATACACACTTCTGAGACCTATTTTAATGTTGTTATGGGGGACTTCAATGCGAAGTTGGGCAGGAAATGCGAAAGTGAGTTGAGAGTGGGGCAATTTGGATATGGACAACGGAACCCCAGGGGACAGAGGTTGGCCGACTTTCTGGAGAAAGAGGGACTCTTCATGATGAACTCTTTCTTCCAGAAGCCACCTCATAGGAAATGGACCTGGTTGAGTCCCGATGGTTCTACGAGAAATGAGATAGACTTCATCCTGACCACCAAGAAACAAATATTCAATGATGTCTCTGTGATCAACATGGTTAAAACCGGAAGTGATCACCGAATGGTACGAGGCACTTTGAATATTAATGTTAAACTTGAGAGGTCCCGTATGATGAAGTCTACACTCCGACCCACTCACGCCCATATCCAAAACCCCGAAAGCTTTCAGCTCGAACTATCGAATCGCTTCGAATGCCTGGAGAGCTGCGCATCAGTGGATGAGATCAATAACAGGTTTGTGGAAACTGTTCGTACGGTGGGCGCGAAGTTTTATAAACCCCACCGTACAAATAGACCGCAAAAGCTCTCGAGCCATACCCTCGACCTCATGGCTGAACGACGCTCATTGCAACTGCAGTCTTCCGGTGATGCAGGGTCATATAGGCGGCTCAATAGACTCATATCAAAGTCTATGCGACACGACATCCGTACCTTTAATACTAATCGTATTAAAGAGACGATAGAGCGGAATAAAGGCTCCAAAGTGTTCGCAAAAGACATGTCTATTGGGCAGAGCCAGTTGACGAAGCTGAAGATGGAAGATGGCAGTCTAGCGTCGACCAAAGCAGAAGTCTTGAGGGAAATCGAGAGGTTCTATGGACAGTTATACACATCGGTCGCAAAACCTGTTAGCAGTTTGGGCAAAGATCCAAGAGCCAAACTGACTCGACATTATACCGAAGATATCCCGGACATCAGCCTGTATGAGATTAGGATGGCCTTGAAACAGCTCAAGAACAACAAGGCACCGGGCGACGACGGAATTACATCAGAGCTACTGAAAGCGGGTGGAACACCGATACTAAAAGTCCTTCAGAGGCTCTTCAATTCCGTCGTGCTTGAAGGTACAACGCCAGAAGCATGGAACAGAAGCGTGGTGGCGCTGTTCTTCAAAAAAGGAGACAACACTTTGCTGAAGAACTACAGACCCATCTCGCTTCTGAGCCATGTCTATAAGCTGTTTTCAAGGGTCATCACGAATCGTCTTGAACGCAGGTTCGATGACTTCCAGCCTCCCGAACAAGCCGGTTTCCGAAAAGGTTATAGTACCATAGACCACATCCACACGCTGCGGCAAGTGATACAGAAGACCGAAGAGTATAACTTGCCCCTTTGCTTAGCGTTTGTGGACTATGAGAAAGCCTTTGATTCGATCGAGACCTGGGCGGTGCTTGAGGCTCTCCAGCGATGCCGTATTGACTATCGGTATGTCGAAGTGCTGAAGTGTTTGTACAACAACGCCACCATGTCAGTCCGAGTACAAGACCAGAACTCAGAGGCAATTCCATTGAAGAGAGGCGTGAGGCAGGGAGACGTTGTCTCTCCGAAACTGTTTACCGCCGGTTTGGAAGATGCCTATAAGCTTCTGGAATGGAAAGGGCTCGGCATCAATATTAACGGCGAGTACATCACTCACCTTCGGTTTGCCGACGATATAGTAGTCATGGCAAAGTCGATGGAAGAGCTCAGTACGATGCTCGAAGACCTCAATAGAGTTTCCCAACGGGTGGGCCTCAAAATGAACATGGACAAAACGAAGGTTATGTCGAACGCCCATGTAGTGCCCACCCCAATATCTGTGGGGAACTTCACTCTTGAAGTTGTTGACGAATACGTCTACCTAGGACAAACGGTCCGATTAGGCAGGTCCAACTTTACGAGGGAGGTCAATCGTCGTATCCAACTCGGCTGGGCAGCGTTCGGGAAACTTAAAAGCGTCTTCTCGTCCAATATTCCCCAGTCCCTCAAGTCGAAAGTTTACAACCAGTGTGTGTTACCAGTGATGACATACGGCACTGAAACGTGGTCCCTAACTATGGGCCTTATAAGGAAACTCAAGGTCACGCAACGAGCTATGGAGAGGGCTATGCTCGGAGTCTCTCTACGAGATCGAATCAGAAATGAAGAGATACGTAGACGTACAAAAATCACCGATATAGCACAGCGGATTAGCAAGTTGAAGTGGCAGTGGGCAGGACACATAGCACGTAGAACTGATGGCCGATGGGGCCGAAAGGTTCTCGAGTGGAGACCACGTACCGGCAAGCGCAGCGTAGGAAGACCAGCCACGAGATGGACAGATGATCTCATACAAGTGGCGGGAAGACGCTGGATGCAAGCCGCTTCCAATCGGTCTTTTTGGAAATCCATGGGGGAGGCCTATGTCCAGCAGTGGACTTCTTATGGCTGAGATGATGATGATGATTACGAAAAAGTTCGTTTGAGATTATGAAAAAACGCATTTTTATTTATTAGGGTTCCGTAGCTCAATAACGGAAAAAACGGAACCCTTATATGATCACTTTGTTGCCCGTTTGTCCGTCTGTCCGTCCGTCGGGTGTCAAGACCTTTATCTCGGGAACTCGTGAAGGTATCGAGTTGAAATTAAAACCATATACGCAAATCCAAATTTTATCTAAGTTTTTAAATATTTTTACGATGTATATTTTTCGGTTTATGAAGAAAAATATAAAAAAATATTATGATTTCCCCCTTTTATCTACTAGTGTGTACGGAACCCTCGGTGGGCGAGTCTGACTCGCATTTGTACGGTTTTTTTTTACGAGAAATATATAATTACTATAATAAAAAAATATAGCCTATGACAGACACTCTGGAAGTGAAGACGAATCTAACGACACTTCGCACATCAAAATCAGTCAAGCCGTTTAGGCTGTAGGCGATCATATAGAAACATACATACTTATTCACATACATACACTGGAAAAACATAACCCTTCTTCTTACGCAGTCGAGTAAAAAAACTGTTTGAGATTATCCTGTCGCATGTTTGCCGTTAGCCCGTTCACAACTGTACGTATAAATGCGCGGTTCACGATTCGTAAATTACGTTCTTCAATTTAACGATCGTATTTATGTAAACGCACGTAAAAGGCTAATTAATGCTTGCGCACAATTAATCGAAGCAGCTGAGCTAATTTCAACAGGTGCGCTACCTTGGCAGAGATAAAAATACTCATCCGTGTTCTGTGTAATAAATAAAGATCAGATATGTTACTAAGGGTGCCCGCACACGGGCCACTGGCCACAACCACAAAACGCCGCCACCGGCATATTTCCTGTAGTTTTCATACATTTTATATAGACTCGCCGCTCACGGTAAACGCCGGTGGTCGCCACTCGCTACAAACGGCGGCGGCGTTTGTGGCTGTGGGCAGTGGCCCGTTTGCGGGCACCACTCTTACCCGATTATAACATATCAAAGCAGGGGCTATGATTTTAGGTTTGTTTTCGTTTTAGTGCCTATTACTTATTCGATTTTGATGAATTGTTGTTGTCAATCGATTCGCTATTATTCTAATTATAAATGTGGAAGTGACACCGTCTCTGTCTGTTTGTTACATTTTCACGAGCGAACGACTTAGTTAAAAGTAATTCGGTACAGAGATAGCTTAGAACCTGGAGAAAGTCACAGACAAGGATCTATTAAATAAAAACAAAATATCCGATTGCAGAAAAGAGGTTTTTACAGTCTAAGTTACGATTTCGTCATGCTTGTGCAATACGCTGTTGAGTGTACATTTTTGAAGTGTGAGAAAGTGTGCGCAAATTTGCTGTAGACGGTCATAAATGGACATTCTGTAGAACAATTCTAGTAAAATCACTTACGAAAAGTTCATTGAAAGTTACGAAAGAGCGCATTTTATGAATTTTGCGAAGTGTTGTATTATTATTATTTCAAAAAATATAGCCTATACACACAGGGAGTGAAGGCAATTTTACGATACCTCGCACATCAAAATCGGTCAAGCTATTTAGGCTGTAGACGATCATATAGAAACATACATACATATGTGTATATACGAGATGAGTACATTTAAACATACATACATTTTAAAAAACCCTCTTTCTTACGCAGTCGGCTAAAAATAATAAAAAATACAAATTCGAGATAAATGTGTGCTGGAAAGCAAAAAAGAGCACATTCATATTTTCTACGGTTTTCGCGATTAATACTCATTGAAATAAAACAAATTTTAACGGATTAATCAAGTGCAAAGTGTGTGAAAGGTCAGGGGCCCAATTCAGTTATTCAAGACCGCTCCATAGCCGAACCATATGTGGAGCGTTTCCCGTCGGCCGCCATAGTTTTTTTGATTCAGTCACTTTTATGTCATACAATGGACACATTTGATGAATCGTGACACGTCCTTCGCTCGTTACTAAATCAAAAAAAGATAGCAGCCGACAGGAAATGATTCGCACAAAGTTCAGTTACGGATCGGTTTTGAATAACTGAATTGCCCCCCAGGTCATAAAATTATGTAAAATATACGCGATAAATCCGTTAAAAATTGTTTAATTTCAGAGGGCACATACCAAATACATGTACCTAATTTACATACGTAAATCAATCATCATAATCATCTCGGCCACAAGAAGTCCACTGCTGGACATAGGCCTCGGTCCATGGATTTCCAAAAAGACCGGTTGAAAGCGGCCTGCATCCACGTAAATCAATAATGGAAATAAACTTGTGACTAATTATTATCAAAAAATTAATTTTGTTATAAATAATGAAGAGTATGATTTAGCAGGTTTTAGTTTTTCGACCTATAGTTCGTTTTGTGTTCGCATTAGTCCATGGAAATTGGAAACATAGCGCGGAAAATTGGAAAATACCAGAAAAAAATTAGTCATTTTTAGGGTTCCGTAGCCAAATGGCAAAAAACGGAATCCTTATGGATTCGTCATGTCTGTCTGTCTGTCTGTCCGTCTGTATGTCACAGCCACTTTTTTCCGAAATTATAAGACCTTTAATGTTGAAACTTACATCTACTTACCAGTAGATGTATTCTGTTATGTCTATGTATTATTTTCTATGAACTTTATATTTATTTGAGTAGCAGTGCAGGTAGAGGAAGCAAGGCAGCGGAGCTAATTCTAAAATCGATTTTTATCAAAATTCGTTCAGCTATTATGCATTAGATATCCTTATTATTTTTTGATTGTATTTTATTGAGTTCCTGACACATAAAAGAAAATCGTTTTTTATTCAAACTACTACGTTTGTCGAATATTTGTGATTTTGTTATCTAGTTTTACAAGCGACGTTTTTTTTTATAAGTTCATTCAGTCATTTAATATCTTAAAAAATATGGGTAAATCGCAAGCGACACCGACGATAGGTCGGACTACGGGCTCTTAAATACTTGTAACGAAAACAAAAACACTCTTTGAAACACTCTGTGATTACAATTTTTCGAGATATAGCTATAAATGTTAAAATTATAAATATTAATAAAACACTTAAGTCATTATATTGAATATTTTAGAATTTTTTGTTTTTTCGCCCTTTCGCCCGGGCGGAACTTGTTTCGTCAAACAAGCGAAAATACCGCCTCCCTAGACGGTACAAGTTTCCCTAAACTTCATACAATTTACCCAAGCCGGATCCGCGCGGTATTTTCCTCTACCCACAGCGGTAGTGAATAACGCTCAGGTCTGAATAGGCCTTTACACTCCATCTTTCCTTGAAATCGTTTAAAAAAGTCGCTAATCGCGCGAGTGTAATACTAAAAGAATAATAAATAAAAGTGTACTTGCTAATATGCGTACTTGCTTGATGCGAACCAAAAAACTTTCCATACTTATCGTTAAGGATATTCAAGCATTATTACGGGTAGCTGGTTCCGTGAATTTTCCAAATGTTATATGTATGAGTCATGTATGAGTAATAATTATTATATAGAGGTTGGTTACCGCCAGTCCTTCTGTGAAACATATGTGCATCGTGCACCACGATTCCACAAGGCTAAGTTTTGACCTTAGTTGGCCAGGCGCTTTCATAATACGGTGATTTTACAAGATTTTTTACCTGACTGCGTAATAAGGAGGGTTATGTTTTGTGAGTGTACGTATGTTAGTATCTACTAGTTTGTACTGAACCTTGTTTGGGTGAGTCTGGCTCGGACTTGTCTTAGGTCAAATTTCAGAGGTGGTCCCATATAAACTGTATCAAAATTGGTTCAGTACTTTGGTTTTTATAATAAAATAACTGGAAAAATGTCATCTAAGTAAACGAATTCCGTATTTTTGTGTTTTTTTCCGTGTTTTTTTCAGTTTTTTAAACTATAATTATTATTTTCCGAGTTTTCTAATTGTAAAGGCGGAAATTATACCGCGGACGGACAGATACATACACGGACATGGCGAAATTATAAGGATTCCTTGTTTACTACATAACCCTAAAAACTATACTTTATTAAATCGATCATACACTTACAAGTTCCAAAGAAATTAATAATCAAAAGATAAAAAACAGGTTTTCAAAATAGCCTAGCGAGCGACAAATAATATATTATTATTTCAACAAAAAATACGATTGATAGAAGTAACGGGACTTTTAGATATGTACCGAAGATTAATTAGGTAAGTAAAAAGGTGGACGCCCACTGCTACCATAAACCAACACCCGAAAAACATTCATAAATGTGTTAATAATATACTAGCTGTCACCCGCGTAGATAAAAAACTGTGAAGATGGTGAGAAAATATCATCATCATCATCTCAGCCATAAGAAGTCCACTGCTGGACATAGGCCTCCCCATGGATTTCCAAAAAGACCGATTGGAAGCGGCTTGCATCCAGCGTCTTCCCGCCATTTGTATGAGGTCATCTGTCCATCTCGTGGCTGGTCTTCCTACGCTGCGCTTGCCGGTACGTGGTCTCTACTCGAGAACCTTTCGGCCCCATCGGCCATCAGTTCTACGTGCTATGTGCCCTGCCCACTGCCACTTCAACTTGCTAATTCGCTGTGCTATATCGGTGACTTTTGTACGTCTACGTATCTCTTCATTTCTGATTCGATCTCGTAGAGAAAGATGATAAAATATAGCCTATCCTTTTCCAGGTCTTAAAGAAGCTCTGTGTCAAACATAATGATTGTTTTGAACCGTGAAGAAGTTAAAGAGAGAGACAGACGGCATACAGTTACTTTCGATTTTATAATATTAGTTGAACCCCCTAAAAAAACGGCTGAACCAAATTTGAAGAAACATAACTAAGAACACTCATGATGAAATCCTCTTTCAAACAAAAAAACACTAGATTAAAATCGGTCCATCAAGAGCTGCGATGCCAGACACAACACAGATACATAGAGACACAGATACACACGTCAAACTTATAACACCCCTTCCTTTTGGGTGGGGGGTTAATTAAAAGAAAAACAAAATATCCAAATGCACTAGAGAGATTTTCATACTGTTACACGCTTGATTTTTGCTTGATATGCTGTTGAGTGTACGTTTTTGAGAGAAATTATGCACAAAGCTATTGTGTATGTTAATTAAATGAACATTCTAAAGTTTTTGTGAAATCACTTATTTGTTACGAAAAAGTTCGCTGGAGGCAAAAGCGACTTATTCTTATTTTTGTGAGAGTTGTATTACCTATTACTAATACAAATAATTATAGTTTAAAACGTACCACGTACCGGCAAGCGCAGCGTAGGAAGACCAGCCACAAGGTGGACAGAGGATATCATACAAGTGGCAGGAAGACGCTGGATGCAGGCCGCTTCCAACCGGTCTTTTTGGAAATTCATGGGGGAGGCCTATGTCTAACAGTGGACTTCTTGTGGCTGAGATGATGATGAAGATGATAGTTTAAAAGAACTGAAAAAAAAACGACTTCAAAATACGCAATTTGTTTACTTGTATGACATTTTCCAGTTATTTTGTTATAAAAACCAAAGTACTGTACCGATTTTGATAAAAAAGAAGAATTATCAAAATCAATTCTCAATTGGCGGAGTAATAGGTGAACACACAAAAAAAAACATACAGTCGATTTGAGAACATTCTTCTTTTTGGAAGTCGGTTATAAAATATAGCCTAGCAGGAAGTGAAGACAAATCTAACGAGAATGACACCTCTGTAGGTAGGAGGTAATACAGAAACATACAAACATACTTACATCCGAAAGACATAACTAACCCTCCTTACGCAGTCGGGTAAAAAGTGGGCGTCGTGAGACTCAGAATATGCTAAAATGTAAATATGGGTTTCCTTTCCGTTTGCAGTTACTAATAATATGTATAAACACGAAGAAAATAAACAACTCCAGTTCACTTGTTTAAACATTACAATTATTTGTATTATACCTCCGTTTTGCGGTTGTACTCGTCTTCATTTTTTAACTCCTGACGCAAAAAGAGAGGTGTTACAAAGTTGACATAAGCCTACTAGGCTGTGATAAATTATCCTTTTAATTTCGTCATGACTGTAGAAGTATCATCTTCCAGGGTAGCAATTCGTCCCGATACGTCGGGACTATCGGGACATCTCACTATCAATGCTCAATTTCAGGACCTTAAGGATTGGATGTTTCATTCAGTAAAATAGAGACATGCGACCTTATAATATTAAATCATAAGGTTGAATGTCCTATTTATCGAAAGTGGAACATCCGATCTTATGGTTCTGATGTCGAGGTCCCGACAAACTGGAAAATTTCTCCACAAATAAGACTTCGCAATACGACTAGGATAGAATACGCCATATCGTGAAAATCAACCATTTTTAGGGTTCCGTACCTCAAAAGGAAAAAAACGGAGCCCTTATAGGATCACTTTGTTGTCCGTCTGTCCGTCTGTCCGGGTGTCAAGACCTTTATCTCGGGAATGCGTGAAGGTATCGAGTTGAAATTAAAACCATATATGCAAATCCATAGTATCTTACTGAAGAAAGAAAAATAAAATTTCTCGGTTTTCGTAAAAAAAAGTTATAGCCGAATATGTCGTAAAAACGCACATTTCGACACTCACAGAGGAATCAAAACCTATGGGGTACTTCCCGTTGACCTAGAACTCTGAAATTTGGCAAGAAGCATTGTGTTAGAGTACACATATAGGAAAAAATCCGAAAACTGGTCATTTTTAATTTATTCACAAAAAAATAGTGTCTCTATGCAAGGAATCAGGGCCCAAATTTTAAAGTGAATTAACCGTAACATGTGGGGTATCATATGAAAAAGCCTCATAAGCATAAGCTAAAACAGGTTTTTAACACATTATTCGCCCCCTGCAGACCCTTCACTTCAGCTGGGAACCAAAACGTTTTAGGTGAATTTTGATTTAAGTACAGAGTAGCTGCGCAAAGCAACGTTGACTGCCTCAAACGCGGTTTACTGACTACTACAAAATGAACGGGACGCTCGCTCGGATCCGAGTGGGAGGCGCCGCTACTATAGCCCCGCTCTACTCGGATCCGAGTGGTGAGCAAGGAATGTGTTAAATATTTGTACGATGTTAATTTTTCGGTTTATGAAGGAAAATATAAAAAATATATATGATTTCCCCCTTTTATTTAGTTTGCACGGAACCCTCGGTGGGCGAGTCTGACTCGCACTTGTCCGGTTTTTTTAAATTGGTATTTCATGCTCACTAAAAGACGAATCTAACGACGCCTCGCACATCAACATCGGTCAAGGCACTTAGGCTGCAGGCGATCATATAGAAACATACATACATATCCACATGCAAACATACACTTTCTCGTCTATAATATTAGATAGCGAAGAGTGATGTTTGCTTGTGTAAAAGTGGTGTTGTATTGTTGCATACGAGTTATATAACTATTGACCTACTTTTTGAAAGAAATGGAGGTTGTTAGATCGTTGCTAACGCTTCTATTTTTACGCGACTGTTTAAGAAGGAGGGAAATGTGTTTGGTTGGATCCCTTTGTATAAGGTATTGTCAAATATGATTTTTATGTAAGGTCAAATAAATCACTTGTAAATCGGTATTGTTTTCAGATTTATGTATGATAATATATGTATGTTTCCCCGTCTGCAGCATATTTTTTTTAAACTTAATAAAAAAAATGATTTGGTACATTTTTAAATGGGATTAGGGATGTTGTGGGTATGAGATTCCGGAGCTGGATAAATTACGGATATAGGAACAATATTATACCGGTTTCAAACACTTTTACGGAATTAAATGTTAATCAAGGGCATGTTTATAAAACCGATCAATAACATTATTGACATCACAAAACATAACTGCAAAATAAACACAAATAAATAACACAAAAGACAGTCTTATCGTTAAAATAGATATCTTCCAGACAACCTTAGGAAGCCTGAAAAATAACTATGATGGCTCGTCAAACTTCCAAAAAGTTGATTCGATGTACTAAATGATGTACAGATACGTCAGGGAAAACAAAAGTCAAGGTCTCGTAACGATTGGTGAGGAACCTTGTACAGTACGTGAGGCTGGTGGCGTTGTGCGACCGCAAACCTCTCTTATATTCGACGTTATTCACATGCATAGAATATAATATAGCTCCGTTCCATGATCTCACCCGCGTTGTGATGAAAAACGGTGATGATGATGGATGGATGTACTGTTCTCAGGCTCTGTATCAACGGTCCGGACATGTGATCATAAAAATGTAACTAGAGACAAAGAGATCTATATCTCTGTCCCTCTGTCTGTTTGTGTAAAAAAGCGGAAGTAAATCCGGTTACTTTCCCTTTTCTATTATTACTCGTAGTTAGAAAGGATAATCCAATTAATTATATCTTAACTGTAATGTGTTTTGAAAGCAAAAGTAATTAAAAGTTTGGTAACTTTTTACCGAAACAGCTGAACTGTTATGACAGGTAAAAACATAGCTTTGAACTTGGAGACATACATATTACATAGGCAACGTTTTAGCATAGGTTTTAGTATCATCATCATCATCATCACAATCGTTTTTCATCCACGATCCACATTTTTTTTATCTCTACGCTGCGCAGGTAAAAAATATATTCCTGAATAAAAGTCTCATGCGCAGTCTAGCTTACGTTTTGACGAGAAATTCACATATCGAATTCGGGTCAGCATCTTAGTGACTGGAGGGTATATAAAATTACATCATCATCATCAACTTGTCATAGCTCACTGCTGGGCATAGGCCTTTTGTTGATGCCATTCACCTCTGTCCCTTGCTAGTCGCCTCCATTCGTGACCCATTCGGAACTGCACGCAGAGGTACCGCTATTCCGAGTCTGACCTCCACGTGGTCCCCGGTCTCTTTTACCCGGCTGATTTAGTTGGGAATGCAAGTAGGTTATGTGAGATTCTACCCACTAAAATCTCCCCGATGGTTAGCCTTAGTGCTAAACGGAGGACTTGTTCCTCTTCTTCCTCTTGCATAATAAAAAAATGTAAGTAGTTAAAAATACATACATTAGTTTATAAAAGGCACAGACCGCAGAGTCAGTGGAGATTAATATTGTCAAATAATAAAAATGGACTTCGGGTTCTCCTGATAAACGCATGCCGGAGTCCTCAGCCCGTAGTTCCTCCCGGAATTGCCTCCTCAGCCTGCTAGGTTTGCAACCGCGTGAGCCAGTCTACGTGGTCGTCCACCCCAGGTCCGTTTGAGTAGACATATCACACTCGGGGATTGAAGACGAATTTTATAACAACTCACACATCAAAATCAGCCAAGCCGTTTAGGCTGTAGGTTACACATACACTCGAAAAACATGACTCTTCTTCTTGCGCAGTCGGGTAATAAATG
This sequence comes from Lycia hirtaria, assembly GCA_947563715.1. Lineage (NCBI taxonomy): Eukaryota > Metazoa > Arthropoda > Insecta > Lepidoptera > Geometridae > Lycia > Lycia hirtaria. Next base: position 9,516,451 of record OX387387.1, on the reverse strand, counting down.
CTTGTAAAAAGTGGATTGAAACACATCAACCTACCAATTATTTCAATAACCAATTGTATCCAATAAACTTTCAGCCGCGGATGCATTGACTCGCAAGCGTGTCAAGGGTGAAGCTTGATGAAAAATATTTGATAAATACGTGTTAATTGGCGTTGCGTATATAACCTCTATAAAACAATTTTATTGACAAGTTGTATACTACAGGACATGCAGATAGTCGGCACATTACTGTCAACTTCTCATTGAAATGCCAGATATTCGACACAACACTGTACTAAAATTTCGATGAATATTTATTTAGCTATATATATTTATTCTAGCTGCGCCCCGCGATTTTACCCGCGTATTGATGAAAAACGGTCAAATCAAATTAAATAAAAATATCTTTATTCTTTCGACATAATATGCACTTAGAACCGTAATTACATAGTCTGTATTTCAACTTTTAACTTACACATTATATTTTTTTTTATCAGCCCTGTTTGTACAAACTGTCCCACTGTTGGAAACGGGCCATCTTCTCATTGTGAGAAGGGTCTCATTGTATCACAGAATACTGAACTGTAATACTCAATCACAACTACTATAATAAATTTAAATAAATACATAATTTAAATAATCAATGACGTTAAAAATAATAAAATGTAAAAATATTTAGTAAAATATTTAAAATTAAAATAGTTATTGTTCACAATTGCTGAATTAAAATGTCAATATGACAAACAATAGGATATACACATTGTCAGTGTCATAAACAGGGTATCTGCAATAGCATCGTCAAATATCAAATAAAATTAATAAATTGGCATAATAAATAAATAAATTATTATAAAATTTTAAAAACATTTTTATCAGCAATAGCATCACCTAGTTTGTAGTAACTTTTCTCCATTAGCTGTTCTTTTACAAACTTTAGAATCTCATTTTAAGTATTAGTTCTAACACGGTGATGATGATGATAAAATAAATATAGCCTATCTCCTTCTAGGTAGGTTGCATACAACCTCTGCCACTAATTTTATAACGATTGGTTCAGATCAGACCAGAGCCGGACTTACACTTTCGCCGCCAGTAGGCTATGAAATTATTGCTGCCCTACTGATCTTGAAAATCGATACTCTAGTTCAAAATCATATTAATTACGTATAGTACGGGAGCGCAATGCAAAAAGTACACCTCTTCGACTACCAGGATGAGACCTATATCGGGCGTCCCCTGAAATCTGCCGCCCCTAGGACGCTGCCGCCCCTAAGTCCTGGATTTGCCGCGGCCTATACGGCCTATTGGCAAATCCAGGACTGGTTCAGACGCTTAGGCGTGAAAACGTAACAAGCAGACAGACACTTTCGCTTTTTTTACTTGAAAATTATTTTTCAACCTTTTTCCTTTTTTTTTTTACGTTTTTTTTTTTTTTTTTTTAACCTCCTGGTTAGCAATGCGCCTGTATTTTTAGGGTTCCGTACCCAAAGGGTAAAAACGGGACCCTATTACTAAGACTTCGCTGTCTGTCTGTCTGTCTGTCTGTCTGTCTGTCTGTCTGTCTGTCTGTCTGTCTGTCTGTCTCCAGGCTTTATCTCATAAACCGTGATAGCTAGAAAGCTGAAATTTTCACAAATGATGTATTTCCGTTGCCGCTATAACAACAAATACTAAAAATAAAAATAAAAAAAATATTAAGGGGGGTCCCCATACAATAAACGTGTTTTTTTCGTATTTTTTTGCTCAATATTAAAAACGGTAACAGGTAGACGCTTCAAATTTTCACAGAATATTTAATTGTATACTACCTTTCAAAATAAATAATTAAATAACAATAAAGTAAATATTAAAGGGGGGCTCCCATACAACAAACGTAATTTTTAAGCAATTTTTATTCGATCTCAATTAAAAGGTAGAAACTTGAATATTTGTAAGTAAATATTTAGAAATATATTAACTATAAAAATAAATACCTAATCTAATACATAAAAACTCACAAAATGAAAATAATCCGTGCATCTAAACGCGTTGCGAGCGCCGGTTTAGCGGGGTAGCGGGGGAGGTAACATCACGGAGCGAGCCATAGCCGCGCGTATTCGCGCGAGCGTCGTCATGCTGCCCGGATGTGTATCGAAAACCTACCTATGAGTTTGCAATTTACTACTTGGAATTTCGTTGATTTCTCGTTATGTTATAAACAGAACTAAACTTTGTAGTATTATAGATGATAGTACGGAACCCTTCGTGCGCGAGTCCGACTCGCACTTGGCCGATTATTTTTGTTACCGCATTTCTCACTCCGTCATTTATAAATCGTTTTTTTTTTGTTGGAAAGTATATCAGAATTAGAAAATATTTATTGCATAAACTATGTACAGGGATATTAAAGTAACATTTATATGCCTTATACTTTCGGATTGGTCCCATAGACCAAATTTCATCAAAATCAGTTCAGTAGTTTGTTTTTTAAACCGAAATTGCGCATTTTGTATTCGGTTTTCAGTTTTAAATAATTATAATAATATTAGGATACACGATTTCAGTTCACATTTTGATGCGTATTGCACAAGAGTGGAACACCTTGCCACCTTTCATATATTCTGGGAACTAATTTACTGAAAACTGGAAGGCTATAGGTAGAATTTTGCATTACGATTATGTCATTTCAATGACAGGCGGTCGGAAAAAGATGGATTTGTTGTTTTTTTGGTTTTAGTACGAGTATAGTACCCTCGGGATTGTACTTCAGATTTTATTTTGAAAATTGAAGCCTAGCCATGCCTAGCTATTCATGACTCTAAAAAAGTGCATAAATTACTAAGATAAGTGTGTGTATGTGAATTCGTTGTTATCACTTGTTCTAAATAGATACCTTTTCATATGTATCGATTTCTGCGAAAATAATTGTTTCTTTCCAAGCAAACCGACATAGCTTCTTGGACACTCGGATCAAAACAATTATTTGATGTGGGTAACACGGTTAATCGTTACATCGTTTTATCGTGACAATTTTTTTTAAATCTTTTTTCTAGGGTTCCGTACCTCGAAAGGAAAAAACGGAACCCTTATAGGATCACTTTGTTGTCCATCTGTCCGTCTGTCAATACCTCCTATCTCGGGAACGCGTGGAGATGTCGAGTTGAAATTAAAACCATATACACAGATCTGTAGTCCCTTGTAGTTGTGAAAAAATCAAACATCACTGATATCAAAAAAGTTACCGCCGTATATGTCGCAAAAACTCGCATATTGCGACACTCACAAAGGAATTAAAATCTATAGAGCACTTACCGTTGACCTAGAACTATGAAATTTGGCAAGAAGCATTAGAAGTCATAATATAGAACACATAAAGGAAGAAATTCGAAAACTGTGCATATTTAATTTAAACACAAAAAATAGGGTCTTCCTAAAATAAGTTAATTTTTTTCTTCTAAAATTATAAAATAAATAAAATACAACTGTCCCCCACTTCCCTCCACAAATCGTAGTCCATCGCTGCCTCCTACCAGTCTCCTCGGAATACGTAAAGATCGTCACAGCAGCGTTTTCTAGGCCTTCCAGCGCAACGTATTAGGTTTTAGTTTATAATTTTTGTGTGTTGAAATAAAATGTGCTTAAGTATACTTATTTATATCGTGTAAAACCTTAGAAATGTAGGCAATAGATAGATACATAACTCTTTATTAAAAGACCACATTGTACAAACACATTAAAAAGACAATATTACTATGGCTAATCTTTCAATAGGTGGCACTGATAGTAGCTTAAAATAGGCAATATGATTATAGCTTAAAAAAACTGAAAAAAACCGACTTCAAAATACGCAATTCGTTTAGTTGGATGATATTTTTTCAGTTATTGTGTCATAAAAACCAAAATCAGTATTTAAGTTTTACAGATTTTAATAAAATTTATATGGCACTACCTCTAAAATACTACCTACCAATAAAAAAAAAACATCTAAAACAGTTCAGAATTGGCAGAGTAAGCGCTGAACAAACATACAAAAAAAAACTAAAAAAAACATATAGAAGACGAAAATACAGCCCTTCTTTTTGGAAGTCGGTTAAAAATAAACACTGATTATTATTATTACTCGTTATTTTGATTTGTTCAAGTATTTTAATGGATTTCGTCGAATCCTGATTAGATAAAATCTATGTACTTAGGTACAAATTAATACAATAATTCAATTAAAAACTGCGATAAAGGCTCGTACAGCGCGTCATGTGTAAGTACATTACATTATCTGTAATCGGTGTTCTGTGATGTAGGGTAATATTACTTACTTCCTGCCGGTCGTTTATTTATATAGTGTCAAATACTTTTTCTAACCGACTTCAAAAAAGGAGAAGGTTCTCGGTTCGGTTGTATTTTTGTTTTGTTACCTCAGAGCTCCGTCATGTATAAACTGATTTGGAAAATTCTTTTAAAATTGTTTAATAAAAAATAGGTTTAGTAGTTTGGAAGAAATATAATTATCATCTATGTAAACGAGATTCAAAAGCTAAAATGTAGAAGCGTATGCTACATATTGGTGGCATGCATAAAAAAGTGGAGCGAAAGCGTTTCGCTCTAGTTTTTGTAATATTCGCCATGAAACGATATTGATTATGGCGGTACGCTTGGGATGCCTCTGTTCAGTACGAGGAAAACTTTCGTTTAACCAAAAATAATCAGGGACTCATTTTGCGAACGGTCAATCAATTCTTTCGGCCTTACCCAAAGAATTCAACGTAAACTAGAATTGAAATTTCAAATAACAAAACGGTCGTCAAAGCCGCATCGCTATTGCAAGTTGCAACGCCGCTCACGTCACTGTCTGGCAGGCAGCTACAAGGTGTAGACACTGCCCTGCAGTTGCGATGAACAAATTGAGTGTTCAAAACATGACATCTAGTACGTTAGTACATAAATAGATCCAAGGGCGTCGCCAAGGGGAGGAAGGGGGGGATTTTGTTCCCCCCCCCCCCCCCGTCCCCCGTCCCCCCTAGAGATTTAAAAAATGTAGCCAACTGCAAAGCAACCAAAGTCCTAAGGCCGTGCAATTGTACCTGTACCTACAATTCATATTTTTCTCATCCTCCATAATATTAACTTGCCCCCCTGAGCCCTGGGCTGGCGACGCCCTTGTATAGATCGCTGGTCTTACGGGAAAACTTTACTTAACTTTGATCAATAGACTTTGAGAAGTTGACACAATCTGTTGATCATTGCTCGAATTTGAGTAACGTCTTTCAGTAAAAACCTTTGTGTGTAACAACTGTTTTTTTAAAACTATAATGGTCATTCATTAAAGCACTATTATTAGTAGTTATTAACTACTAATAATAGTGCTTTAATGTTATTAATAATAGTGTTTTTTAATATATTTTTTAAATATTTAAAAATTATAGCTTCTTGTACTGTTGAAGTCTTAGGCGACTAGCAAATGAACAAGCATCTAGGCATATTTAAATAAAAACAAACTATATTAGAGTGATTTTCGTAGTGTAACTTACGCTTAATATGATGTTCAGTGCACGTTTTAGCAAGAAAGTAAAGCCACTATTTTTCTAGACCTAATATTTTGAAATGCCACTCGAAACTATTGCACCTAGAAATTTAAGAATTATTACAGCAATAGGTCTTCCTAAAAGCTTACAAAGAAATTTAACATGAGAATTCTGTGATTATAACTTTCGAGATATAGCGATAAATGTAAACAAAACAAAACATTCACCACTTTAGTCTAAGTTCCATGATCTTTCTGCAAAATGGGCTTGACCAGTAATGGGAGTCAAATGATTTGATTATTATATGGCGTTGAAAAACGTTACTTAACTTTAAGCATTGCTTAACATATTTTGTCAACTTCTCCCTGATACGTAATTACACTTGCGGAAAGAAGACAGATAATTTAAGGCGATGGTTAAAGTTCGGTAACATTTTTCGGTAAGTTCGTAAATTCTTCAACCATATTTTCGTTTTATAGTCTGTTCAGCTAGAGAACTAATGCGGCGTTGAGGGTAAAGCTGTCCTAATTTCATTATTTTGTTCAGTCGAGACCACAGAATAGCATAGCAGTATTATATACTTCCTTCGATGTTAGTTCCTCTTTTATGCCACCACGATGGAATTAAATGTAAACCGACTCAATGGGATCCGGTACATTAGTACTTAATGTCAAAATTACCTTTGCGTGCTTTAACCTAAAGTACCTGGGCGACCGAGCTCTACTCGGATTTTTTATGACTGAAAATACGAGCAAACCTGGGTTCACTAAAAATGAAACCTAGCAAGATCGATTTATCGTCCCCTAATCTACCAAACCAAATTTCATTAAAAATGTTACAAGAGTTGCTCCTTTAAAGGTATTAGATTAGATAGATTAAATTTCAATTAGCTTTAACACGGTCTTGTCATCACATTTTAATGGCTTTTTTTTTTGTTACAGATGGACGGGCGCTTTCAACGTGTCTGTTAATTTTAAGGTTATTTACGAAGGAAGCTTAATATTAAATATTAATAAATGTTTATTGCCGAAAATAATACAGTAAAATTGGCGTAGCTAGGTGTTTATTGAATTGTTAAATACGAAGGCAAATATTTTTCGGGTATACGCACTAAAGTATGTAGAAATCTTTCAGTCTAAGTCTGCATGACGCGGGGCCATCTATAAATTACGTCACATGATTTTTAAGCCCTCCCGCGTGCTTGTGGCATCTGTAATGACTCCCCTTACCAGATGTGACGTCACGTTTTTTTGAAATTTTGATTTGCACTGTATGCTTTATTTAATATGAAAGAATACCTTTTTGTTAGATAACCTGGAAATCACTAAAGAGTAGAACCAATAAAAACATCCAAGTCAATTATCAAAACGCCTAAAAATTACATGATATGAATTTTTTACACGTGTGACGTCACAGAGCTTAAGACTCATCCCTCTCTTGTCACTTAATGTCACACTTTGCTGGCTCCCTGCCTCCCCTTAATGAGCGACGTAATTTATGGATGACCCCCGATAATTCCACACTCAGCGTTACTCTTAATTGAAAAACAAAATACCCAAATGCAAAATGTAGCTATGACGCCATGGAAGTACCTAGCTACGGCAATGAAACGTATGGAAAATAGGCATTATGTTATCACTTTTAGTAAATTCCATGTACACGAAGCAATTATGTAATTGTGTTCTAGTAAATGTATTCAACGAGTGGAGACCACGTACCGGCAAGCGCAGCGTAGGAAGACCAGCCACGAGATGGACAGATGACCTCATACAAGTGGCGGGAAGACGCTGGATGCAAGCCGCTTCCAATCGGTCTTTTTCGAAATCCATGGGGGAGGCCTATGTCCAGCAGTGGACTTCTTATGGCTGAGATGATGATGATGATGATGAAATGTATTCTGTATTGATGCACTTGACCGATTTTTTGCACGGAAGAATAGACGCGACTGCGTGTTACCAAACGCAAGCGACGAGACAATAGACGAGCGTGCTAGAAACATAAGATTACGTATGGAACATTGAGCTGGAATACACACAGTCACATGGAAAAAGTAACAGTTACTTAGTGCGCCGACTTTTTGGTTATTTGAAAAATATCCGCGAGCTAATTATAACGCGCCATGTCAAAGTGATAGGTAAGGAACTATATATAACTATATAATAAATAAATGTGTTTTAGAGTAAATGCTACTACTACAATTGACATATCAATCAAACAAGTCATAATAATAAATTAGTCATACAAATAAATTCTATTCAATCAATAAATTATATTAATGAAACATGAAAAAAAAACCTGTATAAACTTTTTTTAGAACAACTTTTTACTATTAAAAAAATCTTTTTACCATGTAAAATGAGAGGTGCTCATGATGTCTAGAAAATCAAAGAACCCAAACTAGATTAATCCAATATTTGTCATATGGTGGTTCCAATGTCCAATTTCGGCTAATCAATCTTGTCATCGCAGGTTTTTATTATATCAGTCAGTATTGTCTAATTTCCATTGTTGGTCAAACGCCTCTCTTCCCGCCTGCCTTATTGATCTATAGGTTGCTTCCGTAGGCCACTCCTTTTTGATGGTCGAGTCCAGTGGCACATTCGTTTAATAACTACAGCAAAACAATATACAAACTACAAATTACCTAAACTAACTACACATAAAGGCTATCAGATTACCCCAGACCGATGAAGGCCTAAAGATAATGAAAATGCTCAAACCCACTACTGGTCGGCAGCGTACCCAGCATGCTCACAATATTGCCACGTTGAATGTAAGATTTCAGCGTAATTAAACAAGTATCTTTCAAAAATATATTTTATACTGTGCTAAAGATTGGTCGACCTTTTTATTATTTCTTATTCTGTATTGTAATTTTAAGGCTATTATTTTTATGTTTAATCAAATTAGCATTTATTTTCTCAAGTATTTTTCATATGAATACTTTTTATTTTTTTGTTTTCGTAATACAATAATGCTTAAAGTATTATAAATAATTTAAGTTTACTTATACGTATGTCACGGATGTTGAAAATCGTGGAACTGCTTCAATTTAACCAGCTGAGCGTTGTATTTACCCGACTGCGTAAGAAGGGCAATTTAGTGTAAATGTATGTTTCTATATTATCTCTTTGTTAGCTTGACCGGTTCTTATTTATTTAATGCATTAAAGTAAATAATATTAATAAACATATTGTCGAGTTGAATCATATCCCACTAAATCCTAAACTTAGTTTGCCTAGATTGCGTTTAAAAGGTGTTTTTTATTTTATTTTATGAGATCATTATGTTATTATTCCAAAATATGTAACCATTTTTTTCGCTTTCGGTGCGACACGACGAAAGCGACCAGTGCGTATACCACCTCGCACAAAAAATAGTCAAACCGTTCAGGCATATAGAAGGATTAGAAGGTAATATAAAAACATACCAAGCTACACTCTAAAAATATTATCATCTTTCTTACGCAGTCAGGTAAAAGGAAATTAATTAAGAAAAATTTTTCTCAATTAATTTTCTTATTTTTTTATTTCAGCTGTTATCGACATTCATATTAGAATGTAATTAAAGTGTTATCCAGAGCTTTTTTTTTTATATTCTGGGTGTTTGGACAGACGATGGCACTTAACATATATTAAGTATTTAAGGATTGAGAGCATACAATTTCGTAATTGTAAGCTCTCAAGCTCTCCGTCTAATGTCTAGTAATGACTAATATTTGCCATCTAAAAACTACATGGATGCACATAAATTCTTTCTATCGGCCTTCTTCTTATCAGCTTTCAACATATCATTCCAGATCTATAGAGATTGACGCACAAGACATTGTTAAAATTTCGGCAACATCTCACAAATCGTTAAGAACAGTTGAAGTTGTCGGCAACTGATTGACGAGGTTCGTCTCGTAAGCTCACCCAGGTCATTATTATTTTTTCATTCAAAACAGCTCTGCGTTTTCAAATAAACTGTCCTACAGTTGGAGCGCTGGCTTATTTCATGTGACTAGGGTAAGGCCAAATTCCACTACGCCCGCCAAATATGGTTCGGAGATCATTACTTAATGTTCACGAAGATCCGAACAGCACTTATCGCGCACTCTCAAATAGTTCCTTCGCAATATTTTCTTTCACCGTTTGAAGGTAGCGGCAATAAATAAAATGAAAAAGATTGAGGTGTGAAATTTTGGATATGACCCAAACATTGATGAGAAGTCAAATGTCTCCCATGCTACCGCAGCTTACTCAATGTACTTAATGCCCATCGTCTAACCGAACACCTTGTATGTAGTCACACTGTCATGTTTGTTCGTTTCATCTTTAGTCATAATGTAGCCAAGATCCTTATCAGAGATTATAATTTATAAAAATATTGTCAATATCATAATCCATTCAACAGTCAACGATCTCGGATCGTTGGTCAGACAAAGAGTCATTGTCTGACCAACGATCTGAGATCGCTGACTGTTGCTGTAATCGCAGTAGTCGGATTTTTAATTAGACGAAGTAAACTTACAGATTGAATGTTGCCGCTTTTTTATGAAATGAAAATAGTGCTGCGCTAAAAATAGCTACTAAAATTAACTGATTCAGATTAGTGATCTACTTGATTACGCTGTATTCTAATTATTTCTAAAAATCTAAATTTCTGTTCATAATGTGTATTTGCTAGCTAGTAATGGACCTATCAATGATTTCAAACTGAAACATTTCATACTACATCGTTACTTACGAAATAACTATTACAACTATAAGTATGGAGAGAGAAGACAAACGAGGGATTTGCTTCTTATCTCCACACTTGGCTCTAGCAAAAATAACATTTTAAAATTTAATATTTCACAAAGGGGTGTCTTAATTTAAATAAAAAGCAACGGGTTGCATTCCGGGAGTGCCGGCAGAAGTGAAAACTAAAAATAAAATAAAAAATAAAACAGAAAAGGTTGTTGGAAATAGGGGATTATATACCACGCATAGGTAGACGCATACTTCACAAGCATCTCTACTGTTGCTGCTGTTTAATGAGAAGCGACTCTTTTCATTCCGTGATGCGACCTTTTTGAACTATATGACTCAAATATCCCGATCAGATTTCAGAACTGGTATCATTATTTGAGCAAGTGACATTTCGGTCTGACAGTTTACTCCATTTAATTAAAAATCCAAGTGTAAGTACTAAGCCTGTATGTACCACAAGCGTTTAAGCAATCTCATTTCAATATTACTTGACTTAACTTGACTTGTTTTGACTTTTGTCTCGTTCTTTCTACAGTTGAGAGAGCAAGACAAAGGTCAAAGTAATATTGAAATAAGATTGTGGTAACCCTCCCTGGTTACCCGAGATACCTAATTTTATATTTACTGATGATTTTTATTTATGATCTTCAGTAACACAGTAGCGCATGTGGCGTAGCTTGACTAGGTGTTCCCGAACGATCACCAAAGTTAAGCAACGGACGGACCGGTCAGTCTTCGGATGGGTGGCCGTGGGTGGCATTTCTTTCTGAGCGCTACCGTGGGTCGGATGACACGTTAAATTGTAGGTCCCGGTTGTTCAGCAATCGTCAAGTCAAGTCAGAGGCCTTTCGGCGGCTTAATAACTCTGACAATAGGGCTGGCCACTCAGTCTATACGAACTTACTTACTTACTTACTTAGTAACATATTTAAAGGAAATAAATCATATTTTACGCTATTGTTGTGTATTTTTTCTTCTGGTTCCTATTGCGTTAAATCTAATGATTGCGACAATCTAATATTATACTGTTTATCAATAAGCACCTGGGCGACTGAGCTATTTATTAAATACTGTCGGTTAGAACAGGGATCGAGTAAAATATACACTTTATTGGTACTCTATAAACTGTTAATTAAACATCTGACAAACGAAATGAGTAAATAGAACCGAAATAGGTTAATACTTTTGAGCAATATGTACTTACGTACGAGAGCAGATACCACTTACTGCTACTTTGTTACATTCAACTGCGGCGAGAACGCCGCACCTCACTCAGTGGCTTACTAGTGAAGTGAGTGCTTTCGACGTTTTGCTGGCGAGAAAACACACCATAGATGCAATTCTGCGTTGCAAGTATCAATCGTATCGTATAATCGTAGATAAACGATGTTATTATTCCAGCGCTGTAACGCTGTTTTGTTTATTATACCAAAAAATGTGACTATAATTTTGCTTCAGATAGGTCCTCTGGTACGTAAGTACACCTACAACACAATGGTGAATACTTACCCATTAGCTCATTTGTCTTCTATAGCTCCTTCTGCACTAATGTAAGTACAGTTTGTATGAATTAGCGTACGGCAGTATCATAGTCTGGGTATACTAAAGTGTGGAAAGAGAACTAGTAGTTAGTTACAAATTACAATCACGTTGACGATATTACGTGTATTCTCTGTGAATTATCCTGCCAAAAAATGGGAACAGCAGGATTTCGCCCAACTCTTATAGCGATGCAAAGTTAGCTCGAGGCCGATTTTATCTTACTTTTCTTGCAAATAAAAGTGACACAAAAGTTGAAAATAAGATACTGTTAAGAATATCACAATTTAAATAGGTTCATTTGAGCTTTTGTCTCAGATTCTTAGCTACAGAAAAAGCTAGATAACAAGTATGTATAATAAGGGAAAATCAAAATACCCGACTGCAGAAAAGCAGTATATGCAGTCTAACTTACGGATTTTGTTACGCTTGATATGCTGTTGAGTTATACGTTTTTTATGAGACAGTAGGTATGCGTAAAATCGCTGTAAAAGATTACAATGCGCATTTTTTTAAATAATTCTAAACTCACTTGTTTATTACGAAAAAGTTCGTTGGAGGTTACGAAAAAACGCGTTTTTTAATTTAAATATAGAAAATCAAACTTGTTTGTACAAAGTTTGATTTTCCCGCCGCTTGTGACCCTATATTTTAGTTCTATAAACACAAACTAGGTGGCGGTAAAATGTATGGCGCTTACGTCTTTTTTTCTTCACATTCACTTGATTCACTTAAAGCCAACAAGATGGCGCATATTGTAGTCTATGACGTCATATTTAATTATGTTTTATTGCTCTAAAATGAACTAGATGGCAGTAGTAAATAATACTCGAAAAATTAAAACGCGCAAACGAGATTCTCAGAGGATTCATGAAAGGTTTCCGACTACGTTTATACAGTATCGCTTCTCGGCCTTTTGGCTAAGATCAAAGTGTAGTATCTGTTCTTTTCAGCTTAATATCTGAAAGTTCCCTCATTGAGGGACCAGTATATTAAACTGATTTTTGTAACTCGACGGGATGTTCGGGGCTCGCTCCACTCCCGTCACGGGTCGGCCCGGCAATGCAGTGCCGCCGGGATCGGCCCATCAGAAAATACATTGACTTTGTGAAGAGTCGATTGGGTCTTAAATGCGGATAATCATCGGCCGCATTACAAATATACAATGAAAATTAGCTTATAAAAAGCTAATTTTCATTGTTATTGCAACCAAATAACGCGGCCGATATGATCATAATTATCATACCTCGAGAGTATTCATGTTCCTTGGGTCATACGGATTAATCAAAGTATGTTTTCCACAATTCAAGTATTCGTCTCGAATTACTGTTTGAAATTTGATCTGATTAATTTATTAGCCCTATAGACTCACCGTACAAATTATACGAGAGGAGACATGGACATTCAGGCATTATTAATTTCAGGTATTTGGGATAAAAGACAAATTGTAATTTAGGCTTGAACGCTTGTAGTCAGGGCCTAGTCGGCTGACGTATCCTGAATATTGCACAACCACAAATTAATATGGTCATGGGGCCTTATAAATCTATTGTACAGGGTCAGGGTAGGTACCTAGTCGGGGATATGTACAACGGTAATGATAATGAACTGTACATCATGTGTCCGACTTCAGGTTCTCAGGTAGTTCTGTACCAAATTTCATAATGATAGGTTCAGAAAAAAGGTAGCAAACAAAAAGTTACCCCTTTTTGTTACCTTTTATGTTACTAAGTTACAAAAAGGGGTAAGTTACGGTTTTCAGAGAACTCTGCACTGGTTGTACGACAGCTGATAGACGTCGGCTTTAGTAATATAAACATTAATTAAAAAGAAAAACAAACATACAAAATGCTATGTTTATTAAAAATTACACATTATAAACATTGCTTAGCGCTTCTCAATAAAATATTACACTAACATACGAGACAATGTACAAAAACTAAATACAGAAACTTAAAAAAATATACATAATATTTAAGCTGCACCTATCACAACATATTTGTTATTTGCATTTAAATTGTTTAGTGTATTTCGTATTGGGTATGCACAAATACAAAAATCGTAACAACGCCACTAGCGGGCGAAAGTGAAAAATAGATTTTTTTATGTTCTTAACTGTATTTTTTTAAAATAGCTCCCAAACTGTATAATAAAACTAAATGGATGTATATTTTCTCTATATTACCTCTTGTAACCTAAGCAGCTTGACCGATTTTATTGTGTGACATGTCTATAAATTAGTTTTTATCTCACAAGTGTCATAGGCCATATTTTGCAGTCATTAGGTATTATATCCCATTTTAACCTTTTGAGTCCCACACCTAAAATGGATTTCCGTGGCCTCAGCGCCGAGGGTGTCAAGTCTAAAAACAGCGTTACCTTGTGAAAAAAAAAAACAATGCCGTGGCATTCAAACGGTTAACAATATTCCAACCTTAACGTAATGTCAAATATTTATGCTTTCAAGGTTTGCTACATTATTTTTAAAAAGCTAGCAAAACACTTATATTTTTTATGCAAATACACTAAACAATTTAAATACCAAAATAATTAAACATTAATGATTTCCAAGAGGATTAAACATTGAGTATTGATAATTTTAAATTATAATAATTATATATTTTTTTACAATAAAAATAGCTACTTACGTCAAATTAACAACCACAGAAAATTGTGAATTTGGATTTATCATGTTATTTTTTTTTCAATTTCGATTCGGCAAATTAATTCAATTACACAATCAACTTTGAACTTGCGTGTGACTTTGAAAGGCTCTAATAATTATTTTTAACATACGTTTCACCAATTACAATAATCATTTATATTTCATTAGAAAGGATACCCCCTTTCCCCAAGGGGAAAGGTGGTCTTTTTCAATAACTTCGGGTCCAGAAAATTCTGGATCAGCAATAATATGAGAACTTTGTTCAGGCTATTGCTAATTAGTAGTTTGTCAACTATACAAGGCCTTTTCCCGAGTTCGATTCTAGGAACATGAAATTTGAAGCGCCTTCATAGCTTGTATAGCTAGCGATGTGAAGATACATACAGTAAGGAAGGATTTGTCGTTCGTGCGCATAGCTCGTTTTCGGCTAGTAAACTTCCACTATTTCAAATATTGTCTTTATTCTTCGGAACGTAACAGATTCAGTGTTGAAGGCACAACATGTGTGTCAAAGCCATCTTTATTGTATAGAGGACGATACAACTGTTGTGTCATATGCGATTGGGAAAAACTTCGTTGAATTGTATTTTGAGAGGTTTATTGTTAGTTAAACCATACTATATATTATACATTTATTTATCACTAAAAATTACAAATGTGGTATTAGTTTTTAATTACAACGATATTTTGTAATACTCGGAGACTAGTGAGCGAGCTACAAAATATTTGTTAGCAGCCACCGACGTAATTATGTGAAATACGCAGCTGTAATGAATCGGTTAATCAATGAGTTATAAACAAATACATTTTAGAAGCCATTCACGTTACACGGAAATTCAAGTTGACTAGCAAGTTGACGAGTTGTTTTGCCGGCAGCCAGTTGGCTCGCAGCTGCCGCCGGCCCGGTGGCGTATCTATAGATACGCCATTTCATGATTTGCCGGACCTATGTTGTTTGAAAATTATGCAATCCTTCATAGAAAGATTTTGAAAATTTATAAAGGCCGTCACACACAAATACTATAATATTTATTTACACGCAGATACTATAATATTTATGTTATCTTAGATAATATTTCCAACATAGCTTTTAAGCACAACCTATGATGAATATAATATATTTTTTATATAGCTAGCGATAATATTATAGTATCTTCATCGTCTGTGACAGTGTTAATGCTTGAAATTCCTTTCCTTGACAGACCGTTAATGCCGTCAAACACGATGACGATGAAAGTGCTATAATATTTTTTGTTATCTTAGAAAAAAATTCAATATCATTAGTCATACATTTGAATGTTGCACACACACGATGAAGACAATATATGGCAGCGATAACATTAATATTATAGTATCTTCATCATTTGGGACGACCTTTATTCGGTGGTTGGAGATAAGTTCTTAACCAAATTACATATAAGTATTCTACCACCATGCTATGATTTCTTCATAATGTTTTCGTTCACCGGTGACACAAGTGTTTGCGAATATCGGGTAAATTCAATTAAGATGATGGAAAAGATAAGATGTGCCAAGTACATGGAGTAAAAATTTAAGGCATAGTTACTTAATAGATTTTGGTTAACAACTTTAGTACGGAAGTTGGATTTATTTAAAATCGTTTTACATACAACAAAAAAAAATTAAACTTTTTGTAAAAACAAAAACTATTAAACCTTCAGCTTTTACACCTGTCACGCGTAATTTTTTTCGTCACGTAAAAATACGCAGTTTAATGAGTCAGATGAACACATATTTAAACTTATGTTATTTTGTGACTATAAAAATGTATTTCGCAAAATAATACAATCAAGCAATGATATGTAAAGAATTCCACGAAAATTTGTGAATAAATTTTAAATATCTTTGTTAAAAAATCTAAATACATTTCATTCAGCGAATCTACAAATTTAAATATTAAATAGTTTGTAATTTAAGTAATTTGGTATTATACGAAAAATAAATTTGGTAGTTCAGAGCCAGTGGTCAGGTTTTTGAAGAAATCCAGATAATTGGTATCCTTTCGTGGCGATGATGAGTCCTTTCAGTTAAGAAATTCCCCTAAATGTAATTGTCAAAGTTGGTCAATATGCGAACTAAAAGGCCTATTACACTACCCGATTTCTCGGGCCCTGTCCGGGAACTATGGAGATCGGGACCCTGTCTCTTTTTACACTATCTGTTACGCTGCCCTGTCGCCAGGACAGGGTACGAAATAGGTCTTCAAATTTATACAGAACAATCAATTTCCCATTGTCACCTTGTTATCATAGTAATCGTTGTCTCGGTGATTTTACGTTCGTTATTTATGCGATTGTGGCGCTATATCCACGGGATTAGATAATTTGACCATAAGCGTGAGCTTTATTTCAAAGAACTCAAAACATAATCTTGCTAGCAACATATAATCAAATAAATAACTATAATTTAAAAAACTGAAGCAACAGACTTCTCATGGATGCCATTGTCAGAACTAGACCAAATTGAAATGGGACCACACGGAAAGCACCAGCTTTCAATTAAAAAAATAATCATCAAAATCGGTACACCCAGCCGAAAGTTCTGAGGTAACAAACATAAGAAAAAAATTACAGTCGAATTGAGAACCTCCTCCTTTTTGAAGTCGGTTGAGAATACGATTACAGCGCGCTGTCTTAGGGGAACACAATCTCTGAAAGGACTGCATGTAGGTACATAACAATTGTCTTTTACTTCATTTCCGATATTAGTTATATAAGGTCCACAAAAAAAACACGCCAAATTATTTATAGTTTTTTACGCGGTAATTACATTTTCAACTACAATACACATTAATTTTAATACTTGATCGATTTTAATAAATTACATTTATCATTTACCCTCATTTTATAAATTAATTTTCAATTAATAGACAATCTCTACGTATACATTTTTTAATGTGCCCTACGATATTAGGTTAGACAGAATAGATACAATATTCTGAAAGGGATTATTTTTCTCACTTAACAAATTTTAAGGTCAAGATCAAGATCAATTAAGATTTTGTTATGATATTTTTCGCATTTCTGGATGGGCCACATAAAATTTAAAAAAAATTAATGCTTACAATCGCCCCTTTCCATCATCATACCTGTTCTATTCAACCTTGCATTTGTTTTTTTAGCTGCCAACATAATACAATAGCTCAAAAAAAAACATTTCTTCAAAAACTTAAAACATCAGTTATTGAGTTTCAAGTTTTATCAACATTTGTTTTTTTAACACATTTTCTATTTTATTTCGAGTGCTATTTTTTAACAATACTATGAAACTGTGTCATTTTTTCGTAGTGTAAATGTTGTAAATGCTGTCGAGTGTACATTTTCCAGAAAAAATACGCAGATATAACGACGATATAATATAATAGATGCCTATATAAAATTTGTTAAAATGAGCATTCTTTACATATTTTTTTTGTAAAATCATTTTTTGAATTGACTTCCTATATTATTAAATTTTTGACTTAGATTTATTAAAAAATCGAGTACTTTCATGGATAATGCATTGGTGAAAAAGTTAGTTACAAACAGTTTACACTACTTTGAATAGATTTATATTGATTTTCTCAAGTAAACATCATGTCATTAGGTTAAGTTAGCCACAATAATGTCTTTTGTCAAATGTGACCTGGGGCCCAATTCAGTTATTAAAGACCGCTCCATAGCCGAACCATATGTGGAGCGTTTCCCGTCGGCCGCCATAGTTTTTTTGATTCAGTCACTTTTATGTCATACAATTGACACATTAGATGAAACGTAACACGTCCTTCGCTCGTTACTAAATCAAAAAATAAATAGCAGCCGACAGGAAATGCTTCGCAAAAGGTTCAGTTATGGATCGGTTTTGAATAACTGAATTGCCCCCCTGTATTAAGAATGAAATGATTATCAAAACTGACAGTTACACTATGAAAATAGCTTTTGTGCAGTTGGGCATTTTGATTTGAATATAGAATTTTTTTGAACTTAGCACACCCAATCCGTCTAACCCTTAGTAGAGTCCACACATTGTTTGCCATACATCTGCGTATTTAACGAAATAACAACATTTTCAGCATATTTGACTCAATTTTCCACATTTCATTGTTCCGTGTCCATACTCTGTATGAATCAGCGTACCATACCTGTTGACCAAGGCCGTAGGCAGGGGATTTTGGGGGGTTTCAACCCCCCCCCCCCCGAAATCTTGGCCATTATCAAAAATCCTTCCAGGCTTCAATAATTTTATAAAATGCTTCAAAAAGTTTCGCTCTCGTTTCGCTCGCGCATGATTGTTTCATATTGATCTTTTTTTGTATTGATCATTAAAGTGCCGTGAACTTTCTAATACTCTAATACGAGCAAATAATTAATTCACTAAGAATAGCCACTAACCAAAGAATTTTACGCGTATCTTATAGGTATGTTTGTAATTTTCTATAAAGTCATATGTTTATATTTAGGAATATTAAATTGGCAATCAATGCATTCAAATGGTTGTATTTATATTTTTTGATATCGTTAAAGTCGCTCTTTACCAGTCGGGTATTTCCTTTTAACACAGTTACTTGTTTGATTCATCTGGTCCACGAAAATCTAGGACTCGCTAACACGATCAATAAATCAAATCACTTCCATGATTTAATATTAAAAACCTAAAAAAATCTTTTATTTTGACATGGAAGTACTGTGGGTTTATTAATACGAGAAATAAAGCATATTACTATAAAAACACCACTAAATTTTTTGCGCTCGCTTCGCTCGCGCTTTATTACTATTTTGACAGAGAAGTACCGTGGGTTCACTAAAACGAAAAACAAAGCATATTACTATAAAAACACTACTACAATACAATACTACGGGACAACATGGCAGACCCCCCCCGCTATATCAGAAGGCTATAAGCTATGCTCATGTCATTCAGGGTCATTGCTGAACCCCCCCCCGAAATGAATTCCTGGCTACGGCCTTGCTATTGACAGTATCATAAAGTTTGGCTTTGAAACCCTGACAACTCTAGAATGACTGTGGTGATGTCTTAAAACTGACAACTTTTTTATCCTCATACATTCATAGGACTGATCTAGCGCCATGTGATGTTTGAATGGATAGATATTGAATGATTTGAATGGATAAACTCTTTATTGTTTACACCTTAACTAGAACACAAATTATATAGCGAAAAGGACTTAAATGCTAGTGAAACAACAGGCAGCCTTATCGCTAATAGCGATCTCTTCCAGGCAACCTTGGAATGGAGATGATAAATGACAATAATAAATAAATGGTGGGGTGATTAACAAAGAGAAGAATGAAAGAGAGAAAATTATAGAATAGAAAATAGAATAATTTTATTGTACATCCATGCAGAGTAACTTAAAGATATATAATAAACGTAATTGAAAATACGCCTTATCGCATAGAGCGATTTCTTCCAGACAACCTTAGGATGGATCATATGCTATTTTTCATCACTACGCGGGTAAGATCGCGGGGCGCAGCTAGTAGGGATATGAATAGCGGTATATCAAAATCAAAGATTATCTTAAATATAATTGTAATTTTAATCAAAGTTGTCAATTTTAAAGTATCACCACAAAATACGTATTTACACTTACATTAAATTAAAATATACACAGACTCGGTTTCTTTATAATATGGCGGAATTATATTACTAGTTGGCGTTATACAATTATTGTACATTAATGATAATAATATAAATAATCATAATTGTAAATAGATAATAAAAAAATGTCAATGTGGGTAACTTTGAATTTACTTGTATCTTTGAACTACGAATAAAACGCAATTATCTTGAACATCTCTTGTATAATTCGTAATATGGGTACTTCATTAGAACTTTTTGTTTAACTTTCTGCGGTATTTGTACGAACAAATTTTACTGTTAATGTTATGCAATATTGAGAATTATAAAAGATTCAAAGTTACCCAAGTTGACTGTATAAACAATGAAAAATGCATTATCTTGATAAATTATAAATATTGCTAAGTTTTGATCATAATGATAATACAATGTAAACACGAATATAAAATAAATGGCACAAAACGTATATGAATTTATAAATTGTATTTGAACATACAATAGTAAATTTAACAGGGTTAGTTGAAAAAGGGCTTTCCATGCAAAAAAAAGAGGTCCTTTCATTAAGCCCAATGTACCTTTTGTTACTAACTCAATATAATAAATGCCGATTTATTATTGTATGTAGTAATGTATTTTAATTTGAATATATTTATATTATAATATTATCAAGTCTGTTTTTCCTTACATGTCCAATAGTGTAAACTGCATTGACGTACGTATGGCAGTGCGCAATATTTGTTTACAGCATCGGACAAGTAAGAAAAATCCACTTTACGTTGTAATACTAATTTCTAATCACTACTATATATGTACATAACCTGTAATACTCCAATATTTTTGGAAATTACTGAAACGAAATAACTAAATTTTACATGAAAATGACATTTATCTAATATTGTTTAAAAAATAATATATTTAATAAATAAGTTGTTCATAAATAATTATTAAATAATGTTTTTGATTGTTCCTTATAACTTTACAAAAATGAAAATTGAAATTATTGTGACGAAAATTCAGTAGAAACACCTAGATCACTTTTCAAACAGTTCAACTGAATTAATTAAATTATTTTGAAACAATTGATTAAAATCGCTTGTTTCAATCAGTCGAATTAATTCAACAAATCTTTGAATAATTTACTATTCCAGATATTATTATACATTTGAGACTAATTATTATTTAGAAAATGGAGGTTTAAGCGTACGACTATGCGAAGCTCAGGGACGTATAACGTGATCAGAGAACAAATGAAGGCATACTAATTTCATCGAACTAAGCGAGGATGTTCACTGAAATACTGTGACAATAATGAACGGATATGTCTGAAAAACATAAAATGCTTATTTAAAGTTTTTATGACATCAAAATTATGACACATTTATAAAATCTCGTAAACTACATGTACTATAGTTACACAGTTAATGTTATATAATAAATGTATAATAATATAAAATGACACTTAACTTATTAAAGTCCTATTGTATTTGGCAGTAATTTATAAAAAAAACATTGCTCGCCGATAATGAGCCTTACAGCTCAGTCCTGAAAAACGAAAAAAATAATTGTTATATGACATTAATATAACATATAATTAATTCATCTCAATCCTAGCTAATATTTTAAAAGCAAGTAGCTCTCTCTCTCTCTCTCTGCCTCTTTGTAACCTTATCACAATCATTCGGTTTAACCGATCGTTATGAAATTCAATACACAGATAAGTTAGGTCCTGGAGACGGACATAGATTATATTTTATCCGTCATCATCATTACTGTATATCATCACTACGCAGATGAAACCGCGAGGCGCAGCTAGTAATATTATAAATACAAATTAATGTTTAACTAATGGAGAGTGGAGAGGTCCGTATATGTTGTTCAATGGTCAACTGATTGAGCGATCCGTATATATTGTTCAATTGCTAACAGATTGAGCGGTCCATGTATGTTGTTCAATGGCTAACTGATTGAGCAGTTCACCAATGGCTAGCTAACTGATTGAGCGGTCCGTATATATTGTTCAATGGCTAACTGACTGAGCAGTTTATCTATGGTCTTCAATGGCTAACTGATTGAGCGGTCTATGCATGGTGTTTGAACACCATACATAGACCAGTTAGCTATTGATAGCTAACTGGATTGAGTGGTACATGTATGTTGATCAATGGCTAAGTAATTGAGTGATTGTATATGATATTCAATGGCTAACTAATTGAGTGGTTATATATGTTATTTAATAGTTATGTTGTTCAACGTTTAGTGGGTAACTGATTGAGCGGCCCATGTACGGTGTTCAATAGCTAACTGATTGAGTATTCTATGTATGTTATTAAATCACTAACTGCTCGTGAAGTCTTTGTACGTTATCCCATGTTTTGCTGGCCTACGGAGGTCGCACTATGTACCTGCACTATAGGAAAAGCACGGGGCGATGCTTCGTGGAGCCACTAGAGTGCGAGGGCGGACGCTCGGCCGAGTTGGAACCCGAGCTGGTAGACTTGCGCTCGGCGGATGGCTCTTTGCCGCGCTCTGAGCCGCCGCTGGAGCCCCCGCTTCCGGACACCACAGACTCCTCACGGTTGTACCTACAACACACGATAACAACATTAATATTTGATGTTTTGTATGAATGAATGTGTATTTAGATTTGGTAGCCACATTGTTTTTCGGATCAATGTTACAAAACATTCAAACGTTATTTTTTGTCGTTCATACCGTGTGCTCTCATGACTTAGTAAATGACATGAGTTGCCTTTGTCACCGAACTATGAATTCATGGCTTTGAAAACATGACATGACTCAGTGACTGATTTTGTTTTTCGTATCGAACCGTGTCCTCATGAAATTAAACCAACTCTGTGACAAAACGTTTCAACCGCTCACGCAAGATTTTAAAAGTAAAATATAGGTGATAAATCCGTTTCGGCCGCCATCACAACCGCAATTTGTAACTAGTTGCGATGGAAGACTTAAATAAAGTATATGTCTATTCTTAATAAACATATACTTTATTGTGACAAAAAACAAAACGAGAACCATATTAAACACAATACGCATATGCTATAACCTAAAAAGCCATTATGATCTCATGGCTGATAAAATGATATCACTGTGACCAATTTTACCATTCATACTGAACAGTGACCTCATAATTTGAAAACATGACCATGACTGATTTTGCACATAATATTAGAATTTACAATATGTATATTCATATAACACTGACCCGTACACAGTGTGTTCGCTGTTTACGCAGGATGCATACTTGAAAGGTATGGGCTGGTAGCCGTACGAGCCAGCATACGGCATATAATTGGGGCCCATCATGCTGGAACAAATTTAGAAAACATATCATGTAGAAAACAAATCAGGCCTTACAAAACTTTATATGAATACCACAATGTCATTGACTGTTTCGCCAGTCTATTACTTAAGAAGTAATCTTTGACTTGCTTGTAGCTGCAACAAAAGCAAAGCTGCCTATATACTATAAAAGAGAACTTAAGGGAAAGCAGACGACATAACATCTTACTGTGGCGTGAACCATCTCAAACCAATACTGCACATCATATTTTAAGCAACAGAGTTGTACACAACTGGAACCGGTTGCCTGAAGTAGTCGTCACGGCAAAAACGATCAACTCTTTTAAAAATAAACTGGATCAATGATAAAAAGGAACAAATTATACTAAAAGACAACCAGTACATTTCTGCACTGCAGGATATAGGCTCATCAGCTTCTGCTGCTTGCCTATCATCAAATAAATAAATAAATAAATAAAAAAATTACTTGTGGGATAATATGACTTCCTAGTGATTATAACGTGACTTACTCATGGTTATAGCAAAAAAATCACTTGTTGCTATATATCAAATATAAATATTGGTGGATATTTCACACAACACCATCTAGCCCAAACTAAGGCCTCTAGCACATAGCGTATTTTAAACGCGCAGACGACGCGCTGCGGTAACGCACGTATACGAGCTTCAAACGAGATTTGAACGCAATCTTGTAACCTAAGCACACGGGGTGATCGTGAAACGTGCGTCTACTGCGCGTATACGCGCAGATACAGCGATACAGACGCACTGTAACTGCGACGCGGGCGGTGCCGCCGTGGCGTGAGCGCGCGCCCCCTCCTCTACCCCTCCTCCGGCCCTTTGTACGCTCATTAAACGAGTTTCGAACGCGCTTTACACGCGCGTTTGAATCGCGTTTTACGCGCGTTCGAATCTATAAAAAACGCAAAAATCGGCATCTACGGCGCTGACAACGCGCGTCGTCTGCGCGTTTAAAATACGCCATGTGCTAGGGGCCTAAGCAGAGCTTGTACTATGGAAACTAGATGGCTGATAGAATACATATCATACTTTTTTTTTGTAAATACATACTTATGATAACATAGAAACACCCAGACACAGAACATACATCCATGCTCATCACACAAATGATTGTCCTGGGTGGAGATCGAACCCACAAGCTGCAGCTCACCAGGCAGACATACTACCAACTGAGCTACAAGGCCAGTATAACGCGACTTAATCATGGTTATTGCTTGACATACTCGTACTTCTAGCTATAATGTAACTTACTCGTAATTATTACATAATTAATTATATGTAATTTTATTAATTAATGGGTTTTAATTTCACTCATGGCTATAACATAACTAACTTGTTACTTACTCAAAGTTATTACCTTTTCGTTCACATGAACAAAACGATAAAATTAATCTAGAATTTAAAAACTATCCGTTTTCATGACTATTTTTTTATGTTTGGACTTTTTCAAATATTGTTAACTGCGGGTGCGGACACATTAAGTTAAATCGACTGGTAGCTATAGTTACCAGTGAGGGAGCAAGGGGATAACATGACTTATGCTTATAACACGGCTCACTCGTATTAATAACATTTCTTACTTGGGGTTAGGCAGGTGTGGCAGCGCGTCGCTCGCCAAGCTGTCGTTGTCGCCGCTGCGTATTCGTAAGGCCGCTAGGTCGGCGCACAGTTCGCCCGCGACGTAGTAACATTGCTCCGAGAACGTTATCTTATTTACTGTATGTCGGATGAAGCCGGCCTGTAAGGAGGATAATGGACATTTTCGGTCTTACCAAAAAACGTTACTTGACTTTAACCATCGTCTTAAATTCTCTGTCTTCTTTCCGCAAGTGTCATTACGTGTCAGCGAGAAGTTGACAAAATATGTTAAGAAATGCTTAAAATTAAGTTACGTTTTTTCGGTAAGGCAGTTTATGTCTGTTGTATCATGAACAAATGCAGACGATAAAGAAAACTAGTTATAATTCAAACAATAGTTATTTTTTTGCTAAATTATTTACTATTCTTGGTCCGTTGCAATTTACTACTAAATAATTGCTGTTTTTATTTATAAATGAAAATCGTATCTAAGAAGATGGTATGTAAAGTGTTTTTTTAGGTATTTGTTTAGTCTTTATTTGAAACTATGAACTATAACAAATTTCAATAGTTTTTGTCTTTATTAATTTTTCAAGGTAGTCTTTTAACTAATGACTGGTAACTTTTGACTAATGACCGTTTTATATTAGTAACAATTTATCAAGTTTTTTATTTCACTTTAGAATAACAACCTTAAGTTGTACTAATTATAAATATACATCAGTAAACTTAAACATGATTAACTTTTAACAGATAACTTACATATGTAATGGTTTAACAATGAAAGAAATTAACTTTTTGAGTATCAGTTAAACAATTAACTAAAATTTCTTTGAGCAATCGTTGAACAATTAATGAAATTAACTTTTTGAGTAACAAATTAATTGAGTTAATTTATGGATTAACTGTGTTAATTTATGGATTAACTGAGTAAATTTATGGATTAACTGGGTTAATTTATGGATTAACCGAGTAAATTTATGGATTAAATTTGTCAACCTCCAGATTAATTTCCTCCAGCTGTGAGTATGTGTTTACCTTGAGCATGTGCGAGGCGTATTTCCTAGCATCCCGTCTGTCCACTATCCCCGCAACGTGCTGTAGGATCCAGTCGACGACGTCGGCACCGATGAAAGCGCATGGGATGGTTATCTTTAGCCACATGCGGTCACGGATCTCTAGGCCTGAAATATATGTAGAAACGTAAATATATAAAAAAAAGTATAATGTGTAAATAAAATGTACAAAAGTGAGCCTGTCTTTTATCTGTTTGTTACCTTTTCACTACTATTACTATTCTATTTATATCTAATCAGCCCGTGTCCACCCACTGCTGGGTACAAGCCTCCTCTTGTTCACGCCATCCTTTCCGGTCCTGTGCGAGCCTCATCCATTGCCCACCGTCATACCTAACAATGTCGTCTGACCATCGGGGTGGTGGCCTGCCCCAATTACTATTACATATAAAATATTCTAGGTATCATGATGAAGTTTTGTATGGAGATGACTAAAATTACTGAATATTATAAAACTGTAATTATGTATGTAAGCTACAGTTTATCAGTGCAACTATGAGCCTTTCACGAAATAGACAGAGGTAACACTTTGAGACTTATCAAAAACTTAGAATAAGAAAACAAAGCCTTGTGAAGTTGGACTGATGTGGCTTAGCTTCAAAATTCTAGGAACATGGTGTAAAGACTTACAGTAGTAGTACAATGTTCATTTAATGTACACCAGCAGTCTATTTTAAGCCGATGACGCTTCGTGCGATTCCACTTTAAGCATCTTAAATGTGGTTGTAAGTGGTTGTGTACTTACCTGAGTCAGGACGTAGCATGCGTCTACATACAAGCGCCATGTCCATATTAACAGAGAGTGGTGGCGAGCCTGCTGGCAGAGTGGTCGCGTCGCTCGCTCTTTCTGACACCGATGACACGGGCAGCGCGGAGAGTGACGGCGGGGGAGGGGGATAGGCTTCGCGTAGCGCTTGCGTGTGCGCCACCCATGCACCTAAAATAACAAAAAAAAAAACAGGCTGTATTTTAATTTATCAATTTCAAGATACCATTGTATATAGAATTGGGACCTGGTCATAATATGACCAACAAGGTGATTCTCTTGGGTCAGTTATATTAAACTCAGCTAACAGTCTACAGCATCCAAATTTAATTACAGATTTCAGTTTAACGTAAAAATCTCAATGTTGAATTATATATTATATTATATTTCTATTTTCTGGATGTGAAATATGCCAAAATTCTTCTACAATCCCAACAAAATCGAATAAATAAACACTTGTAACCAATACTCCTCATAATTCACTTTCTCCCTCAATTATAGATAACCGAATTAAACATTTAAAGGTAAAATTTAAACTAAAGAAAAGTTTGAAAAGTTATCAAATTAGTCCTTGGGATATAAGGAACACACATTGTACTAAATCTTCCATAAGTATTCATCACCGGGGCTCAAACGATAGTGACTCTGAAGAGTGTGCTTCTACACTTGAGCCGGCCGACGCGGTGGCGGCGGTATCTGCGCGAGCCTCGTCCACTCCGTGCGATTCCCGTCGGTGCGGCGTCGACCGACTTCTAAGGTGCATGTCTATCCTGAGCATGGGACTCTGACAGTCCCGAAGCCGGTCAGAAGACATCATTCTCTTGACTAATTAATATTTTAAGTTTATTCTGGACATTTCCAGATAATTAAATAATAACATATATAACACAAACTATAAATAATGTCACTATTTATAGTTTGTGTTCCATAGATACTTTACACCAGCCTCATAATAACAATAAAGATAATTTGACAATCACTTATCTGTGGATTGAGACCAGTGCCAACATTGGATTATGACAGGATGCTTATTCTATTCCCACCTGGGTCGATAGGCCTGACAGGCTCCGTGCGCGGTATAGTGAAGTACCCCTTGGGATTGGGGTCCCAGCACTTTGCCACAACTAGCTTGATTGGCCCGGGCTTCTGCACCACCTCTCGCAGCACTCGGACAGCCTCGTCATTGGTCATGTCTTCAAAGTTTACATCATTAACCTGGAATCATATTCAAATAAATCTATATTCTGATCTGCTCAGTCATGAGAGATTGTTATGGTTAACTGGCTAGTCATTATACAACACCTTATCTAACAGTAAATGTGAAAGGGAAATGCTGAGTTTTGATGGGCATATTATAGTAACATGTCATTATTTTCCTAAACTTGTGTCATTTCAAATGTTGATGCTATAGAAATGGTGGAGTTTTACTCATTAGATGTTCGAATAAGTGTATGAGTGTAGGCAAGTGAAATAAAGCACAATTTACAATATAATACAAAAACACTTTACTGAGGCGTCATTTGAACTTGAAAATTATTATTTACTTGACATAGATTATGACTAGAAAAAAAAGAACTTTGATTATTCATGAATCTTGATGAAATAAGTATAGTTTGAATAACTGAAAAAACCAATATCAAAATATGCAATTCCTTTACTCCAAGTAAATGTATTTTTTCAGTTATTCTGTTATAAACAAACCAAAGTACTGAACTGATTTTGATAAAATGTATATGGGACCACCTCTGATTACCTACGAATCAAAAAATAATCATCAAAAACAATTAATTATTGATGGAGTAACCGTTGAACAATCATACAAAAAATAAGACAGTCGAATTGGGTACCTCCTTTTTAGAAGTTGGTCAAAAACAATACTCGATATTAACAAATGCTCTAGTTGCTTCACATTATTGCATGTAGAAGAAAATAAATGCTGCTAAGAATATCAAACTTTGTACTTTACAGATATAATAACTTGGTGATTGGTATGTTCGGATTTCAGCTTACAAAGTCTGGGTTCATAACTTAACCAAATACAGCTGAATACAGGTGCTGAAAAGTGCTGGGATGGCTAGTTACCACTCCTAAATTAAAACTATTCATAAAACATCAATTAAAGATCTATAGAATAAAGAGTTATAATAACTATAGCTTTTGTCACAAAAGATCTGCAAAGATTGTAGTGACTTGCCAGGGCTGCACAAGCTCTATTAGCCTTGTCGATTTTGAAATCATATCTTGCTCTATACATCATTTACTGACTCTTTCTTGGACAGTTTTCGAGTATAACCAATTGAATATGTCATCATCAATCAATTTATGTTTTATTGTAAAGGAAATAACACAGCTCTTTTTCTCTGAAGTTATAGCTACAGAACGGAAGAAACTGTCTACTGTTCAGATAGAGATATATTTATTTTTCAAAACATGTGTACAGGTGCAGATGTCAAAGATATCAGTCAAACATGCTTTTACTACATAGGGTGTTCAAATATGAGAGTCAAGTCATTTCATTAGTTACAATACATTTAATTTTATAGATTCTTATATCAATAGTAAATATTAATTATGGTTGAAATCAAATGTATACTGTAGGAAGTCATCTATTTTATAGTAGCAATACTATAAGCTTCACTTTTTTTTATTCAACCATATATGCTGGTAACCATAAATAAGGCATAACCTTATTCCCAACTGACTCAGTAGTGAGATTTTGAATTCTTACCAATGATTGTAAAACCATAGGAAAATTAATGAATAATCCTCGTCTACCCTCACAATGTTTTTAACACAAGACAGCCAAAGAAACAGAGTAATATTTTTTGAGTTCTTTAGTAAAAACATTTCTAGTGCCTCATGTATTCTGAATGGTTTGGGAGACTTTGTTGTGTGAAATTCATCTGTATGTGTTATACTATTCATATAAGTTTATGGGAACCACAAATATTAGCAGTAGATTTTGAGATAAAACAATATGAAAGTAAGTGACAGAGGGTTAAACCACTTAAAATCCCTTTCCTTCTTTTATCTTTGAAAATTTTAAAATTGTTGTTCTGAATCTGGAGCCAAATTGTAAGTGGTTTATTTTTGGTTGACTCATGTATATTACAGGCTTTGATAAATTTCACATGATTAATAAAGCTTAGTTGTGAAAAGATAATAAAGTGACAGATTACTACTTAGTTTATATGAATAACAAAAAGCAATAAAACCTTATTCTTACCTGTAATATCATGTCACCAGGTTCTATTCTACCATCTAGTGCTACTGCACCACCTTTCATTATGCTGCCAACATAAATTCCACCATCACCACCTTTATTTGACTGTCCCACTATTGATATACCAAGAAAATTAACAGTGTCCATGTTCAAAGTCACTGTTATAATATGCATAGACATTGTCGAGTCAGTTATGGAAGAATATGAAGACGTGCGAGACATCACTTGAGGCCTTTTACGCCGTCTCTGAGGTCTTTTTCTATTGCTGACTTGTAAATGGGACACACTACTACATTCTGTCAATGCTCTGTCTACAGATGCGTTTGTATGTCTTCCAGTAGTCGTCGTAATTTCAGATTGACTATCGAAGAGGCTGGTTGAATCTAAATCTGAGCTTAATACTGAAGCCGTTTCGTATTCAAGACCGTGGTTTCCATATTTGGAGTGACCATTGATTCTTAAGCCTCTATATTTGTATTTGTCACAGGAGGCTCTGTGACCTGGTCGGGAGGATATAGTGCTGTCAGTATCGGTGCAGGTGTCACGAGTGAGAGGTGCCGGTGGAGCTCCAGCGGGCGCCTGTTTGGCTTTTCCTGGGTTGCTGTCTGTACATTGTGAAGCGCCGTCTGAAGGGTTCGAGCCTTCAGCAGACACTAGCCAAGACACTACACGGCCGTTAAAACACGGCAAATGCGCGTTATCATCCACTATCTCTTCCTTCACAACACCAAAATCATCGTCCATAGATTTGAAGAAAAACTTGTAGTTTGGCCTGTTCAGCTGATTTTTAAAGTCCAGCAACGTCACTTTCTCTGGAGATATGGGTATTTTCACTAAATAAGGCGTCTCCTCGTCGTCTATATAGTAAATTACTTTAGTTTCCTCCATTTCTAATGCATTTATTTATTGAAAAACAACACCCCTACAATCTATAAATATCAGCCGCCATCACAAAAATGGCGATTAATTCTAGTTCATTTTATGCCCAAAGTGTGGCACCACTTACGTTTTTGTTGTTTTCATTTTGTGTTCGGATACACGCATAACTCCCCTAAGAATATTTTTTTTGTACTTTTTGAGAGTTGCAAGTTCTGTGCGATATTCCAGAATAAAAATGCTGAACACTAGTCCGTATTATATAGCATTAAAAGTTAAAAATATATTACCTCTATAAAAAAAATAGAGACATTCACTAATTTCAATTCTAAATTAGAACAATTCCTAGCTTTAAGTAGTTGTGAGGCCCATATCTGCCAGTGTGGTACTGCAGTTGCCAGTTGATCAACTCGGCCACTACGGTCTCTCATGCTCGAGAAGCTCTGGTCGAATTGGTCGTCACGCGAGCCTGAATGATATCATCCGCCGGGCTTTTGCCACCGCCAATGTTGCAGCTGTGCTTGAACCGAGCGGTCTTGCGCGTCATCATCATCATCATCTCAGCCATAAGAAGTCCACTGTTGGACATAGGCCTCCCCCATGGATTTCCAAAAAGACCGATTGGAAGCGGCTTGCATCCAGCGTCTTCCCGCCACTTGTATGAGGTCGTCTGTCCATCTCGTGGCTGGTCTTCCTACGCTGCGCTTGCCGGTACGTGGTCTCCACTCGAGAACCTTTCGGCCCCATCGGCCATCAGTTCTACGTGCTATGTGCCCTGCCCACTGCCACTTCAACTTGCTAATCCGCTGTGCTATATCGGTGACTTTTGTACGTCTACGTATCTCTTCATTTCTGATTCGATCTCGTAGAGAGACTCCGAGCATAGCCCTCTCCATAGCTCGTTGCGTGACCTTGAGCTTCCTTATAAGGCCCATAGTTAGGGACCACGTTTCAGTGCCGTATGTCATCACTGGTAACACACACTGGTTGTAAACTTTCGACTTGAGGGACTGGGGAATATTGGACGAGAAGACGCTTTTAAGTTTCCCGAACGCTGCCCAGCCGAGTTGGATACGACGATTGACCTCCCTCGTAAAGTTGGACCTGCCTAATCGGACCGTTTGTCCTAGGTAGACGTATTCGTCAACAACTTCAAAAGTGAAGTTCCCCACAGATATTGGGGTGGGCACTACATGGGCGTTCGACATAACCTTCGTTTTATCCATGTTCATTTTGAGGCCCACCCGTTGGGAAACTCTATTGAGGTCTTCGAGCATCGTACTGAGCTCTTCCATCGACTTTGCCATGACTACTATATCGTCGGCAAACCGAAGGTGAGTGATGTACTCGCCGTTAATATTAATGCCGAGCCCTTTCCATTCCAGAAGCTTATAGGCATCTTCCAAACCGGCGGTAAACAGTTTCGGAGAGACAACGTCTCCCTGCCTCACGCCTCTTTTCAATGAAATTGCCTCTGAGTTCTGGTCTTGTACTCGGACTGACATGGTGGCGTTGTTGTACAAGCACTTCAGCACTTCGACATACCGATAGTCAATACGGCATCGCTGGAGAGCCTCAAGCACCGCCCAGGTCTCGATCGAATCAAAGGCTTTCTCATAGTCCACAAACGCGGTCTTGCGCGTGATGATGGTAAAAGGCCTGACGGGATGACGCTTGTGCCATGGAAGTTTGGACGGCCCCTTGTATGGGACGCCACGTGAGTTGATACTTTGGCACCGTCTCATGTTCCTGAGACACGGAGTAGAGCTGGCGCTGCGGCTAATTCGGCGGAGCAGCACAAGCGGCGTAAATATGTTAATCTCGGTAGAGGTTACATATTTGAGCCGATTGGTGTCGTGACTTTGGACCCGTGGGGACCGGGAGCTCATCTCATTTTCAAAAACGCCTGATCGATGCGACGCGTGACCAAAATGCTGGCGCGTATCTGGCCCAACGCATAAGCATTGCCATTCAACGTGGCAATGCGGCTAGCATGCTGGGTACGCTGCCAACTGGTAGTGGGTTTGAGCATTTGGATTATCTTTAGACCTTTATCGGTCTGGGGTAATCGATATGCTTTTTGTGTAGTAGTTTAGTTAGTTGAGTCTGTATATTGTTGTGTTGTATTTAATAAATATATAGTAGTTTCTATTTGTTGAAGAAATAATATAAAAAGAATTTTAAAAAATAACAAATATGACGTTCTGGCTGTAGTTATTTTCACTTGTAGGTAAATAAGTTTTATGTAACTTTAATTACTGCTGTATTATTATGTTACTCATGCAATCTTTACTAAGCTAGAAAAAAGTTAGCGGCACCCCTAAAAACGACAACATTGTAGTTTGAGAAGCACTGACTCTATTAGATACTTGATAATTTTTATATATGGTATGAATCTTCATCAGGGTTTTTAGTCTGTGCTTGATTGCGATTGGTTTCCCTTTTCCTTGTTTACATTTTGATTTTGAATTTCTAACGTTTGTGATTTAGGTGAATTCAGTGGTTTTGTTTTTGTTTGTTCTGAAAAGCATAAAGATGGGTGAAAATTGTGAAAAATCTCAACATCCTTCATGGTACATCCCTGTGTTGGAGGTGTTTGATGATTTTACTAAATGTCTTGAAGGTAAGAATTATTTCGATAAGATCATTTCATTTCAGAAAGATTTCAGATTTATTTTCGTACCTCAAAACCCTATTTCCTGTGCTCTCTTGTGTTAACTAATAGCGGTTTTCATTGATTACGCAGATAAAATAAGGAGAGAACAAGAGCAGCTAGAAGCTTGCAAGAAGAAAACTGAGCTAGCGTCTAAGTTAGCACTAGAAAGGAAAATTAATGTGAGTTTTTTCCAGTTTTTCCATCATATGATCAAGATTTCGTCTAAATCCGTGGGTTAAATACTGATAGATACCTATGTTTAAATCATAAAACTAACCTAAACTTCACAATCCCCCTTTCGCATATGAAGTTTTGATTTAAATGCCTATTTCCAGGCTGAGCTGACAGAACAGCTCAAAGAGTTGACCCGACGGAGTACAGAGCTAGAAAGACTGTGCTCCATACCACAAACCATCTCAGAGAATGATCAGAAAAGACTAGATAATGCAAAGTAAGTTTTCTACCTAACTACCCATGAATAAGAATTATTTATAAGTATTTTTCTGTACAGGTAGTACAGAAACATGAAATTTATTTACTAAAAAAATTGTGTTATCATCTCTTAATAAGTGTAGCCATTGAATCTTCCCAATCTGTAATGTAAAATTTAAATTATCACAACCTGGTGTTATATGTAACCTTTTGAGCACCAATGACTAAAATAGATTTCCCTGCCCTCAGCGCCAATGGTACCAAAATTTGAAAAATCTGATATCAATAAACAACTTTAAACAACCTTCCTTTACTTGCGAAAACGATTGTAACATGTACCTATCTACATTAAAATACAAAATACTCGACTGCAGAAAAGCAGTTTTGCGATTTTGTTATGCTTGATATGTTGAGTGTACGTTTTTTCTTAGAAAGTAAGAAGATAATCGCTGTAAAAGGTTATAAATACGCATTCTATAATAATCCTGGTAAAACCACCCTCTAATGAACTTTTTTGTTATAAATAAGTGATTATATATACATATCCACATACATACTTTCAAAAAACATAACTCTCCTTCTTGCACAGTAGAGTAAAAATAAAAATAAATTATAAATTGGCCTAAAATTAGTTCTGTGGAACTCATTTTCATTTCCACGTTTGTCTTCTACAGAAGACAGTGGTGTCCATAGTGCTCAAAAAGTTAACTATCTTGAGTGAAGACTGGCGTCAAGTGAAGGCTGTTGCCCTGACTCCTTGCAATAAGAACTTTCAAGTGTGAAATATCAAGTGTAATTATTAAGATGCTCTTTAATTAAATTAACTCTTTTTAGGGTTCCGTAGTGACTATGAGGATCCCTTATAATTTTGCAATGTCCATCTGTCTGTCCGTCTATATGTCACAGGTATTTTAGCTGTACATAAATAAAATTTGGCATGTAGATTTGTTCTGTAAACTGCTAAAAACGCCATAGTCAATCAAAAATTAAACAAATAGGGATGGCACTCCATACATATAAAGAAGGGATGTTTTTTTTTTTCAACCCCGTCCCACAGAGTGGGGTATCTTTGAATAGGCCTCTTGAAATGAGATTAAATAAATAAATAAAATAAATAAATATTTGTGGACATTTCACACAACACCATCTAGCCCAAACTAAGCAAAGCTTGTACTATGGAACTAGATGGCTGATAGAATACATATATACTTTTTTTTGTTGTAAATATATACATATGATACATAGAAACACCCAGACACAGAACAAACATCCATGCTCATCACACAAATGTTTGCCCTGGGTGGGGATTGATTAAGATTCAATGTATAATTTTTTCTCACATGTGATCTGTGTGATACAAACCACCCAAAGGTGAAAAAGTTGTGTCCCCCCTGCATTTCTAAACTATTGGTCAATTGTAATGAATGAAAATTGTAATTTCAAGGTGTATTCATAAATACATATATAAAATACTAAGGCATTAATAGTACTAAACCTTTTTGCAAAGTAGTCTAAACAAGAAATTCTCACCAAGTAGTTTTCTTTAAAATTTTTATTACCTCCTGTATGTAGCTTAAAATGATTTTGAAATGCAGTGTCATTACATTTATCTATATTTCTTCAGTGTCCTAGCCGTCATAGGTTATATTCTGCAGTGCATTTAGGTATTTAGTAATTATTTTCATAACATGACTGTTTTATTATTGCAGAGAAATGTACCAGATAGGCAAAGAGCTCACAGGCATCCGCTTTGACTTCAGTGCCCCAACAAATGTCGCTAAGGGATGTATCCTTTTTAAAAATGAGTTAATTTCTATGAACCTAGGGTGGGTGCTAGTCTGGGTTTCATTAGCTGCTATTCTGTCTTGTTGTTAGACAAGGGGCAATCCATAAACTACGTCACACGAATTGCTTGGTTTTTTTACCCCTCCCTCCTCCTTGTCACAGCTGGCTTAGGACTTTCCACCCCTTGTCTCACAATGTCACACTTCATCGACTCCATCCCCTCTCCTTAACGTGAAGTAATATATGGATGGCCTCCAAACGACAAGGGATGAGTAGAAAGTAATTGAATTATAAAAAACTAGCTGCGCCCCGTGATTTCACCCACGTAGCGAAAAGCGGTAATAAAATATGTCCTTCTCTAGGTTCTCTGAAGGTCACAAGGTCCAGGTCACAAGAATCTCTGTGTGGAAATCGCAATGATTGGTTTAGCCATAATAAGTTAACAAACAGACAGAGTTACTTTTATAATATTAATTAGGATTAGGATAATGGCTATGAAGAAGATATCTTTTTACTCGACTGCGTAGGAAGGAGGGTTATGTTTTTCGAGTGTATGTATGTATGTATGTTTCTATATGACAGCCTACAGCTTGACCGATTTTGATGTGCGAGGTGTCGTTAGATTTGTCTTTACTTCCTGAGTGTCATAGGCTATATTTTTTGTAATAATAGTAATACAGCGCTCGATAAGAAAAAAACCGCGTTATTTCGTAACCATGGAGGTTACTTACAAACTTTTTCGTAACAAGTGATTTTACTAAAATTATTCTAAAGAATACGCATTTATAATCTTTTACAGTGATTTTACGCATACTTTCTCACAAAAAAAACGAAAACTTATTTACTGAATAAGTTTTCAACATGCGTTTATAAATAAGACGGCACGTGTATAAGAACATGCAGGTCTGTGGCAAGATATACAATATGTAATCCACCATATATGTATGAGATCCTTAACAATAGATGCAGATATAAAATCAGATTCCCGCAAGCTACTGCAGCCATTTGAAGTCCCTGAGGGCGATAGCGAAGCCCTGTGGAAGGTGCTTCTCTCCACGGCAGCGCCCGTGTGGAGCGATAAAGAAAATCGTCCCAATAACTACTGATATATTATTATAAGAGGACTTTTGTGTAAGACCACCAGCCGCAAGGTGACGACTGTGTAAGGAAAACGCTGCATGCGAGCCGATTCCCACCAATCTTGCTGAAAATTCATGAGAGGCCTATGTCCAGCAGTGGACTTCTTGTGGCTGAGATGATTATGATGATTTATTTTACAGGAAAAAAATACTCTTAAATGTTTTCTTTGGTTTTGATATATCTGTCGCCCTATTTTCGAATTACGTTATAATGAGAAAAAATACTTGTAAAAATAAAATGTATGTCCAAACATTTTAGCATCATGGCATCTGAAGTAAGTTTTAAAAAGTTCAATGCAAATACGCTCATTTTTTAAGAACACTGCAGTGTTCATTGTCACAATATGTAAAACCAGAAAGTTTATATTTACCAGTTTATATGGAAATATCAATAAAATAAAATAAAGTACAATAAAACGTTTCAAAATCATCTTTTTGTCATCAAGTTTCAAGAATCTATATCTCCGTCTCTGTTCTTTCCATAAATAATGACAGAGACAGATGTAGCGCAATCGAGATGTCGGTTCCCATTTTTCACCACGATAGTTCTCTTTCCAAAAGAACTGCCTTTTGCAGGAAAAAAATCGTGGTTCAATGAGGTCTGTAGTTTTTATTCTTACCAGTTGGAGACACCAGCGAGTGAGATCTTGTCAAAATTTGTTATTACGCGAGTGGAAACAGTTAAATTATAAATCATATCTTTTTAACGTAAAAGTGCAACTGAAGAAAATATAGAGCATGCTGCAGTTTAGTTTTGTTTGGAAACAAAAGGACATAAGTTTCCGAAATACAAAACTCTCTAGCTAGTAGCGATTCGCAGGGAAAACAAATATTTCTACCCTGACGATTGTGCTTTACCTAAAGAACTAACTACTGAAAATCGTAAATAAATAATTTCGAAGACCTCACGCATAAAGTAACTTATATCTATGGAGAACCTCACGCTACAGCAGCGCTTCTAGTGATAAATTCAAAAGCGATAGCCCTCATTCTCATAATAAACATTAAACCAAGTAAAAAATAGTAAGTCCGTTTGGTGTGACAAAGTTCAAATTTTGTTGCCCAGTGTTTTTTTTTCAAATTGTATTTGAACCCGCTTAAAGCATTTGGCAGTGTCAAGTATTAAGATTTCTGCAAGTTTCTTGAATAAAACAAGTTATAAATGTTCTAGTCACAATCTAAGTTACGTAAACAGTCATTTTCAAATTCGAGTCCTGCTTCAGTTCGTGGTGGCGACTTTACTGGAAGCTTCTATGGAATTTTGCCGACAAAGTAAAATGACATGTTTCACTGCTTCATTACACTTGCCCACACTCACGCACTTGATCGAACAGTTAATGAATAAAATACCACCCTTTTTATCGCATTAATATTAAAAATAACACAAATGTTTAGGAAAATAAAACAAAGCAACAACATGTTTCGATGATGTTCCCGCCAAAACTCCTTGCCTGACTGTGTTAATGACTATTCAAAGCTCGTGACATGAATTATATGTTGTGATTTCCTTATCAACTATTATCATTTATCGTGTCGTAAATTCATAGCGTATAGGAATATTTTATTTTATACTTTAAACAGATTCATATCTTAACATAATATTACATTCTCTTTGGATTCATAAGTAGAGTATATTTTTTTCTATGTTCATAAGTAATACGAGAGAAAGTTGGAGAGGTTATGTTTTGAAAACTTTTTATTTCTGATTTAATTAAAAATTAGCGAGAATTAGTGAAAATTGTAAAAATGACTTCAGCGGAACACCCTATAAAAGAATTGGAAGAAAAGCACGTCGAATTACTTGGAAACTTGGTGTCAGAGATACGCAATGGGTATGTGATTTTATAACTTTAGAAATCCATAATTTAAGTCTATGTACTTAAATAAGGCCACGAATTCTGTGATTTAAGTATATTTTGAATGAAATTTCATCAAATATATTCTAACCTTAATTTAGTTTTTCGTCATAGTTTGTTTTTTACAATTTTTAACTCCGAATAAACTTGTATCAAACAGTGACCAAATACTGCGCACGTAAACGCTTATAATGTACTTTAAAATTTAAATCGACAGAAAACTGCAAGATACGTTGAAGATAGCCCTCACAACAATCTCAATCTTGGAACAAATCATCAGCGAGTCTGAGAATGCTACGGCATAGTAAGTTATTAAGAGTAACCAGTAAGTACCTACCTAACAACATTTTCCTGTTCAATCCATTAAAACACTATTACAACTTAGGTACGTATCAAGATGGATAGTTTTCTGCATAGTATCTAATGATAGTTTCAAGTAAAGGAAGATGACTGATGCAGATTTAAAGTTGGACTTAGCATACTGAGTCCTCTGGTCACAGCAGGACTCATTCACACTTAGTTAATATTCTGAATTTTTCCAAAATTACTCATTCATATTTGTTTATTGAGATAAAAACGGAAAAAGACCAATTACAATTATCTCTCAATATTCAAAAATTATTCTTAAACAATTCATGTCTTAACATTAAGAAATATTCATTATATAAATACGATATCATTTAAAATGTCATTATAAAAATGTCAAATGGGCAATACGCCTAGCATGTCAATACAAAAAAAAAAAAAAACAAACAAAGTAAAATATACCGTTCGGGTAAGTACTCAGAGTACCAAGTCAATAAACTCAGTGGTTACCGTCAAAATCCAATGGATCATCAGGCTTTTTACACCTGTCCCATTGATCCATTAAAGTCAACAGTAACAACAACGTGAATGTTTTAATTTGGTTTTTGCTGTTACTTTTATTTCGTCTAGATTATTCTAGACTTTAGAATATCAGACATCACCAAGCCAAAACTTTTTTTTTGTTAAACCCTAGTATCGAGGCTGAAATGTTAAGGCATAACTTATATTCCTCTGTTTTAATTTTCTTTCACTGATAGTATCTTCAGTTGTTTTGGTGTATGTATATTCAAATGAATTCTTTTTTACTGTTTGAGTCTTTATATCACCATAATAAATCTCAATTCATCATCATCATCTTCCTGTCACATGTATGAGGTCTTGTTTTGTATTGAAAACAAACAGAAAACACAACATTCAAAACAAAACAAATTTTGATGGGAGCACTTCTACCACAAGCTTGATTACAAAAAATTATGTTAATAAATTGCTGTGTATGTAATTTTGGTGTGTAGTGTTTATGATAAATAATAAAATAAAAAATAATGTAGTTAAACATGCTTCTAAATTTCAGTGAGCTATGTACGATGCTGTATGCTGTTGGGAAGCACATTGGTAAAATGTTACCATATGACATGGTTATAGCTAACATGGTGAGGAGGGTGCTCCGAGCTATTCGGGATGAGAGCAGGGCACAGGCCAACCAGGTATTGTGCTTATTTGATTTTATAATGCTATATTTTCACCGGACTGCACAAGTATAGTAGCCTAAATAATAATATAAATAAATAAAAATAATCCTTGGAAGGTTATGTTTCCTACAGCCTAAATGATTCATCTGTACTTCCTGAGTGTCATAGGCTAAATTTTTGTATTAATATTAATAAAACTCTTGCAAAAATTAAAAATATATTTAAATTAAAAAACAGTACTATAGTCACCACGT
Source organism: Lycia hirtaria (assembly GCA_947563715.1). Lineage (NCBI taxonomy): Eukaryota > Metazoa > Arthropoda > Insecta > Lepidoptera > Geometridae > Lycia > Lycia hirtaria. The sequence goes on along the minus strand of OX387387.1, from coordinate 9,475,957 downwards.
TACCAACTGAGTCGTGCGGCCATAAATAATTTCTCTATGTCTATCTCGCTCGCACTTGTGGGTCTTATAGCCGCATAGTGATGTGCGTAAGATTTTATTCACACACATTCCTATCCCTATTGACGTTTATGGCCCTACGACTCAGTTGGTAATGCGGTGACTATAGCAAACATTATCGTAAAATCGCAGAAGAAAAACATATTAGACCTTTAAATTTTGATTATTTTGTCAGAGTGGAGAAGTGGCGGGTGAATCTCTACAGCGGCTGGTGCTAGCAGCGCCGAGCCGCCGCGCCACGCTCGGACCCGCAGAGCAAGACCTCAGAGAACCAATCAGGGATCAGATTGCAGAGGTCAGTTCACTCAACTATTTGAGAGCGTGGAGAAGTACAGGGCGAGTCTCTACAGAGGGTATCAGTTTGCAGAGGTCAGTCCGTCCAACTGTTTGACAGAGTGGGTCAGTGGCGGGAGAATCTCTCTACAGCAGTGACCAGATTGCAGAAATCAGTCCACTCATTTATTTAACAGAGTAGAGAAGTGACAGGCGTGTATTAATAGTGGGGATTAGGATCACAGAACACAATCTGACCAAAATAAAAAACACAATCTGACCGATTGTGTTTTTTATTTTGTTGAATTTTAAACTACGAAGTTAACGTAATTTGAAAAACCCAGTCAAGTAAGAGTGACTTGTACACCAAAACATCAGGCTATCTTCATTGTATTGACTGACTATCATCTTAACAACAATATTTTGTGCAGCTCCGCGCCGAGCTGGAGTCGACCGAGGCCAGCATCAGCGGACAGGCGCGTTCCCATATCGACACTGACGAGGTGGTGATAGTTTGCGGAGGCTGCGCGCTCTTGGAGAGCTTCCTGCGGGCCGCGGCGCGCGCCACTCGCATCACGCTCATAGTGGCCGAGGGGCACAGCGTCAAAGAGGTGAAACCATGTGCCTATACATTCATAATCACGGACGACGCGGTGATGGTGTACGGAGGCTGGGGGTCGCGCCACTAGCGGGCCTAGCATGGGAGGTAGATAAACCTTTTTACTCGACTGCAAAAGAAGGGAAATTGTATGTATATATGTGGCTATGTATGTTTCTATATGATCGCCTAAATGGCTTGACCGATTTTGATGTGCGAGGTGTTAGATTCGTCTTCACTTCACTCCCTGAGTGTCATAGGTTATATTTTCTTGTAATAAAATAATACATCTCTCGTAAAAGTAACAAAAATGCGCTTTTTTACTAACCTCCAACAAACTTTTTCGTAATAAACAAATTACTTTACTACAATTATTCAAAAAATTGCGCATTACTTGTTATACTCTTTTACATCTTATGCATTTTACGCATTACTCGTTATACTCTTTTACATCTTATGCATTTTACGCATTACTCGTTATACTCTTTTACATCTTATGCATTTTACGCATACTTTCTCACAAAAAATGTATACTCAACAGCGTGTCAAGCGTAACGGAATCTTAAGTTAGACTGTAAAACTGCTTTTCTGCCGTCAGGTATTTAGTTTTCCTTTTAATAAAGATAGCTATTTAACCACGTTTTTAAGTCAGTTGCCAATGTCAGTACTAATTATTTATTATTCGAGGTAGGGTGGGGGAGGTGAGGTAGGTAGGGAGGCCATGAGCCTCCCTATCACTGCGACGCTCGCGGATCTATTGTAACTTATGTAAGTACTAACTTTATTTCTTCTGAAAAGTAGATAAAAAGGTGGAAAGATAATTTAACTATGTTCCATGCTAGCCCTGCAGTCAGGAAGATAGGTACACACCTATCTTTCTCATCTACATGACTATTCTCACCAATATAGCAGTTCTGTAGCAGGCCAGCCTCGCTCCGATACTTCGAGGCGCAGATTGATACGAATTTGAATCGGAGGGGAATGAACGAGACCTAGCAACCCCGAGCGGGTTGCTAGTAGATATATATTGTACACACCATAAAATTACCCACTTGCTCGCCTCTCTTCACACTGTGTATGTACGTGTGAATAGAGAGACAGAGATAGGGGGCATATCTTAGCTTCGCTTTCAATTCGCGCGCTATTGTAGGTGTAAATGTTTATTTGAGATGTTGTTTCAGAGCCACGGCCTAGCGGCGCGACTGAGTGCGGCGGGGGCCAACGTCACTGTCATCAGCAATGTTGCTATATTCGCCGTTATGTCGAGAGTTAACAAGGTAACACATTTTTCCTTTTACAGGTCGACACAAGTTAGAAGTTAAATAGGTGAAGTACAACAAAGTACTTCTTGTACGTAAATAAGTAAGTACTGTTGTTCTTGGTTGATTTGAATAGGCTGGTAGGAGGTTTTTTAAGCTATTGCATAGCTTCTATCGCGGGCCTTGAGCGTGGAGACCGAATCCAGAAATTCCGTAACGAAAATAACCTAACGCAGTAACGCCGATACAACCGTTGAGTAGTGACGCGGTCGATTCGAACAATACGTCTCCGTGCATAAAAATTATTTAAAAATATAAAACTGTAATTTTTAGATCAACAAACTAATTAATCGTGTAAAACTATTAATAATAGTAATGTGGTAACGTTATCTAGACGTGGAAATAGTTAAAACGTTTTAAAATCATCGCGAAATAAAGTGATAGTGTTAGCTGCGTATTCTTACGTTGTAAATTGTAAACATCGACTGTGGACCATAAACTGAATAGTGTAGTGATATAAACAATAATTATTGAGGGAACAGTGCTAAAAACTGAGAAATAAGTGAAAAATAAAATAAACTGATTCTTTTTCTATTACCACCCTCATTAATTTTTATTGTAGTGAACAAATACAATCAATGGAGTGTTATTAAACCAGTGCTAAAAGTGTATGAGTCACCGCTAAACTGTTTTTGACGACATTGGCTTACAAACGCCGATATTACAAGCAAAAATATTTTAATATTTTGCCTGCGGTCACGTATGTACCTAGATATAGTTAGACATAAACATTGCAGTTGAGACCGCTACAGACCTGCGGCTGCAGCGAGTGACTCATTGCATACCAATCTTGCCGTATATTGTACCTACTCATTAACAGCTGTGTTTCTGCTCATTAAAGTACACACATTTAAGACGATAAACCATTATTATCGTTTTTTGTTTTGACCTGCCATCATTACAATGCAGTGCGCTGGCTGTTGTACTATCATTCCGGCCACTGAGGAGAGCATGCATTGTACAATATCTAAGTGCAATAAAATCTATCACCTTCTATGCGCGGGTGAGAAAAAGGCAGCTGAAAGCACCAAAGGCGTCTGGGTATGCCCTGAGTGTCGCTGTTCAGCGAAAAAGGGAGGCGATAATAGCCTGACTCCTGTAGGCTTTTCAAAGAAATCCCAGGATGCTAATGTCACCATCCGTAAGAAAGTAGTCTCTGCGTCGTCCAAAACTACGGAAGAACAAGTTCAACACTTTAAAAAAGGAGAAGATGCCCCAACTGAGGATGTACATGGTCTTCGGCAAGAGATTCTGTCGTTGCGGCAGTTGCTTATGCAATCTATTGCTGTCACAAAAATTAATGATGCTCGATTAGAAAGTCATGCGGTTCAAATGCAACAACTACAGGAAAAACTGAACCACTACGAGGCTGCGAATACGGCTTTGTCCTCGGAAATGAAGAGATACGCTGCGCAAATAGAACTCCATACGTCTAATAAGTGTTCAGCAGTTTCTAGCGCATCAGTTGTGCCAGGAACTCCACCCAAAAACACATCTTTTTCTCTTAAAGAACCAGATGTTACTCCTTTGAGAACAAAAAAGCAGAAGGAGAGGATACAGGGAAAGGGAAAGGTTGAAACCAAAAAAGTTGCTCCCACTGCCCCATGTCACTCGGTTAATCGAGACAATGGGTCGCCACCGCGACGCTCACACGAGCTCGTCAATATCCTCGATACATCACCATCCATCAAACCGACGACACCAGGGGACACCGAACGTTATTACGGCACATCTACAAAGCATCAATTAGAAATGAGTACTATGCCTAAATCCCATCTCGATGACGAAAGCTGGACGGAAGTACGATACAAAAAACCGCGCCAATCGGTATCACTGCGCTGCGTCGCCGGGCCTACAGTGACGTCACTTAAAGCGGCCGAGCATCGGAAACACTTCCATTTATGGAATATGCTATCTGGATTAGATGAAATAAAGAAATATTTGAGCGATCTTTGTCCGCAGAAAGCAATTACCGTTGAACAGTTGAAGACAACTCATAATTATAACTCATTCAAAATAGGAGTACCTGAGGACTGTTACGATAAATGTTTCTCAGTAAATGTTTGGCCTGAGAATGCGCGAGTGAAAAAATGGATCAACTACAGAAAACGTTCTCCTACCTCGGACGGACAAACATTTCGTCGCGGAGTCGGCGCCCTGTGAGCCGCGCAATCAAGAATCTCTCATTAACGTATTCTATCAGAATGTTAGAGGACTGAAGACAAAGCTCCGAACATGGTATACAAGCTTGTCACTCTCTGATCATGTGCTCGTCGCGGCTTCGGAAACCTTCCTCGACGGGTCAGTGGGGGACGCCGAGGTAGTACCAGACGGATGGACATTGCTTAGACGAGACCGTGCTTCCCCTTGTGGGGGAGTTTTGCTAGCTGCGAGGCCGGGTGTTACCATATGTCGGCGACCTGAGCTCGAGTCTAAACTAGGAGAAGATCTTTGGGCGTCTGTGACATATCGCGGTGTTTCTTTTATAGTTTGCGTCGTATACATTAAACCAAAAGCTATCGACGCCGTGTACATGAATGTATTTAATAACGTAGAAACATTTTTAACTGATTCAGACACAAGAATTTTTATTCTTGGTGATATTAATATGAATAGTGCATCTAATAATATAAAAAATTATTATTGTTACTTTTTGACATATTGTAATCTAATAGATTTTAATGGAATTTTTAATTCTCACGGAGGTATTTTGGACGTAGTGTTGGCGCAGGAGTGCTCTGAGACGGCGACGGCGGCGCAACCTGTTTGTGTGCGAGAAGCCGCCGACGGCTTCGTACCTATCGATGTATTGTACCATCCTGCTCTGGAGATAATGCTCCCTTTACGATTACATAACAGCTGTGCACGGCTACAGCCTAGTAACTTAGATACATCGCGCGACTGGAACTTTAAAAAGATGGATATACCTCTTTTTCACTCATTGCTTGCCGAAACCTCTTGGGCACCTGTACTTGAATGTAGTGATGTCGCAACCGCTACTGATATTTTCTATGATACTATCTATACATTATTTGACTTAACTGTTCCTAAAAAGAAAAGACAAGTAGCTAAATGCAACAGATTTCCGGTTTGGTTTGATGCAAATATTATAAAGGATATTCGGCGTAAAAAGAGATTACACAGGGTGTGGTTGAGGTCGAAATGTAATACATCGTACAAGTTATACACAGATCTTCTGAATAGCTTGAAGAACCGTATCTCAGACGCATATAAATCGTATACTGCTCTTATCGAAGAAAACTTACGGCTGCGCCCTCAGCATTTTTGGAGCCACGTGCATAGACTCAGATCCAAGGGTGGTTTCGAACCCTGTGTCTCGTATCAAGGTGTTTCTTTTACTGGGGTTGAATCTGCAGAAGCGTTTGCAAACTATTTTTCCAGCGTCTTTTTAAATAACACGCCACTTTTAGATGTTGACGAGTGTTCTGCATTAGGCTATCAAGGCGGTTACGTTAGTTTACCCACGGTGATCCCCCAAGATATCGAACGAGCCCTGAATAAGCTCAAAATAGAAAGCTCACCTGGTCCGGATAACTTACCTAGCTTTGTCCTTAAAACTGGTAAAAAACATTTAATTCTTCCACTACACCATATTATAAATCTTTCGCTTAAAAATGGCAAGTACCCCACACAGTGGAAATTATCAAGGGTAACCCCCATCCCAAAGAATAATAAAAAAACCGTAGTAGAGGAATATCGTCCAATCGCAATTCTATGTGCGCCTGCCAAAATCTTTGAGTACATTCTGCACAATGAAATATATAGCCAGGTAAAACAACAGATAGGCGAAGAGCAGCACGGATTTAGGCCGGGCCGATCAGTAAATTCAAACCTGTTGTGCTTAACAGACTATATATCTAGCGCTATGGATCGTGGATCACAAGTTGATGTAGTATATTTCGATTTTCAAAAGGCCTTCGATAAAATTGATAATGATATATTATTGCATAAGTTATCTACGTTTGGCTTCACTCGCGATTTCTTAATTTTTATGGCCGATTTCTTGAGGGACCGGTGTCAATATGTGAGGCATGGTACATATGTATCTCAACCATATTGCACTAGTTCTGGTGTAAGCCAGGGTTCTGTCACTGGTCCGTTACTCTTTCAAATGATGATTCACGACCTACCTAATGTACTATCTACCGCCAAATGTCTTTTGTATGCGGATGACCTTAAACTATTTTTTGAAATTAAATCTTCTAGTGACTGCCTGAAATTGCAGGACGATATCAATCAAATTTACGAATGGAGCGTGAGAAATAAAATGACATTTAATATAAGTAAATGTAACGTCATGACCTTTGATCGTAAAAGAAATCCAATACAGTTTGATTATCATTTAAACAACGTACCTATAAATAGGGTTAACTGTATCAAAGATTTGGGGGTAAATTTTGATCGCAGTCTAACTTTTCATGATCATATATCAGAACTCGCAAAAGAGTCTTACCGGCGCCTTGGCTTCGTCCTACGGAATGCTAGAGACTTTAAAAATCCTGAAGTAATTAAAACATTATATAACTCCTTAGTTAGAAGCAAACTTGAATCGAGTGCTTGTGTCTGGAACCCCTATCATGTCACCTACGCGCGAATGCTTGAAAAAGTCCAAAAGGCCTTTTTAAGGTCACTGTATAAGAAAATTTATGGTTACTATCCGTTTCTGTATCCAACTAAATTCCTGCTCGGTCAGCTTGGTTACAACTCTTTGGAAGTTAGAAGGATGTTTGACCAGCTAACTATCTGCTGTAAGGCGCTTAGGGGGTCCGTCGATTCTATACGTCTGCACGACTTGCTATGCGTACTGTTCGTACCGGACGAGCCCGGGGTTCCAGCAAACAGACGTGGTCGCCCGCATGACCTGTTCCACGTAGATCGCGGTCGCACAGTAGCACGTTCTATGTCGCCCCTGAATCGTGCCCGTCGCCACTTAAACGCACTCCTTGCTGCCAACCCTGATTGTGACATCTTTTGTGATAACTGGAAGACTATTTTAAGTACCTCCTTGACTTATTGTGAAAATCAATTGGATCAATGGGACAGGTGTAAAAAGCCTGATGATTCATTGGACTTTGACGATAACCTTTGAGTTTATTGACTTGGTACTCTGAGTACTTACCCGAACGGTATATTTTACTTTGTATGACATAATTATTTTTTTGTAATGACATGCTAGGCGTATTGCCCATTTGACATTTTTGTATTGACATTTTAAATGATATTGTATTTATATAATGCATATTTTGTAATCCTCAGACATTTGTTTAAGACATTGTTTAAGAATAATTTTGAATATTGTGAGATAATTGTAATTGGTCTTTTTTCCGTTTTTATCTCAATAAACGAATTTATCATTTAATTTATTTATTTTTTATCATTACCAATGCCACCTAGAGGCGATTTGCAGAACTAAAGAGACAAGCGTGATATTTCAAAAAGTCATTAAAAGTTCTGCTATTCATCGATAGATGGCAAAACTAAAAACTAAAAAGTATCACCGCTGTGCCGGTCGGAGTGGGGGAGTGTGTTAGGAATACTGCATAAATAAAATAAATAAATAATTATAATTACATAAGTTGATAAAAAATGCTATGCAATAGCTTTACCGGGGCAGTCTCCGAGTGCCACACGTCTTTTTTTTTATTTGTTTTAGGAGCATGGCTCCGCACTTTTGTGTATTTCTTGTTGTCAAATATTTTTACTATCTCTAATATTATAAAAGCGAAAGCAACTCTGTCGAGAGGCAGAGGCCTCCCCTATGTATTAAAAAAACCGATTAGAAGCGGCGTGCATCCAAAATCTACTTGACTAGCCTTGTGGCTTAGTTGGTAGTATGTCTACCTGCTAACGTAGGTCGTGAGTTCGATCCCCACCCAGGGCAAACATTTGTGTGATGAGTATGGATGTTTGTTCTGTGTCTGGCTGTTACTGTGTATCATATGTATATATATATACAGTAGAATCCGAATATAACGACTTCGTTTATAACGACTAACCGTTTTTAGCGACGATAATGCAATTGCAACCTCAAGTTTGGTTTCATATAGACATACTATTGAAAACATATCCGTATATTACGACTCAGTTTTATGCGACCAACTGCTTATAGTGACCTATTTTGACAATAAATCGTTCCGTTATAACGACGTTGCCCAGTGTTTTGTTTACAATTTACAATACTCCGCCGCCTCGTCCCGCCCCGCGTCTGGTTTGCCGTCCCGCGTCCAGGCATTCCTTAGCTCACGTAAATTACAGTCCGTTTTTTATTTGTTGTGACAAGTTTACGTGCGCTAAAATTAGTTCCGTGAAGTAAAAGTGTTTCTCAATTGAGGAAAAAAGTGTTATAATATACCGTTTAGAAGTTGGTGAATCAAATGGTACCCTTGCGAAAGAATTTGGCGTGTCTCATTCTACAATACGTGGGTATTGTAGAATTGTAGTGGATAATGAAAAACAATTATAAAACAAGCCTAATATTTGTCTGGTCGTTTTGTGTGTCGTCCGGTTAGTACGACAAAGTGTCGCTTGAAGGTCGTTCTATCCGGATTCTACTGTATTTACAAAATAAAAGTGTAGATGTAGTCTATCAGCCATCTGGTTCCATAGTACAAGCTTTGCTTAGTTTGGGCTAGATGGTGTTGTGTGAAATGTCCCCAAAATATTTATTTATATTTTATTTATTTACCTGCTACTTGTATGATCTGCCCACCTTCTGACTGGTCTATAAGTATATACTATATAGTACATGCTTTGCTTAATTTGGGCTAGATGGTGTTGTGTGAAATGTCCACCAATATTTATAAAAAAAAACCCCTATCTTTGTCATTTTGTATGGAAATTATATACAGATGGAGATATAGTTTTCGACCCGATTTCGAAACCGACAAGCTGTGAATACAGTACAGTTCTGCATGCCATAATCATGTGCTCTGCCCACTGCCACTTCATCTTGCTAATCCACTGTGCTGTGTCTGCAGCTCGTGCCTCTTCTAATCCCTACATGCTCTGATATCGAGCATAGAGAGGGCTCTATCGCTCATTGCGTTGATGTACTGTCTACAAATAATAAGCAGTTAACTTGTCTATATAAAATATACTGTTGACAGGTGGTGATAAGTGTCCGCGCGACGGTAGGCGGCGGCGCCGTGATAGCGGCCCCGGGTTCCGCCCTCCTCACTTCAGCTGCCAAGCTATATAACGTGCCTGTAAGTACTACTATAATTTAGACTCCACACCTAAGAAGTTATAGTTTTAAAAAGCAACAAAACACTTGGCCGGAAGATGTGAAACATAATTATAGTTTTAAAAAACTGAAAAAAAAACTGACTTAAAAGTACACAATTTGTTTACTTGGATGACTTAAGTATAAAATACTGTACCAAAATACTGAAAAGATTTTGATAAAATTTATGAGATATGAGAAAATATGAGACCACCTCTGAAGTATGACCTACCAAACAAAAAAGAATCATCAAAATCAATTCATAAAATTAATGAAATAATCGTGTAACAAACACAAAAAAACAAATAGTCGAATTGACCTCCTTCTTGGAAGTCTGTTATAAACAAGATTTTAGGATTCCGTACCCAAAGGGTAAAACGGGACCCTATTACTAAGACTCCGCTGTCTGTCTGTCGCCAGGCTGTATCTCATGAACCATTATTGTAGATAGACTCTTTAAGAAATACTAAAAAACAGAATAAAATAAGTATTTAAAGGGGGTCCCATACAACAAACGTGATTTTTTTGCTCGTTTTTGCACGATATTGATAACGGTAACAGTTAGACGCTTGAAATATTCACAGAATATTGAGTTATATTATTCACTTTAAAAATAAATAATTAAATTAAAATAAAATTAATATTTATCCCGTACAACAAACTTTTGCCGTTTTTATAGATAATGGTACAGGTACGGAAACCTTCGTGCGCGAGTCCGACTCACACTTGGCCGGTTTTATTTCATATCTGTTTATCAATGACAGAGTTATGCGGTAACAAACATTTAATGGGACATTCGCATTTCATCACAGAAATGTTCACGAATGAGTTGTTGAAACTCAAAAAAAAACATACTTTTTCTTTCCGTAGACCTCAAAGCAGTTTTCAAATATGCTGAGTTAAAGAAACTTAAAACATATTATTATTTTTGTATTCTTCAACTCACTTCAATCAAATACAGCCGATTTATCAATCTCCTTCTTTTTGAAGTTGCATAACGTTTAAGACATGTTTCGCTCGCTGACCTGCTCTGAAGTTGTATACTGTGTGATACAGGTGATAGCGTTGGCGCCTCTCTACAAGTTGATGCCGATCCACGTCTCGGGTCCGCAGTACTGGGCGCTCTCCGATCCGTCAGTCACACATACATACGAGTAAGTATATATAGACGTAGGACATGTTGCTAAACGCAGTGATGACAAGTGGAGTAAAGTTGTGACCAAGTAGTGACCAAGACAAGGAAAGCGGAGTGTAGGGTCGGGTGGAGTAAAGTTGTGACCAAGTAGTGACCAAAACAAGGAAAGCGGAGCGTAGGTCGAGTGATGACAGGTGGACTAAAGTTGTGACCAAGTAGT